>CM022303.1:675407797-675586400 GCA_011799875.1 Thinopyrum elongatum
AGCTAATTATCTCGGAGTACCTATAAGAGAAAATGACATTGAGTTACCACCTGCTTATCTTGATCATGAGGCTATGGCGCGTTACCAGTTCCTTGAGGGGAGCGAACCGCCCCTCTGGTACCGACTAATCTTTGACAGGGAGCGCGTCTTCTATATTACGCTTCCCGCTCCTGCCTTCTTTGACTTTCAGGTGAAACGAAGATATTTTATAACCAGAGAAGAGGCGGACGAGTATGAGAGAGAAGAGGCGGACGAGTATGAGAGAGAAGGGGAGGCCGCTCACCTCCACGAGGCAGCACTCCAAGCAGTAGCAGCCGCAGCTCAGTATTATCCCAACTATGACTTTGGATATCCGCCAGACCAGCCGTGGCCCTAGACCAAGTTAGGCCAAAAGCGTAAGCTTGGGGGAGTACGTATTTCTCACCGACATTACATTTATGTTCACACATTCATTTCAGTTGTCGGTGTTCATACTTTTTCATTGTATTATCCATGTTAGTTTATTTTTCTCGCTTTTGTGTTCGAAAAACTTTGAGAAAATCCAAAAAAAAAATTCTCGCTTCTTTTTAGTTTTTCTTTCTAGTTTAATTAGTAGTAGTATTAAAAGAAAACCCAAAAAGATTTCTTGTTCTTCTTTTGCTTGTTGGGAGCTTTCCCGTGTAAATAGTTTTTCTCATTTTCATTTTACTTTCTTTAGAAAAATAAAAAACTCCAAAAATATTTCAGTGTGTTTCTTTGAAATTCTTTTCTTTTCTTTGGGTCGTAAGGAGAAGACCACGATAAAAATGTTGAGTGGCTCGCATATGCATTATTGTTGATCTAACAAAGAGTCCATATTACCTTGTCTTCTCCTCTAATAAATATTTGCAGATTCCAGCTTAGTCCAATGCACGTGCACTCTTATTATTATTCACATCGTTCAATCGTGCAAGTAAAAGGCAATAATGACGATATTTTATGAAATGATTGAGATAGAGAAAAGCTGGTACGAACTCAACCTATTTTGTTTTTGTAAATATGATTAGCTCATCGTTCCTGATTCAACATATTATGAATTAAACATGTTTGCAATGATAATTAGAGATTATAGTTACTCATGCCATGCTTAATTAGTTAGGAGTGTATAATAGTTTGTCTTGTTCGCCAACATGCAATTTAAAATGGTTATGATGTAGTATGATAGGATGGTATCCTCCTTTGAATGATTCAAGTGGCTTGACTTGGCACATGTTCACTCATGTAGTTGAAACAAAAACAACATAGCCTCTACGATATTTATGTTCATGGTGATTTATATCCTATTCATGCTTGCATTCAATGTTGATTAATCTCAATACATGTTTATGACCGTTGTCGCTCTCTAGTTGGTTCCTCCTCAATCTTTTGCTAGCCTTCACTTGTACTAAGCGGGAATACTGCTTGTGCATCCACTTCCTTAAACCTAAAGTTGTTCCATATGAGTCCACCATACCTACCTATATGCGGTATTTACCTGCCATTCCAAGTAAATTTGCATGTGCCAAACTCTAAACCTTCAAATAATAATATGTTTTGTATGCCCGAATCGCTCATGTAGCGACTGGGGGCTGTTAGTATCTTCCATGCTAGGTGGGTTATTCTCACGATGAATGTTTATTCACTTGTTATTCACGAGAAAGTGGCTAGTATTCGGGATGCCTAGTTCCATGCTCAAATCAAGTCAAAATATAATAATGAGACAGAACTCCCCCAGGACTGTTGTTGGTATGGACGGTAACCGAAGATTTGGCTAGCCGTGGAGTGTGATTGTTGGTGGAGGGGGAGTAAAAACTTTACCATTTTGTTTGGGAACCGCCTATAATGTATCTAGCATGGAAGATAGTGAGATCTCTTGGTTGTTATGTTGACAATGAAAGCATACCGCTCAAAATTGTATTCATCTCTGTTTTAAAAGCTCCGAGCTCTGGCACCTCTGCAAATCCCTGCTTCCCTCTGTGAAGGGCCTATCTATTTACTTTTATTGTTGAGTCATCATCCTATTATAAAAAACACCAGTTAGAGAGCACCACTGTCATTTGTATGCTTTGTTATTAATTGATGTTGAGTATGGCTATGATTGGATCTATTTTGCCATGAATTACAATGTCCAGTCAGTCCTTGGTCTTTAGAGGTGCTCTGCATTTATATTTTGGGGTCTCAGAAAGGGCTAGCGAGATAGCATTATATCATATTGTATCATGATTGTTTTGAAAAAAGTGTTGTCATCCGAGATTCATTATTATTGCTCGCTAGTTGATTATGCCATTGATATGAGTAAATGTGAGACCTAAATGTTATTGTGAATATGATTAGTTCATAATCTTTGCTGAAAACCTGAACATCAGTTAGACATATTTGCAACAACAAGATCAAATAGAGTTTGTAAAAGTTTTTCTTTGTCACTTTTAGTTTGTCAACTGAATTACTTGAGGACAAGCAATGGGTTAAGCTTGTGGGAGTTGATGCGTCTCCATCGTATCTACTTTTCCAAACTCTTTTGCCCTTGTTTTGGACTCTAATTTGCATGATTTGAATGGAACTAACCCGGACCGACGCTGTTTTCAGCAGAATTGCCATGTTTTTATTTTTGTGCAAAAATAAAAGTTCTCGGATTGTCCTGAAAATTTACGGAGAATATTTTTGGAATATATAAAAAATACTGGCGTAAGAATTAACCAGAGGGGGTCCATCCAGAGGCCACAAGCCTGGGGGTGCCCCCCCGGCGCGCCTAGAGGGCTTGTGGGCCCCCTGGACCTCCTCCGACCTCAACTCCAACTCCATATAACCCTATTCGAGGAGAATAAATCAGAGAGAAGGATTCATCGCGTTTTACGATACGGAGCCACCGCCGCCTCCTGTTCTTCATCGGGAGGGCTGATCTGGAGTCCGTTCGGGGCTCCGGAGAGGGGGATTCGTCGCCATCATCATCACCAACCTTCCTCCATCACCAATTTCATGATACTCACCACCGGGAGTGAGTAATCTCTTCGTAGGCTTGCTGGACGGTGATGGGTTGGATGAGATTTATCATGTAATCGAGTTAGTTTTGCTAGGGTTGATCCCTAGTATCCACTATGTTCTGAGATTGATGATGCTATGACTTTGCTATGCTTAATGCTTGTCACTAGGGCCCGAGTGCCATGATTTCAGATCTGAACCTATTATGTTTTCATGAATATATTTGCATTCTTGATCATATCTTGCAAGTTGTAGACACCTATTACGAGTTATGATCCGCATACCCAAGGTGACAATAATTGGGATTCTTTCCGGTGATTACCGTAGTTTGAAGAGTTCATGTATTCACTAAGTGCTAATGCTTTGTTCCGGTTCTCTATTAAAAAGAGGCATTAATATCCCTTAGTTTCCATTAGGACCCCGTTGCCATGGGAGGGTAGGATAAAAGATGTCATGTAAGTTCTTTTCCATAAGCACGTATGACTATATACGGAATACATGCCTACATTATATTGATGAATTGGAGCTAGTTCTGTGTCACCCTAGGTTATAACTGCTACATGATGAATATTATCCAACATAATTATCATTGTCGATCCAATGCCTACGAGCTTTTCACATATTGATCTTTGCTAAGTTACTTTACCGTTGCCACTGTTATAATCACTACAAAACTGCTACTGTTACTCTTGTCACCATTACCGTTACTTCCATACTACTTTGCTACTAAATATTTTGTTGCAGATATTAAGTCTTTCAGATGTGGTTGAATTGACAACTCAGCTGCTAATACTCGAGAATATTCTTTGGCTCCCCTTGTGTCGAATCAATAAATTTGAGTTGAATACTCTACCCTAAAAAACTATTGCGATCCCTTATACTTGTGGGTTATCAGTGGCGGCTGCTGGTCCTCCTTGTCGCAGGAGGAGATGACGATCTCCGCCCGCGTTGATTCATCGCCAGCCGACGAGGAAGACGGCCCTGGAGTTTGAGGTTGGCATCGCCACGAGCTGCCAGATCCTGCCCCAAAACCGCCTGCAGGCGCCGACGCCCAGGACTTGCCCATCGCCGAAGATGTAGAGGGAGATGGGCGGGGAGGAGAGGAGGAGGAGGAGGATGCGATGTGGACGACGCGGGAACACGACTTAAATAACCGCAAGCACGCCATGCGAAGGGCCGGTCAGTCGCTTCAATGTGGCACAGCGGCCGAGTTGATTCCTAGGAAACCTGCGTCTGCATTGAAGTGACGGCTGCCAAGAGGTCGTGTCAGTTAGCTCCGCCCTCCCTCCCTCCAGTCACATCGCAGCATCAATGCCGGCCTCCATGTGCTCTGGGCCGGCATGAATGCGGCGCGGACAAGCGGCGCTTGCATCGGAATGAAAGCGCAGGAGGGGCGGGCGACGGGTTTTTGGTGGGCAGTCAGAAACGGATTTGTGAGCAGTCCGGACTCCCGCAAACCTCCTCACGTTTGTCTTCGATTTGCGGGAGAAATCGCGTCCGAACCGCCCGCGGACCGACGCCGATGAAGAAAAGTAAAGGCAGATGTTTTCTTTTGGCAATATAAAAGAAGGACGCTGATATTCACCATACGTACGTGTGGCAAATGAACACTCGACCAGATGACTCGTACAGTCGTATCGAAGAGTCAGCCAGCACTTGTGGGTCTTATCGTTTAGGTAAAAGAAAAGGGAGATACTTTGAAAGTGCACGACTGGTAGTCCGCTAGTCCAGTGCATCCATCCCCATCTGATTTTGTCACTCCGTCGGCGGTGTGATCCGGGCGTTGATGGAGGGGAGCGCGGGGCCTCGCTGGCCTCGCCGGAGTTCCACCCAGGAGGTAGGCAGCCCAGGCGGCGGAGCGGATCTCATCAGCGCCCTCCCCGACGAGGTGCTCCTCCTCTTCCTCGCCCGCCTCCCCTGCGCAGGCGCCGCCGCGCGCACCAGCGTCCTCTCCCGCCGGTGGCGCGGCCTCTGGGCCCTCCTCTGCCAGATCGTCTTCCGCGACGTGCCCTTCCCCTCGCTCGAGGCGGCGCTCGGCCGCGTCCTGCCTCCCCCGCACGCGGTTTCCCTCCTCGAAATCTGCATCCCCAAGGAGCAGCGGACAGACAGCGCCGGCGTCAACTCGCTGCTCCGCGCCGCCGCGCGCCTGGAGCCGGAGAAGCTCGACTTCCGCCTCCCCTCCCACCTAACCGACCTGCCTTCCGCAAGCGGTCTCGTCGCCGTCGACCTGCCTTGCTGGCACCGCGCCACCTCCATCTCGCTGGGCCTCTCCACCTCCTTCTCCCTCCGCGTGCCAGCCGGCGCCCAGTTCCCCGGACTCGAGGCGCTGTCCCTGTCGTACTGCACTACCGAGCTCGACGCCCTGCTCTCCTGCTGCCCGCGCCTGCGTACGCTCCGCGTCATCAGGGATTTGTTTCCTAACAAGTGCGACATTAGGATCAACTCCCCGTCGCTGCAGGA
Source organism: Thinopyrum elongatum (assembly GCA_011799875.1). Taxonomy (NCBI): domain Eukaryota; kingdom Viridiplantae; phylum Streptophyta; class Magnoliopsida; order Poales; family Poaceae; genus Thinopyrum; species Thinopyrum elongatum. The sequence continues at coordinate 675,413,234 of CM022303.1, forward strand.
GCTTGCTGTGCGCCACCGGCGGATTAGAGAAACACAACATGTGGACATCGTTGCGCCCGCACTTAAGCAATTGGCCCTCTCATTTGCCAATGGCGGGGAGATCAGCATCTCCGTCTTGGCACCAATGGTGGAGAAGGTTTCGTGGAACTGCTGCTACTTGGGGGACTACATTGTGTTTGGTCTTTGGAGCCTCAAGAGGCTGCGGCTACGGACGGCAGAGAGACAGGGACAGCTGTCCTCGCTGCAAATTCATGCCCGTGCGGTGCGTCCCCTCTACTGCAAGCTCCGACTAAATTAATTTTCTGAATGATGTATATCTTGGCAAATTGTTTTTTCAGGACTCGTTTTTACACGCTCAGGCGGACAACTTTACGCGGGAGATAGAGAAACATATGGTTGCTGCCTTCTCTTGTTTAGAGCTACATCTCACAGCAAAGGGGCATGCTTTTGGAGGGTTTGTGTTTCATCTCCTTGGGATGGATAAAATTCGTGCTGCTACCCGGAGGCTTAAGGTCATCCTGAAGAGATCAGCGGTAATTCTCTGCTCTGATTATATACGCCAATAATACATTGTTTGGTTATTCAGATATACATTTTTGGTTTTAGATGGATGAAGTATGCCCGCTACATTGCCCTTGTGAGTTTCGGAACTGGAGGTTCGAGACTATCTCCTTGGCTGCTCTGAAAGAAGTGGAGTTCAATGGCTTCGAAGGAGAGGATCATGAATTTGATTTATTGCAATTGATACTTGGATGTGCACCAACACTGAAAAGAATGATTGTGCAGCTGTCAAAAGAGACCTCGGCAAGTCATGAGGGATGCGCAAAGATATACAGCATATTCAAGGCGTGTTCATCTGTGAAATGCGATGTTTATCACAGCTCTGGTGAGTATATGTTTGGCATGCATTATTAGCGCCCTCCTAGATAAAACAGAGATATAGGTGTTATCGTTGTGTAAAATTTGTCGAATATGTTGCGTTGACATGCCAATTATAGAGTTTGGTTGTGCATGCCCGATTTATTAGCTAATTTAACATACTATATTTCAGCCGAATTTGTGTGCTCGCACCCTCATATTTTGATAGAAATAGAAACTGATTGGTGGATTGGAACAATTCAATATTTTTACTCAGGCTTCCTTACCTAAATTGCTCTTTTGCATTTCACAATCTTCTTTATTGATCTTGCCCTACTATTGTGTGTTTGTATTTGAGTTTCTTGGTCAGCTGAAGTTGTCCCATCTGAATTCATTGTTCTTGGGGTTTGGTACAAATTATTAGTCCCAGTTAAACTCTGTTCAGCAAGTACTTTGCTATTTCTTTCTGCTGTCAGCATGTATTCCGTTTTATTCAGTGACAAAATGACAGTTTCTAGATTACCTGAAGTTTGCTGTCTCATCTGAATTTTTCATTGGCCTTTGGGCTTCTTTCTGCTCTCAGTATATTGTGTTTTATTTGACAAACATTCCTACACATATAACTCCACATTTGCTGGTTGCGATGCTCTGACGGGATCTTTTTTCAATTTGTCTCCTCTGCAGGGTTAATGCACGACAGCCAAAATTGCCCGTCGATGAGATTCTCGGGTGTGTTGATTCAGGGTGTTCATTGACAAGGTCTCAGGACGTTGCTTGGTTGCTTCAACCGATCATCCGGCATGCTCTTTTGCCAGTGTACTGTACTAGCTATATCTAAGGTGCTCAGTTAAATCTTGTGTGGTTTCTATGCCATTTGACTATTGAAGTTAACTGCAGTCTACCTATGTCTTCAGTCAATTACTTGAAGGTGATTGTCATTTTAAGCCTATGGTTTCAGTTACAATTTTGCGTTGTTGTTTCATTGCGACTACGCACCGCATGTTTCCAGCGGGGGTAAAATGACCTGCAGTGAATGCTCACCTTACAGCTCTTTCTGCTTATAGCTGTGGTTAGATGAACCAAATGGCTATGATAGCTGAGAATAATCAGGCTAAATACGAGTGTGAAGTTATGGTGCATGGGCACCATGGTGCTCGTTTTAAAAAAAAAATCCAAAAACATATTTAGAAATAAAAAAATCGAAAAAAAATCTGTGGAAACTTGTATGTGTTCAATACAGATCCATGAAATTTTGTTTTGAAAAAATAAATTTGTAAGCTGTAAAAAAAAATCCAGCCCGAAAACAAACAAAAGGCTGCTCATTTGAAAATACATATTTGTCTTCTTTTTGTACGCCACGTGTGGAAGTTAAATGTTATGAAAATTTGTACATATGTATTATACATGTGTGTGTGTACAAAAAAGTTTAACATTTTTTACGTTGTAGAAAATGTTTTTCTTGGTGCCAGGCACCATTTGCAATTTCCAGGCTAAATACGCACTACACGTTGCTGCCTTGTTTTTTCTTTGCAAACAAACTGGGCTGTGTTTGTCGGCTTCCAAATTCCGGTGCGCTGTGTTTGCTGTGTTGAAAGAAATAGCAACCACTGGATCCACCGGATGGAGAATGGAGGGCATCCGGTGGTGGCTAAGGTAGCCCGACTTAGTGAACTGCATGGTGGCTAAGGGAATCCACAATGTGTGCCCAAATGGTAGTGCCAAACGATAAAATAGTTTTTGGCATTGGTTCTCAACATTGTGGAGGTGTTGCCAAATCAAAGAAAAGATGAGAAAAGAGGAAACCGGAGAAGCTAGGGTTCCAAAGTGACAATAAACAAACATTTGCTTTGCATGCTACCTCCACTTCATGGCTGAAAAGGCTCATGATTCATGTGCATGCCGAAGAGAGAGAACCGGATGCATACATTATAAAAAGAGAGAAATGTCACTTTTTTACTCTATAGTGGGTCCCATCTTAAAAGTAAATTTGGAACCAATGACATATGCGGTTGTGTGTCAGATTTGGCTATGGCATACATTATGGATGCTTAGCCTCTCACTTAGTGAACTGCACGGAAGAGAATCTTCTCCGGAGCAACTAGTTAAAGGGTACCCTCTGAGTGAGCTTCTCAAGGGTCGTTGATGGGGAGTGCTCCTGTACTGCTGTGACGACCCCGGCTTAATCGTGCACTAATCATACACACAAATGCACACAATCAAGCCTAAGGACTCACTTGAAGATATCACAACACAACTCTAAAACATAAATAAAGTCATACAAGCTTTATATTACAAGCCAGGGCCTCGAGTGCTCGAATACATAGCTTGATGGCATACAAGCGTCAGCGGAAGCATCAGATATCTGAGTACAGATATATTACAGAAGCAGAGATAAGCCTTTAAGAAGGCAGGGCAAAACAAAAGCTACGATCGAAAGGCGCAGGCCTCCTGCCTGGGACCCTCCGAACCTACTCCTGGTCGTCAGTCGGCTCCTCGTAGTAGTACTCGCCGGGAGGGTAGTAGTAGTTGCCGTCGGCGGGGGCAACGGTCTCAGGGGCTCCGTCGTCTGGATGCACCAAAAGGGATATGGGAGGAAAAGGAAAGCAAAGCAAATGTGAGTACTCATCCGAAGTACTCAACAAGCAAGGATCTACACTACATATGCAACATTTTCAAAGGAGGCTGTATATGTGGACTGGGCTGCAGAAATGCCAGAATAGAGGGGAAAGCCTAGTCCTATCGAAGACTAGCATCTTCAACAGCTTCAGCAGTCTTGCAACATTATAAGAGTGCAGATTAGCATAAAGTAAAGTAGTAGTAGTGTCAACAACCTCGCCCAGAGATCCTTTCTCGACTCCTTGCGAGAAAGCAATCCCAGAGCCATACTATCCAGTATCATCTCAAGTCACCAGTTCTAGTTGTACCGATCGGGATACAACTCCGAGTGTCCGTTACCGTAGGACAGGCTATCAATAGATGTTTTCTTCCCTGCAGGGGTGCACCAACTTACCCACCACGCTCAATTAACTCCGGCCGGACACACTTTTCTGGGTCATGCCCGGCCTCGGCCAAACGATACGCCGCAACCCGACCAAATACTTAACAGAGAGGTCAGCACGCCGGACTAAACATATGCCCCCAGGGGTCTTGGGCCATCGCCCCGGGAACTCCTGCATGTTACGCTCACGACCGAGAGCAGACCTAGCAACCCCTTAATACAAGCGCAGTTGCGTAACCAGTCCAACTCGGCGCGCGCCGCTCAATCGCTGACGTCCATTAAGCTTTGGCTGAAGTATACGATGCAGAACGCCCATACTATGCCCACGTGATGGTTAGTGCTATCAGGCCAGAGGCCCCTCGGATCAAATATCCAAACCGTTAGTGTGTTGGTAGTGCGAAAACGAGTAGAGACTCACGAAAGATGTGACCCCGTCGCCCCGTCTCGAGGACTTGCGGCAAGGGCGAGGAATGCCCGGCCACGCCTCGTGTTCAGACCTCGGACACCATCCAGGTCCACCCGATTCCACATCACTCGTTAATAAGCTCGCGCGGGTACCCCTCAGGGCCGACCCGTCTTTAGTATCATGTTATAGTGTTCAGTCATAGTAATCAAAGTAGCCGTGTGTCTGACACCAAGGAGAACCCTGAGGAATCACCCTCGATGGGATCCCACTTGATGTTATCGTCAAGGTGAACGAAGGAGAAATCACCCTCGAGGTACACTCTTGAGGAGTTGCACGACGACGTCGTTATCGGGGGTGGTGTAGGAGGAATCACCCTCGCTGACCACGCCCGATTAACTAACCTACAAGATTATCATCAGAAGTGCTGACGAGGTATCACCCTCAGCACTCGATAGTAACCCAGTAGTGTCGGCAACTAAGGGAAAGTGACGTGCGGTGTCGGGACCTGGTCTTCAATCCCGTTGTTCGGGTCTTCTGATAATCCAGCGGGGCAGTCGGGATAAAGCGGGGGTCTCTATCGGGTCTCCACCCAGCCTATACTAAGCAGTTTAGGATAAGCAGAAGGTAACAAGCAGGTTACAATAAACAGGCTATGCAGTAGATATAGGACAACAGTAGCAGCAGTAACTTCTAATGCAAGCATAAGAGAGAAGAGAATGGGCGATATCAGAATGCTCAAAAAGGGGGTGCTTGCCTGCAAGCTCTGGGGCAAGTGGCTGGTCGTCGGGGACGTAGTCGTACTCCGGAACAACGTCTACCTCAGGAGCTACGTCAACGTCGGGGTCTAATCGAGAGAGAAAAGGGACAGGAAACAGGTAAACATAATGCAATCAAATGCAACACGGGGTATGCTATGCTACTATGCAGTGCAGGGTTGCCTAAAGATATGTCTAAGTCATTTTGGTTATTTTTGGATTAAAGTTGGATTTATTATCCGGTGGTGTTATGCACTATTCATCTACCAGAATCGGGCTCAAAGTTACGAGTTCTCCTACGTAGGAGGTTCCGACATAGAAACAGATGACACTATCAAATTCGTCTCGTTGTTCTGAGCAACTTTCATGTTTTAAGTTTTTCGATCTGAGCTACGGTTTAAAAGCTATTAATTTTCAAAGTTTAAATGATTTTCTGGAATTATTTTTATTAACACAATTGAATTATGACGTCAGCATGATGTCACTGTGACGTCAGCAGTCAATAGTGACGCTGACCTGGTCAAATCTGAACTGTGGGTCCAGTGGGACCCACATGTCAGTGTCAATGGCCTTAACAGAGGATTACCTAATCTAATTAACCTAATTAGGGGGTGTGGGCCCCGGGTGTCAGTGAGAGTTTAGGTTAACTAATTAGTTTTAATTTATAAAACATTTTAATTAAATTAAATAGCAGCGGGGCCCACATGTCAGTGTCACTATGCTGACACGTCAGCACAGTTGACCAAGTCAATGAGGCGGCTGGGGCCCCTGGGACCCAATGGCAGAGGCACATGGGTGGGCCCCACGCGACGCCAGCTCAGCGGAGCCACCGGAGCTGCTCCAGCGAGCTCGCGCACGGCGGCCGAATGCCGGAGATGGCCGGTAATCGTCTACGGTGGATCGTTTGGCACAGTTCTTGCAGCGTTCGGGCGAGGGCTCGATGCCGCATCGTTCTGTGGCGGTGGCGTGGGCTAAAACGGCCGAAGTCGAGCGCTACGTCGATGCCGGCGGCGAGGTCTTCCGGGCGAGCTCCGGAAATGCCAAAACGGAGCTCGCGCAGGCGATTTAAAACGTCGGGTCGCTTCACTGGAGTGCCCCGAGCATGAGGAAATGCTCAGACGGCCACGACAGCGACGGGAGCAACAACGGCGAGTGGCACGACGGAGCTGGGCTCGGCCGTCCGTGGTGACGACGATAGGCGCAGCAGAACGAGGGGGAGGCAGAGGGAGGAGGTGCGGTGCTCACCGGGCGGGCTCAAGAAGGCCCCTTGGGTGAACGGGAGCGCAGAGGAAGGCTGGTGTCAGCGGGATTCGTCGGTGGCCGACGCGGACGGGGACGAAGCGGATCCGACGCTGCTGTGCTCCCCGGCGCCCGTTCGAGGTCGGAGTCGAAGCAGTCGACGTCGGCGGAGTCGAGGGACACGGCGGTGAGGTGAGTCGAGGCGAGTGGCCACCGGATCGACGCGGCTGCGGCGGCGATGGTGATCGGCAGAGGGGAAGAAAAGGGTGAGCGCGAGCGAGGGTGGGCGAGGAGGAGGGGAGAGTGAGCGGATGAGGACGACGGAGAGGCTGAGGGGTCGGCCTTATCCCCTCCGCGGCCACTGTGGCGTCGCCGTGTCGGCGTTTCACCGGAGAACGCCGGCGCGTCCACGGCCACGCCGACACGCACGAGGGGAGAGAAGGAGATGGGCTAGTTGGGCCAGATCGGGGCACTGTGCACTTAGGCCCAGTGCACAGTGCCTCGTTTTATTTTTCTGTTTCTGTTTTCTATTTTCTTTATCTATTTTCTGTTTTGAAATAGTTAGGCCACTTTTGTAAATTGTGAGGGTTGGTCCCATTATTACAATGCAATGTTCCCTTCCACCAAAAATTGGTTTGTGCAAAGTTGGATTTCATTTGAATTTGATTTAATTATAAAGAAATTAAATAGTGCTGATTTGGTGCTGTTTCATGTGGTTTGAGCCACTTAAATAATCCAAATATCATTGTTCATAATTTTATGAGTGCTTCTGGAATATTTGCTAATTAGTGAACATTTTTCCACTAGTGTTTGAACAACTCCATATTTCACTTTGGAATTTGAGTTGATTTTCAGAATGGATTTTGAATTCTTTTGGTTAACCACTATGACTAGGCACTGCAAATGATATGACTTGGCATTATTAGCAGTTGATCACAGTGGTAATTACACAGGGGTGTTACAAGTTCTCCTCCTCTAAAAGAAATTCTCGTCCCGAGAATTTAGGAGGTAGAAGGAAAGAGGTCGGGATATTCTTCCCGAAGATGATCCTCGCGTTCCCAAGTGGCTTCATCTTCAGTGTGATTCGACCACTACACTTTCAGGAACTTGGTCATCTTCTGACGAGTTCGACATTCAGCTTCATCGAGAATGCGGATGGGATGCTCCTTATAAGAAAGATCATCTTGCAAGTGGAGCATCTCGTGATCCACTGCGCGGTGTGGAGATTCCTTGAAGCATTTATGAAGTTGTGACATGTGGAAGACATCATGGATATGAGAGAATTGTGGTGGTAACTCCAACTTATATGCCACCTGTCCACGTCTAGCCACGATGCGAAAAGGACCAATATAGCGAGGAGCTAGCTTGCCCTTGATTCCGAAACGACGGGTGCCCTTCATAGGAGTGACACGAAGATAAGCTTGATCACCTGGTTGATAAGTCAGACCCCATCGCTTGCGATCATAATTGCTCTTCTGGCGGTCTTGAGCCGCCTTGAGATTTTCTCGGACAATTCGGACTTGTTCTTCAGCATGTTGGATAATGTCCGGTCCCACGAGAGGTCGTTCCCCAGTTTCTGACCAATTCAGAGGGGTTTGACACTTACGTCCATAAAGCACTTCGAAGGGGGCCATTTTCAAACTGGCTTGATAACTGTTGTTATAAGAGAATTCGGCATACGGGAGAGATTCCTCCCATTTCTTACCGAATGATATAACACAAGCCCAAAGCATATCTTCAAGCACTTGATTTACTCGCTCGACTTGGCCTTGGGATTGAGGATGATAAGCTGAACTCCATGTAATGTGAGTTCCCATAGCTTCTTGGAAACTTTCCCAGAGCTTGGACGTGAAAAGACCGCCATGGTCCGAACTGATCTCCTTCGGAATACCGTGGAGTGAAACAATTCTGGAGATGTAAAGTTCTGCTAACTGGCTAGCAGTGATAGTCTCCTTGATAGGTAGAAAATGAGTAAGGAAATAGACTGCAGAGGATTTTCGGAAGATCGATTAATAATGGGAATGATGTTGCGAAGCACATGATCAACTAGGGATGAACGAATTCCCTGATAAGTGTGAGGAATTATCCGCAGTGCGAAAGAAGCTGCACGGCAGTAGGCTCAAAGGATTCCCGGATTAACGAGGAGTATTATAGGGTATCTCGCACATAAAGGAGTAATTGGGAATGAAGATGCAAACGACAAGGATGGTTAGTTACCACGGGGTTTGTCGGTGGTCAGGAACTGCAAAGCAGTGGGCTCAGGGTCTCGGGAATCATCGAGGAGTACCTTCAAAGTCTTCTGATGAAACAGTCTATCATCTGTGGTGAAGGGGCTCTCCGGGATGAAAGCGGTTACGAGAACCTAGGGTTAGAGTTAGTAAAATATTTTGACCCGAAAGGAAGAGAGATTAGAGTTCTAGAGTAAAGACGAGAAATAAAAGATCCTAATACCACCCAGTTGGTGACGTGGGCCCGTAAGCCACACAGACAAGTTAGTAAAACAGTTTTTGGTTACTAGACTCAACTTCGGCCAAGGAGTTGGAAAGGGGGATACCAACCTGTGACGACCCCGGCTTAATCATGCACTAATCATACACGCAAATGCACACGATCAAGCCTAAGGACTCACTTGAAGATATCACAACACAACTCTAAAACATAAATAAAGTCATACAAGCTTTATATTACAAGCCAGGGCTTCGAGGGCTCGAATACATAGCTCGATGGCATACAAGCATCAGCGGAAGCATCAGATATCTTAGTACATATATATTACAGAAGCAGAGATAAGCCTTTAAGAAGGCAGGGCAAAACAAAAGCTACGATCGAAAGGCGCTGTGACGCCCCCGGCCCAATCGTGCACTAATCATACACGCAAATGCACACGATCAAGCCTAAGGACTCACGGGAAGATATCACAACACAACTCTAAAACATAAATAAAGTCATACAAGCTTTATATTACAAGCCAGGGGCCTCGAGGGCTCGAATACATAAGCTTGCGAACAAGCGTCAGCGGAAGCATCAGATATCTGAGTACAGATATTAAAAGAGAAACAGAAAGGCCTTTAGAAAGGCGGGGCAAAATAAAACACTACGATCGAAAGGCGAAGGCCTCCTGCCTGGGACCCTCCGATCCTACTCCTGGTCGTCAGTCAACTCGTAGTAGTATCCATCCTCTGGGTAGAAGTAGCGATCGTCGGCGGGGACAGCTGTCTCAGGGGCGCCGTCCTCTTGGTCACGACAAACTGATATGGGAAGAAAAAGAAAAACAAAGCAACCGTGAGTACTCAGAAGTACTCAGCAAGCAAGGATCTACACTACATATGCAACATTTTCAAAGGGAAGGCTGTATATGTGGACTGGCTGCAGAAATGCCAGAATAGAGAGAAGGCCTAGTCCTATCGAAGACTAGAATCTTCATCGGTCTTGCAGCAATAGAAGAGAGTAGAACAGTACAATATAATGTAGCAGTATCATTAAGTCTCATCCTCACCCAGAGATCCTTTCTCGACTCCCTGCGAGAAAGCAATCCCAGAGCCATACAGTCATCAACCTCGTCCGGAGATCCCTTCTCGACTCCCTGCGAGAAGCAATCCCAGAGCCCCATATCCAGGTCTCATATCATGTTCTAGCTGTATCGATCGGGATACAACTCCGAGTGTCCTTTACCGTAGGACCGGCTATCGATAGAAGTTTTCTTCCCTGCAGGGGTGCACCAACTTACCCAACACGCTCGGTTAACTCCGGCCGGACACACTTTCTTGGGTCATGCCCGGCCTCGGCCAAACGACACACCGCAGCCCTACCTACAGCTCAGCAGAGAGGTCCCCGCCGGTCTACATCCTAAGCGCAAGGGGGTCTTGGCCATCGCCCCTCGCCCTCCGGGTCGTTGCGCACAAGGTGGATACCAGCATCGCCTCGGGTGGCCGACACGATCCGACCGTGCCGCCATGCTGAACTGGACGTCTGACAGAGCTTTCGGCTGATGCATACGATGCAGAACGCCCATACTATGACCATGTGATGGTTAGTGCTATCAGACCAGAGGCCTGCTCGGATCAAATATCCAAATCGTTAGGACTAGGGGCTTGCAGTAACGAGCAGAGACTCACGAAAGATGTGACCCCGTCGCCCCATCTCGAGGACTTGCTGCAAGGGTTAAGAATGCCCGGCCGCACCTCGTATTCACCACTCGAGCACCACACTGGCACCCGTCTCCACAACACTCGCCTCTCAGACGCACGCGGGTACCCCTCAGGGTCGACCCGCCTATCCAAGTAACAGTGTAAAGTCCAAGTATCCGTGTGTCCATAACATCAGGGGAATCCGAGGTATCACCCTCGTTGGATTCCTACTCGATGTGTCTGTCAAGGTGAACTCGGAGGATTCACCCTCGATGGGTTCACACTTGATGTGTTGCACGACAGCGTCGTTACCGGAAGTGGTGAAGGAGGAATCACCCTCGATGACCACGACCGAATAGCTACTCTACAGAGTTAACATCAGAAGTGCTACAAGAGGTTTCACCCTCAGCACTCGATAGTAATGCTGCAGTGTCGTTACAACTAAAGGGGGTGATGTGCGGTGTCGGGGCCTGGTCTTCAATCCCGTTGATCGGGTCTTCTGACGATCCAGCGCGGCAGTCGGGTTAAGTGGGGTCACTGATAGGTCTCTACCCAGCCTAGACTAAACAGTTTAGGATATGCAGGTAATTATCAACAGCAGGTTACAATGAACAGGCTATGCATCAGAATAGGTAAAGCAGCAGCAGCAGCAATTCTAATGCAAGCATGAGAAATAGAATGGGCGATATCGGGATGATCAAAAGGGGGGGCTTGCCTGGTTGCTCGGCGGCAAGGGCAAGGTCGTCAATGGTGTCTTCGGTCTCCGGAGCTGCGTCGGTCTCGGGGACGACGTCGGGGTCTAACGAGAGAGAAGAGGGGGAGGAAACAGTATAAATATAGAGCAAACATAAGCAACACGGAGCAGGCCATGCTAACGTGCAGTGCAGGGTTGCCTGAAGACATGTCCAAGTCATTTAGTTATTTTAGGAATTTGTTTGGAAATATTTTATTAAGGTCATACACTATTCATCTATCTGAAACAGGCAAAAAGTTGCATGTTCAGATAGTTAGAGGCATCCAACAGGTATGTGGGTAGCGTATTCGGATCCGTCTCATTTTTCTGATCATTTTTCATATACATATTATTTTCATCGGAGTTACGGATTAAAAGATATGATTTTCTAAAGTTTTATTGATTTTCTGGAATTTATTTAATTAATTAAATTCGAATTATCCAAAACAGTGCGGGGGTGACGTCATCATGACGTAAGGCTGACGTCAGCAGTCAACAGGGGGCCGGCCAGGTCAAACCTGACCAGTGGGCCCCACGTGTCATTGACTGGACTAATTAACAGAGTTATATTAACTAATCTAATCCTAATCAGCTAGCGGGACCCACCTGTCAGTGTCTTATACTAATTATAATTAGTTTAAAATTTGATTAGGGTTAATCAGGTACTGGGGCCCACAGGTCAGTGACAGGAGCTGCCCAGTCAGCATCGCTGACCGGGTCAAATGGGCCCGCGGGGCCCAGCGGTCAGTGGCACAGGCGGTGGGGGCCACGTGCCACGTCGGCGGTGGCCGGCGACGCGCCGGAGTAGCTCCGGCGAACCAAAACGCGGCGGCGCGAGTCGGGCTTGGCTCGGGTTTCGCCTACGGTGGGTCTCAGGGGCTGGGGCAGGTCGCGTTCGATGCGGCTCGTCGTCGCGCGTCGAATGGCGGCGGTGCGGGGTGCTAGGGAGGCCGGAGCTGAGCGCCAGGAGCTCGTCGGCGGCGAGGTTCTCGGGCGAACTACGGGATCGACAAAACGGCGCTCGTTCAAGCGTTGTAAGGAGCTAGGCGGGGTCCATGCGACGCGGCGAAGCAAATGGGCAGCAGCACATGACCAATTGGTCGCCGGACGGTCGCCGGCGATGAGGTCCGCGGCGGTGGGTGCGGCCTAACGCGGAGCGGTGGCTACGGTACGCTAGCGAGCTAATGGAGAGGGGGAGGAGGAGCAGGAGCTCACAGTGGGGTGTAGCCGGTCAAAGTGGGCTCGGGGAAGGCCTGGAGTAGCCGGAATCGACGGCGAACGGTGGCGGGGATCCGAGGAAGAAGACGACGCAGGCCGGCGATGCAGAGGCGTTCGGCTTCGGTTCGTCGGCGCAGGAGGCGTAGAGGAGCACGGCGGAGCTCATGGGCACGTCGCGGTGGCGAGGCAGAGGCGGTGGCTACGCGGGCGATGGAGCAATGGCGATGGCCGCGTCGGCCATGGCGATAAGCGAGCGAGGGAGGGGAAGGAGTGGGGCGAGGGAGGCACCAGAGGGCTGCGGGGCTCGCCCTTATCCACGGCGAGCGCGCGACGCGCTGTCGAGTGCCGAGGGAGGGGGGCCAGGCTCGGGGGCGCGCGCGCACGCAGGGTGCTCAACAGCGTGCTCGCGGCGTCAGGGGTAGGGGGAGGGGGCTAGTTGGGCTGGGCCTGCTCCTGTGCGGCTGTGGGCTTAAGTGCACAGGGGCATTTTTCCATTTCTTCTTTTCTGTTTCTTTTTCTTTTCTGTTCTGTTAATTGTTTAGGCCCCAAATGGATTTTGTAAAAAGTGTGAGCTAGTCCTTAAATACCAGTGCATTATACCCTAACACCAAAAACTAGTTTGGGAAAAACATCATTTCATATTTGATCTAGATTAATTAAAAGGCTTGTAAATATTATTTTCAGCCACTATTAAAAGAGGTTTGGGCCACCTAATTAATTTATTTAATGTTGGATACAATTTTAGAATGGTCTCTGGAATATTTGCCATCTAATGAACAATTTAGTTTTTATGTTGGACCACTTTTATATTTCACTTTCATTTAAATTTGAATTTTGACTTAGGAGTTGAAAAGCATTATGATGCAAATGATGATCATGCACTGTTAATCATGCTGACTTGGCATTATCAAAATGGGATTACTGTGGCTAACCACTGGGGGTGTTACAGGCGCAGGCCTCCTGCCTGGGACCCTCCGAACCTACTCCTGGTCGTCAGTCGGCTCCTCGTAGTAGTACTCACCGGGAGGGTAGTAGTAGTAGCCGTCGGCGGGGGCAACGGTCTCAGGGGCTCCGTCGTCTGGATGCACCAAAAGGGATATGGGAGGAAAAGGAAAACAAAGCAAACGTGAGTACTCATCCGAAGTACTCAGCAAGCAAGGATCTACACTACATATGCAACATTTTCAAAGGAGGCTGTATATGTGGACTGGGCTGCAGAAATGCCAGAATAGAGGGGAAAGCCTAGTCCTATCGAAGACTAGCATCTTCAACAGCTTTAGCAGTCTCGCAGCATTAGAAGAGTGAAGATTAGCATAAAGTAAAGTAGTAGTAGTGTCAACAACCTCGCCCAGAGATCCTTTCTCGACTCCCTGCGAGAAAGCAATCCCAGAGCCATACTATCCAGTATCATCTCAAGTCACCAATTCTAGTTGTACCAATCGGGATACAACTCCGAGTGTCCGTTACCGTAGGACAGGCTATCGATAGATGTTTTCTTCCCTGCAGGGGTGCACCAACTTACCCACCACGCTCGATTAACTCCGGCCGGACACACTTTTCTGGGTCATGCCCGGCCTCGGCAAAACGATACGCCGCAACCCGACTAAATACTTAACAGAGAGGTCAGCACGCCGGACTAAACCTATGCCCCCAGGGGTCTTGGGCCATCGCCCCGGGAACTCCTGCACGTTACGTTCACGGCCGAGAGCAGACCTAGCAACCCCTTAATACAAGCGCAGTTGCGTAACCAGTCCAACTTGGCGCGCGCCGCTCAATCGCTGACGTCCATTAAGCTTTGGCTGAAGTATACGACGTAGAACGCCCATACTATGCCCACGTGATGATTAGTGCTATCAGGCCAGAGGCCCCTCGGATCAAATATCCAAACCATTAGTGTGTTGGTAGTGCGGAAACGAGCAGACTCACGAAAGATGTGACCCCGTCGCCCCGTCTCGAGGACTTGCGGCAAGGGCGAGGAATGCCCGGCAACGCCTTGTGTTCAGACCTCGGGCACCATCCAGGTCCACCCGATTCCACATCACTCGCTAATAAGCTCGCGCGGGTACCCCTTAGGGCCGACCCGTCTTTAGTATCATGTTACAGTGTTCAGTCATAGTAATCAAAGTAGCCGTGTCTGACACGAAGGAGAACCCTGAGGAATCACCCTCGATGGGATCCCACTTGATGTTATCATCAAGGTGAACGAAGGAGGAAGCACCCTCGAGGTCCACTCTTGAGGAGTTGTGCGACGACGTCGTTATCGGGAGTGGTGTAGGAGGAATCACCCTCGCTGACCACGCCCAATTAACTAACCTACAAGATTATCATCAGAAGTGCTGACGAGGTATCACCCTCGGCACTCGATAGTAACCCAGTAGTGTCGGCAACTAAGGGGAAGTGACGTGCGGTGTCGGGACCTGGTCTTCAATCCCGTTGTTCGGGTCTTCTGATAATCCAGCGGGGCAGTCGGGTCTCCACCCAGCCTATACTAAGCAGTTTAGGATAAGCATAAGGTTACAAGAAGGTTACAATAAACAGGCTATGTAGCAGATATAGGACAACAGTAGCAGCAGTAACTTCTAATGCAAGCATAAGAGAGAAGAGAATGGGCGATATCGGAATGCTCAAAAAGGGGGTGCTTGCCTGCAAGCTCTGGGGCAAGTGGCTGGTCGTCAGGGACTTAGTCGTACTCCGGAACGGCGTCTGCCTCAGGAGCTACGTCAACGTCGGGGTCTAATCGAGAGAGAAAAGGGAGAGGAAACAGGTAAACATAATGCAATCAAATGCAACACGGGGTATGCTATGCTACTATGCAGTGCTGGGTTGCCTAAAGATATGTCTAAGTCATATTGGTTATTTTTTATTAAAGTTGGATTTATTATCCGGTGGTTATGCACTATTCATCTATCGGAATCGGGCTCAAAGTTACGAGTTCTCCTACGTAGGAGGTTCCGACATAGAAACAGACGACACTATCAAATTTGTCTCGTCGTTCTGAGCAACTTTCATGTTTTAAGTTTTTTGATCTGAGCTATGGTTTAAAAGCTATTAATTTTCAAAGTTTAAATGATTTTCTGGAATTATTTTTATTAACAGAATTGAATTATGACGTCAGCATGATGTCACTATGACGTCAGCAGTCAACAGTGACGCTGACCTGGTCAAATCTGACCTGTGGGTCCAGTGGGACCCACATGTCAGTGTCAATGGCCTTAACATAGGATTAACTAATCTAATTAAACTAATTAGGGGGTGTGGGCCCCGGGTGTCAGTGAGAGTTTAGGTTAACTAATTAGTTTTAATTTATAAAATGTTTTAACTAAATTAAATAGCAGCAGGGCCCACATGTCAGTGTCACTGTGCTGACACGTCAGCGCAGTTGACCGAGTCAACGAGGCGGCTGGGGCCCCTGGGACCCACTCGCTGAGGCACAGGGGTGGGCCCCACGCGATGCCAGCTCAGCGGAGCCGCCGGAGCTACTCCGGCAAGCTCGCGTGCGGCTGCCGAATGCTGGATATGGCCGGAAATCGTCTACGGTGGATCGTTTGGCGCATTTCTTGCAGCGTTCGGGCGAGGGCTCGATGCCGCATCGTTCTGTGGTGGTGGCGTGGGCTAAAATGGCCGGAGTCGAGCGCTACATCGACGCCGGCGGCGAGGTCTTCCGGGCGAGCTCCGGAAATGCCAAAACGGAGCTCGCGCAAGCGATTTAAAACGTCGTGTCGCTTCACTGGAGTGCCCCGAGCATGAGGAAATGCTCAGATAGCCACGACAGCGACGGGAGCAACAACGGCGAGTGGCACGGCGGAGCTGGGCTCGGCCGTCCGTGGTGACGACGATAGGCGCAGCAGAACGAGGGGGAGGCAGAGGAAGGAGGTGCGGCGCTCACCGGGCGGGCTCAAGGAGGCCCCTTGGGTGAACGGGAGCGCAGAGGAAGGCCTGTGTCGGCGGGATTCGTCGGTGGCCGACGCGGACGGGGATGAAGCGGATCCGGCGCTGCTGTGCTTCCCGGCGCCCGTTCGAGGTCGAAGTCGAAGCAGTCGACGTCGGCGGAGTCGAGGGACACGGCGGTGAGGTGAATCGAGGCGAGTGGCCGCCGGATCGACGCGGCTGCGGCGGCGATGGTGATCGGCAGAGGGGAAGAAAAGGGCGAGCGCGAGCGAGGGTGGGCGAGGAGGAGGGGAGAGTGAGCGGATGAGGACGACGGAGAGGCTGAGGGGTCGGCCTTATCCCCTCCGCGACCACTGTGGCGTCGCCGTGTCGGCGTTTCACCGGAGAACGCCGGCGCGTCCACGGCCACGCCGACACGCACGAGGGGAGAGAAGGAGATGGGCTAGCTGGGCCGGATCGGGGCACTGTGCACTTAGGCCCAGTGCACAGTGCCTCGTTTTATTTTTCTGTTTCTGTTTTCTATTTTCTTTATCTATTTTCTGTTTTGAAATAGTTAGGCCACTTTTGCACTTTTGTAAATTGTGAGGGTTGGTCCCATTATTACAATGCAATGTTCCCTTCCACCACAAATTGGTTTGGGCAAAGTTGGATTTCATTTGAATTTGATTTAATTATAAAGGAATTAAATAGTGCTGATTTGTTGTTGTTTCATGTGTTTTGAGCCACTTAAATAATCCAAATATCATTGTTCATAATTTTATGAGTGCTTCTGGAATATTTGCTAATTAGTGAATATTTTTCCACTAGTGTTTGAACAACTCCATATTTCACTTTGGAATTTGAGTTGATTTTCAGAATGGATTTTGAATACTTTTGGTTAACCACTATGACTAGGCACTGCAAATGATATGACTTGGCATTATTAGCAGTTGATCACAATGATAATTACACAGGGGTGTTACAACTGCCACATGTCGTAGCTGGGTGCTCCCCGAGCAGTAAGCTACAGGTTCACGGGGATGGAGGTGGTGGCTAAGTTATCCTCGAACTTAGTGAACTACATAAGAGAATCTCTTCTGGGAGCAACTTGTTAAAGGGTACCCTTTAGATGGCTTCGTAGGGGTCACTCATGGGAAGTGTGAGGAGCGCTCCTATGCCACTACGTGTTGCAGGTGGGTGCACCCCGTCCAGGAAGCGATAGGTTCACAGAAA
This sequence comes from Thinopyrum elongatum, assembly GCA_011799875.1. Taxonomy (NCBI): domain Eukaryota; kingdom Viridiplantae; phylum Streptophyta; class Magnoliopsida; order Poales; family Poaceae; genus Thinopyrum; species Thinopyrum elongatum. Next base: position 675,430,668 of record CM022303.1, read on the forward strand.
CGGAAGTTGTGGCTAAGTAATTACCCTCTGACTTTGTGTATTGCACGTAGAGAATCTCCTCTGAGGGCAACTAGTTAAAAGGTACGCTCTTGGTGGGCTTCCTAGGGGTTACTAATGGGGAGGGCTCCTATGTTATCGCGTGTCGTGCACTGGGCGCATCCCCATAGAAAACGATAGGTTCACGGGAATGGATGGCGTATGAGTCAGGTTTTTTCGGCTTCCTTGGGGTTTTCTCGGTTTCTCGATTTTTTCTGGTTTCTATGATTTTTTTCTTCTGTTTTCTCATTTTTCCTCGTGTATTGTATATACGAAGCACAAAGTGTGCTCCCACGGGTAGCACATGTATGCTTTACGGGTAGCCCAAGGTGTGTTCCCGTAGTGGAGCACAACGACGAAAAAGGGCTTCCTCCCGCTTTATATATAAAGCAACCATCACCACAACATTCGAGTAAGAAGATACAAACGCACTCCACCACCACACTCAAAGCACGCATCTAAGGCGAGATATAAAGGTGCCGGGCACCTAAACACCACTCCAATGACGACCAAGCAACCTAATGATAAGCAATAAAGAACCGCTTGGGCCGACGGAGCCCACCACCAAGATGAGCAATCCATCGAGGAGCGGTGAGACGGATATGGCCGGAGCAAGGACTCCAAGACGATGCCTTCAGGAAGGATACGACCACAGGTAGCCATCACCGTCTGATCCCGAAGATCAAGTTTTCACCCGGAGGGCCATGAAAGGAGTGGGAGGACCACGACAGAGCGTGCAAGGAGGAGAACGACGTCCACGGACGCCGCCTCCGTTGGCCAGCACAGGGACTTGGCAAGTGGCGTACCCCGGTGCTCCTACCCCTCCGTCGCATCTCCGTTCCACCAACCACCCGCAGCCATGCTGCCCAAGCGACCATGGCTGCCCGCCCGCACCTGAACCGCGCTGTCTGCCCACGACCAACACGCATCCCATCACCAGAGCTGCCGCCCTGCACCCAGCCCACCTCGAGAACCACCAAAGGTCATGACTTTGAGCAGATTCGCCCCCCCAACCGCCATCGGGACCGCCGGCAAACCACCTTGCCTCGAGCAACGCCGCAACCGAGAGCAGAGAAATCAGGATGCAGAAGGGGGGAGGGGTAGTAGTGGCCCATGGCCACGTCCAGTGACAACCCCCTATGCCGACGATGGGCAGCTTGACAACGGAGCCCCCGTCCCTCCAACCAGCCTTTCCCCGAAACCACCGTGTTTCGCCCAACCCTGGCCGCTGGCCCGGACTAGCGCGAGACCACTAGCAGCAGCCCGTCGCTGGAGAGGAGGGAGCAGAGCCATCGCCGCCGCCGCCGCCATGGATGGCCACCAGGGGGTCTCCCACGTCGTGTGCCGCCGACCAGCCATAAGGGCCCGACCGGTCAGCAGCGAACGGATCCACCCGCTGCCGCCCCACCTCCTGCCCATGAGCCATGGCAAGGGAGGCCGGCCGCAACCCAGGTCGCCCGCGACCCGCGGCGCCAGAGGCGGATCTGGGCGCGCCGCCACGAAGCAACCGTCGCCACCACCAGCCTCCAGCCCGCACCACTGATGACCCACAAGTATAGGGGATCAATCGTAGTCCTTTCGATAAGTAAGAGTGTCGAACCCAACGAGGAGTAGAAGGAAATGACAAGCAATTTTCAGCAAGGTAATGTCTGCAAGCACTGAAATTATAAGTAACGAGTAGTTTGGTAGCAAGATAATTTGTAACGAGCAAGTAACGGTAATGGTAACAAAAGTGCAGCAAGGTAGCCCAATCCTTTTGAGGCAAAGGACAGGCCAAAATGGTCTCTTATGATAAGCAAAGCGTTTTTGAGGATACACGGGAATTTCATCTAGTCACTTTCATCATGTTGGGTTGATTTGTGTTCGCTATTTTGATAATTTGATATGTGGGTGGACCGATGCTTAGGTGTTGTTCTTACTTGAACAAACCTCCTACTTATGATTAACCCCCTCGCAAGCATCCGCAACTACGAAAAAGTATTAAGAATAAATCTAACCATAGCATTAAACTTTTGGATCCAAATCAGTCCCTTACGGAATAGCGCATAAACTAGGGTTTAAGCTTCTGTCACTCTCGCAACCCATCATCTAATAATTACTCCACAATGCATTCCCTTAGGCCCAAATATGGTGAAGTGTCATGTAGTCGACTTTCACATGACACCACTAAGGGAATCACAACATATATAACATCAAAATATCGAACACATATCAAGTTCACATGATTACTTGCAAAAAGATTTCTCCCGTGACCTCAAGAACAAAAGTAACTACTCACAAATGATAATCATGCTCAAGATCAGAGGGGTATTAAATAGCATAATGGATCTGAACATATAATCTTCCACCAAATAAACCATATAGTAATCAACTACAAGATGTAATTGAAGGAAATATGCCCTAGAGGCAATAATAAAGTTGTTATTTATATTTCCTTATATCATGAAAAATGTTTATTATTCATGCTAGAATTGTATTAACCGGAAACTTGATACATGTGTGAATACATAGACAAAACAAAGTGTCCCTAGTATGCCTCTACTAGACTAGCTCGTTAATCAAAGATGGTTAAGTTTCCTAACCATAGACATGTGTTGTCATTTGATGAACGGGATCACATCATTAGGAGAATGATGTGATGGACAAGACCCATCCGTTAGCTTAGCATATTGATCGTTCAGTTTTATTGCTATTGCTTTCTTCATGTCAAATACATATTGCTTCAACTATGAGATTATGCAACTCCCGGATACCGGAGGAATGCCTTGTGTGCTATCAAATGTCACAACGTAACTGGGTGATTTTAAAGATGCTCTATAGGTATCTCCGAAGGTGTTTGTTGGGTTGGCATAGATCGAGATTAGGATTTGTCACTTCGAGTATCGGAGAGATATCTCTGGGCCCTCTCGGTAATGCACATCATAAGAAGCCTTGCAAGCAAAGTGACTAATGAGTTAGTTGTGGGATGATGTATTACGGAACGAGTAAAGAGACTTGCCGGTAATGAGATTGAACTAGGTATGAAGATACCGACGATCGAATCTCGGGCAAGTAACATACCGATGACAAAGGGAATAACGTATGTTGTCATAACAGTTCGACCGATAAAGATCTTCTTAGAATATGTAGGAGCCAATATGGGCATCCAGGTTCTGCTATTGGTTATTGACTAGAGAGGTGTCTCAGTCATGTCTACATAGTTCTCGAACCCGTAGGGTCCGCACGCTTAACGTTCGTTGACGATATAGTACTATATGAGTTATGTATGTTGGTGACCGAAGATTGTTCGGAGTCCCGGATGAGATCACGGACATGACGAGGAGCTCCGGAATGGTCCAGAGGTAAAGATTCATATATTGGATGATATGGTTAGGCCAAGGGGTCAGGCCCACGGGGCGATAAGTCGGTGCAAAAGGAGTTTTGCGGAGGCTAGGGGGCCAAACGCCAGAGACCTTGGCGTCTGGCCCTGGGCCAGACGCCGAGGCCCATGGCGTCTAGGCCACACGCCAAGGATTGTGGCGTTTGGTCCTGGAGTCCGAGTGAGACTCTTGCCTTTCGGGCAAAACCGACTTTGAGGAGGCTTTTGCTCCAAGTTTCGACCCCAGGGCTCAACATATATATAGAAGGGCAGGGCTAGCACCAAAGAGACATCAAGATTCACCAAGCCGTGTGCCGGCAACCCCGTCCCCTCTAGTTTATCCTCCGTCATAGTTTCTGTAGTGCTTGGCGAGGCCCTGCGGAGATTGTTCTTCACCAACACCGTCACCACGCCGTCGTGCTGCCGGAACTCATCTACTACTTCGCCCGTCTTGCTGGATCAAGAAGGCGAGGACGTAATCGAGCTGAACGTGTGCTGAACGCGGAGGTGCCGTACGTTCGGTACTTGATCGGGACGGATCATGAAGGTGTACGACTACATCAACCATGTTGTCAAACGCTTCCGCTTTCGGTTTACGAGGGTACGTGGACACACTCTCCCCGCTCGTTGCTATGCATCTCCTAGATAGATCTTGCGTGATCGTAGGAATTTTTTTGAAATTGCATGCTACGTTCCCCAACAGTAGTCAACACTACTAGTCACCCACAAGTACCAATCTATAGTTCCGGTACAAAGATTGAACACAAGAGATGAACTAGGGTTTGAGAGGAGATGGTGCTGTTGAAGATGTTGATGGAGAATGCCCTCCCCAAGATGGGAGAGTTGTTGGTGATGATGATGATGACAATGATTTCCCCCTCCGGGAGGGAAGTTCCCCCGGCGGAATCGCTCCGCCAGAGGGCAAAAGTGCTCCTGCCCAAGTTCCACCTCAAGACGGCGGCGCTTCGTCCCGAAAGTCCTCTCCTTATTTTTTCTAGGCCAAAATGACTTATATACCAGAAGAGGGGCACCGGAGGTGGGCCGAGGAGGGCACAACCCACCAGGGCACGCCTGGGCTCCCTGGCGCACCCAGGTGGGTTGTGCCCACCTGGTGGGCCCCCTCTGGTAGTTATTTGCTCCAATAATTCTTATTTATTCCATAAAAATTCCTTGTGAAGTTTCAGCTCATTTGGAGTTGTGCAGAATAGTTAGCCTGACGTAGCTTTTTCAGGTCCAGATTTCCAGCTACCGGAATTCTCCATCTTTGTGTGAACCTTACATATTATGAGAGAAAAGGCATTAGAATTTCTCCAAAAAGCATTATTATGCATAAAAACATCATAAATAACAGTAGGAAAACATGATGCAAAATGGACGTATCAACTCCTCCAAGCTTAGACATCGCTTTTCCTCAAGCGAAAACCGAAATCGAAAAACATGTCCACATGCTTAGAGAGAGAGGTGTCGATAAAAACAAAATACGGCCATAGAAGCATCATGTATATTATTATAACAACAACAAACTTTAATATAAAAATTTATCATAGAACTTTTATCATATAACTTCTCATGAACAAGTAACAATTCATCACAACATCGAAGTATAAAGCATAAACTCTATTGAAAACCAACAAACTCTGTTCTCAGTCAACTTTGCAACTACAGTTCATCATCTTTTCAGGAAGGGTCATGTATCGGAGCCTTTTTTTGGCAAGTCCACATACTCAACCATCATATAGTCTTCTATGATTGCTAACACTCACCGCATACACATGAGCAAAACGTTTAAACCGGGCACATAGAAAGATAGGGGCTTATAGTTTCGCCTCCCAACATACTCACCTCGAGGGTGATGTCAACTATAATAACTCATGCTACTCATATCCAACTAGATATATGTGCCTAGATGTTTCCTCACCACATGATGCTTGCCAAAAGAGAAAATAAAAAGGAATAGAGAGAAGAACTTTGACTCTTGCATAAAAGTAAATACATAAAAGTAAAAGACAGGCCCTTCACAGAGGGAAGCAGAGGTTGCCATGCGCTTATTTGTTTGTATGCTCAATCCCTTAATGCAAAAGAACATCACGTTATATTGCCCCTTATGATAGCAACCTTTATTATGCAGTCTGTCGCTTTTATTCTTTGCGATCACAAGTTCGTACAACGCTCAATTTTCTCTTACACTAAATGATCCAACACTTTTAGAAGCAATTTTTATTGCCTTTTTACACCGATGACAACTTACTTGAAGGATCTTACTCAATCCATAGGTAGGTATGGTGGACTCTCAAAATAAGATGTGGGTTTAAGGGTTTTTGGATGCACAAGTAGTATCTCTACTTAGTGCGGAATTTTTGGCTAGCAAAGATGGGGGGCAAGCACCACATGTTAAAGGATCTATGACAATATAACTTCTATGTGAATATGAACAAACATAAATCATTACGTTGTCTTCCTTGTCCAACATCAACAATTTTGGCGTATAATATTTTGATGGGGGCTCACAATCACAAAAGATGTCTAGGATAGTGTATTTGCATGTGAATCTTCTCTTCCCTTATTAATTCTTTCATGAATTGCATTATTGACCAATGCTATGTTTGTAAATCTCCAATAAAATTTTCTACTTATACTCTTCCTTATGTGATGTCATTACTTACCATAAGATTAGCATATAATCTTTTTCATTTATTTCTTTTCTTTTTATTGAACATGAAAGTAAAGAAAACAAAACTCAAACTAAACTTTGTTATATATCTCGCACATGATTACAAAGATAGATCACTAAGCAAACACTTGAAAAGAAAGGATCGAACTAAACTTTTATTCATCTAAAGCAAAAGATAACTTTGGATTGAACTAAGATAAGTAAAGGCAAAAGATAGTGGAGGTGATACGATACCGGGGCACCTCCCCAAGCTTGGCACAAGCCAAGGGGAGTGCCCATACCCGATTACTCAATTTTCTTTTGTTGATGAAGAAGGAGGTGGTGGTGATGAAGTATAGGGTTTGTCTGCCTTTTTCACCAACTTATTTCGAAGGTAAAAATTATCTATCCTTAACTCTTCATTTTCCATCTCAAGCTTTATTATCCTCTTGCATAACGCCTCCATGCTTTCATGCATGAAACGAGGAGGGACGGGTTCATCTTCATCTTCTTCATCGGAGAACCATATATAGGGATAGGTATCCTTGAAGATATTTTTATCTAAAGGCTGATAAGAAACTGGGCACTCCTCCATAGAATCTTGAGACGACATATTTTCAGATCTGTCAGGAAAACAACAAGAAAAGAAGAACAAAAGATTTCTCCGCGACACGGTGGTCAATAGGTTCGGGGGGTATATAAAGATTTTTTTTATCTTGGGAAACAAGCAAACGAAAGAAAAACGGAGTCCGGAAGGTACCCGAGGTGGGCACAACCCACCTGGGCGCGCCTGGCTGCCAGGTGCGCCCTGGTGTCTTGTGCCCACCAGGGGTGCCTTCCTGGTTGTTTCTTATTTTCCTAATTTTTGTTATATTCCAAAACGGACAGAAAATATTTTTGCGGATTTTTCGGATTCCGTTTACTTACCGTATCACGTACCTCCTTTTTTTCACGATTCTGGAGTGTTCCGGAAGGTTTCCTTTATGTGTTCTTCCGGTGTCATGGTTTGGATAATATTGCTTTCAACATTAATGGGCGTACCTGAGATATAATGATTTATTCTTTGCCCATTGACAACCTCCGGGTTAGTACCTTCGGCATTATTTATCTTGATGGCTCCGGATCGATAAACCTCCTCGATAACATAAGGTCCTTCCCATTTGGAGAGGAGTTTTCCTGCAAAGAATCTGAAACGAGAGTTGTACAAAAGAACATATTCTCCAACTTTGAACTCACGCTTTTGGATTCTTTTGTCATGCCATCTTTTAACTTTTTCTTTAAATAATTTGGCATTTTCATAGGCTTGGGTTCTCCATTCATCTAGTGAGCTAATATCAAATAAACTCTTTTCACCGGCAAGTTTGAAATCATAGTTGAGTTCTTTAATTGCCCAATATGCTTTATGTTCTAACTCAAGAGGCAAATGACAAGCTTTTCCATAAACCATTTTATACGGAGACATACCCATAGGATTTTTATATGCTGTTCTATAAGCCCAAAGTGCATCATCTAACTTCTTAGACCAATTCTTTTAGGACCTATTGACCATTTTTTGTAATATTAATTTTATTTCTCTATTTCTAAGTTCAACTTGACCACTAGACTGAGGATGATAAGGTGATGCAATTCTATGGTTAACATCATTTTTAGCAAGCATTTTACGGAAAGCACCATGAATAAAATGTGAACCACCATCAGTCATTAAATATCTAGGGACTCCAAACCTTGGGAAAATGACTTCCTTAAGCATTTTAATAGAGGTGTTGTGATCAGTACTACTAGTTGGAATAGTTTCTACCCACTTAGTAACATAATCAACAGCAACCAAAATATGTGTATACCCATTAGAGGAAGGAAAAGGTCCCATGTAATCAAATCCCCAAACATCAAATGGTTCAACAGCAAGAGAATAATTCATAGGCATTTCCTGACACTTACCAATATTACCAATTCTTTGACATTCATCACAAGATAAAACAAACTTACGGGCATCCTTGAAGAGAGTAGGCCAATAAAAACCAGATTGCAATACCTTGTGAGCAGTTCTATCTCCCGCATGATGTCCTCCATAAGCTTCAGAGTGACATTTTCGTAGGATTTGTCCCTGTTCATGCTCAGGTACACAACGTCTAATAATACCATCTACTCCTTCTTTACAAAGATGTGGGTCATCCCAAAAGTAATGTCTTAAATCATAGAAGAATTTTTTTCTTTTGTTGGTATGTGAAGCTAGATGGTATATATTTAGCAACAATATAATTGGCATAGTCAGCATACCAAGGAGTGTTATGAGAAACATTTATTGCAGCTAATTGTTCATCAGGAAAACTATCATTAATAGGTTGTGGGTCATCAAGAATATTTTCTAACCTAGACAAGTTATCAGCCACGGGGTTCTCAGCTCCCTTTCTATCAGTGATATGTAAATCAAATTCTTGTAGCAAAAGAACCCACCTAATGAGTCTAGGTTTAGCATCCTTCTTTTCCATAAGATATTTTATAGTAGCATGATCGGTATGAACAGTCACTTTAGAATCAACAATGTAAGATCTAAATTTATCACAAGCAAACACCACTGCTAATAATTCCTTTTCAGTAGTAGCATAATTTCGTTGAGCATTGTCCAGAGTTTTACTAGCATAATGAATAACATTTAATTTCTTATCGACTCTTTGTCCTAGAACAGCACCAACAGCATAATCACTAGCATCACACATAATTTCAAAAGGCAAGTTCCAATCAGGTGGTTGAACAATAGGTGCAGAAATCAAGGCTTTCTTAAGTGTTTCAAAGGCTTCTACACAATCATCATCAAAAACAAATGGAACATCCTTTTGTAAAAGATTTGTAAGAGGCCTAGAAATTTTAGAGAAGTCTTTAATAAACCTCCTATAGAAACCAGCATGACCGAGGAAACTACGAATACCTTTGATATCTTTAGGGCATGGCATTTTCTCAATTGCATCAACTTTAGCTTTATCCACCTCAATACCTCGTTCAGAAATTTTATGTCCCAAGACAATACCTTCATTAACCATAAAGTGGCACTTCTCCCAATTCAGGACGAGATTAGTTTGCTCACATCTCTGCAAAACTCGATCAAGGTTGCTCAAGCAATCATCAAAAGAAGTTCCGTAAACAGAAAAATCATCCATGAAAACCTCAACAATCTTTTCACAAAAGTCAGAGAATATAGCAGTCATACATCTTCGAAAGGTAGCAGGTGCATTGCATAAACCAAAAGGCATACGTCTATAAGCATAAGTTCCAAAAGGGCAAGTAAATGTGGTTTTCCTTTGATCAGGTTGTGAGATAGGTATTTGAGAAAAACCGGAATATCCATCAAGAAAGCAAAAATGTGTGTGCTTTGATAGTCTTTCTAACATTTGATCAATAAAAGGCAGAGGGTAATGATCTTTTCTAGTAGCTTTATTTAGTTTTCTAAAATCAATTACCATTCTGTAGCCAGTGACAATTCTTTGTGGAATAAGTTCGTTCTTATCATTAGGAACAACGGTAATACCTCCCTTTTTAGGGACACAATGAACAGGACTTACCCATCTACTATCAGCTATAGGATAGATTATACATGCTTCCAGAAGCTTCAATATTTCAGTTCTTACCACTTCTTTCATTTTAGGATTTAAACGTCGTTGGTGATCAACAACGGGTTTAGCATCCGGTTCCATATTAATTTTATGCTGACAGAGAGTGGGACTAATGCCCTTTAAATCATCAAGCGTATATCCAATGGCAGCTCGGTGCTTCTTCAGAACCTTCAATAATCTTTCTTCTTCATGTTCTGAAAGGTTAGCACTAATAATAACAGGATAAATCTTTTTCTCATCAAGATAAGCATATTTCAAAGTGTCTGGCAATTGTTTTAATTCAAACACAGGATCACCTTTAGGTGGAGGAGGACCTCCTAGAGTTTCAATTGGCAAATTATGTTTAAGCAGAGGACGTTGTTCAAAGAAAATCTTATCTATTTCATTTCCTTCATGCAGATGCATATCATTTTTGAAGGAAATATGCCCTAGAGGCAATAATAAAGTTGTTATTTTATATTTCCTTATATCATGATAAATGTTTATTATTCATGCTAGAATTGTATTAACCGGAAACTTGATACATGTGTGGATACATAGACAAAACATTGTGTCCCTACTAAGCCTCTACTAGACTAGCTCGTTAATCAAAGATGGTTAAGTTTCCTAACCATAGACATGTGTTGTCATTTGATGAACGGGATCACATCATTAGGAGAATGATGTGATGGACAAGACCCATCCATTAGCTTAGCATAATGATCATTCAGTTTTATTGCTACTGCTTTCTTCATGTCAAATATATATTCCTTCGACTATGAGATTATGCAACTCCCGGATACCGGAGGAATGCCTTGTGTGCTATCAAATGTCACAACGTAACTGGGTGATTATAAAGATGCTCTACAGGTATCTCCGAAGGTGTCTGTTGGGTTGGCATAGATCGAGATTAGGATTTGTCACTCCGAGTATCGGAGAGGTATCTCTGGGCCCTCTCGGTAATGCACATCATAAGAAGCCTTGCAAGCAATGTGACTAATAAGTTAGTTGTGGGATGATGTATTATGGAACGAGTAAAGAGACTTGCCGGTAATGATATTGAACTAGGTATGAAGATACCGACGATCGAATCTCGGGCAAGTAACATACCGATGACAAAGGGAATAACGTATGTTGTCATTACGGTATGACCGAAAAAGATCTTCATAGCATATGTGGGAACCAATATGAGCATCCAGGTTCCGTTGTTGGTTATTGACCGGAGAGGTGTCTCGGTCATGTCTACATAGTTCTCGAACCTGTAGGGTCCGCACGCTTAACGTTCGATGACGATTTTATATTATATGAGTTATGTGATTTGGTGACCGAATGTTGTTCGGAGTCCCGGATGAGATCACGGACATGATGAGGAGTCTCAAAATGGTCGAGAGGTAAAGATTCATATATAGGACGATGATATTCGGACACCGGAAGTGTTCCGGGGGTACCGGGTACATATCGGGTCACCGGAAGGGGTTCCGGGCACCCCCGGCAAAGATATGGGCCTAATGGGCCAAGAGGGGAAACACAGCACCCAGCAGGGGCTGCTGCGCCCCCCATATGGGCCGCACCTGAGGGAAAGGAAAGGGGGGGGAAGAGAAGAAAGGGGAGGGATTCGGCCTCCCCCCTTCCTTCCCTCCTCCCTCCTCTTTCCTTCCCCCTCCGGTAGATATGGAAGGGGAGGGAGGCCGACTTGGAGGAGGCGCCCAAGTAGGATCCCTCCTACTTGGGGCGCCCCTTGCTGCTCCCCTCCCTCTCCCACCTATATATAGGTTGGGGGGGCACCGCTAGAACACATAACATTGATTCCTAGCCGTGTGCGGCGCCCCCCTCCACAGTTTACGCCTCCGGTCATATCTTCGTAATGCTTAGGCGAAGCCCTGCACGGATCACTTCACCATCACCGTCACCACGTCGTCGTGCTGACGGAACTCTCCCTCGACACTTTGCTGGATCAAGAGTTCGAGGGACGTCATCGAGCTGAACGTGTGCAGAACTCGGAGGTGCCGTACGTTCGGTGCTTGATCGGTCGGAACAAGAAGAAGTTCGACTACATCAACCGCGTTGTCAAACGCTTCCGCTTTCGGTCCATGAGGGTACGTGGAGACACTCTCCCCCTCTCGTTGCTATGCATCTCCTAGATAGATCTTGCGTGAGCGTAGGAATTTTTTTGAAATTGCATGCTACGTTTCCCAACAGTGGCATCCGAGCCAGGTCTATGCGTAGATGATATGCACGAGTAGAACACAAAGAGTTATGGGCGGTGATAGTCATACTGCTTACCACCAACGTCTTATTTTGATTCGGCGGTATTGTTGGATGAAGCGGCCCGGACCAACCTTACATGACCACGTTCATGAGACCGGTTCCACCAACAGACATGCAACTAGTTTTGCATAAAGGTGGCTGGCGGGTGTCTGTTTCTCCAACTTTAGTTGAATCGAATTTGACTACAGCCGGTCCTTGTTGAAGGTTAAAACAGCAAACTTGACGAAACACCGTTGTGGTTTAGATGCGTAGGTAAGAACGGTTCTTGCTAGAAGCTCGTAGCAGCCACGTAAAACTTGCAACAACAAAGTAGAGGACGTCTAACTTGTTTTTGCAGGGCATGTTATGATGTGATATGGTCAAGACATGATGTGATATATGTTGTTGTATGAGATGGTCATGTTTTGTAAAAGTTATCGGCAACTGGCAGGAGCCTTATGGTTGTCGCTTTATTGTATGAAATGCAAACGCCATGTAATTGCTTTACTTTATCACTATGCGTTAGCGATAGTTGTAGAAGCAATAGTTGGCGAGACGACCACGACGCTACGATGGAGATCAAGGTGTCAAGCCGGTGATGATGGAGATCATGACGGTGCTTTGGAGATGGAGATCAAAGGCACAAGATGATGATGGCCATATCATGTCACATATTTTGATTGCATGTGATGTTTATCTTGTATGCATCTTATTTTGCTTAGTACAGCGGTAGCATTATAAGATGAACCCTTACTAAAATTTCAAGGTATAAGTGTTCTCCCTGAGTATGCACCATTGCGACAGTTCGTCGTGCTGAGACACCACGTGATGATCGGGTGTGATAGGCTCTACGTTCACATACAATGGGTGCAAGATAGTTTTGCACATGCGGAATACTCGGGTTAAACTTGACGAGCCTAGCATGTACATACATGGCCTCGGAACACTGGAGACCGAAAGGTCGAACGTGAATCATATAGTAGATATGATCAACATAGAGATGTTCACCATTGATGACTACTCCATCTCACGTGATGATCGGACATGGTTTAGTTGATTTGGATCACGTATCATTTAGATGACTTTAGGGATGTCAATCTAAGTGGGAGTTCTTAAGTAATTTGATTAATTGAACTTAATTTATCATGAACTTAGTCCTGATAGTATTTGCATATCTATGTTGTAGATCAATAGCTCGCGTATAGCTCCCCTGTTTTATTTTCATATGTTCCTAGAGAAAACTAAGTTGAAAATGAGAGTAGCAATGATGCGGACTGGGTCCGTGATCTGAGGATTATCCTCATTGCTGCACAGAAGAATTATGTCCTTAATGCACCACTAGGTGACAGACCTATTGCAGGAGCAGATGCAGACATTATGAACATTTGGCAAGCTCGATATGATGACTGCGTGATAGTTTAGTACGCCATGCTTTATGGCTTAGAACCAGGACTTCAAAAACGTTTTTTAACGCCACAGAGCATATGAGATGTTCCAAAGATATGAAATTGGTATTTCAGACTCATGACCGTGTCGAGAGGTATGAGACCTCTAACAAGTACTTTGCCTACAAGATGGAGGAGAATAGCTCAGCCAGTGAGCATGTGCTCAGAATGTCTGGGTACCACAATCGCTTGAATCAAGTGGGAGTTAATCTTCCAGATAAGATAGTGATTGACAAAGTTCTCTAGTCACTATCACCAAGCTATAAGAACTTCGTGATGAACTATAATATGCAAGGGATGACGAAAACGATTCCCGAGCTCTTCGCGATACTAAAATCGGTGAAGGTAGAAATCAAGAAAGAGCATCAAGTGTTGATGGTTGACAAGACCACTAGTTTCAAGAAACAGGGCCAGGGAAAGAAAGGGAACTTCAAGAAGAATGGCAAGCAAGTTGTCACTCCCATGAAGAAGCCCAAAGCTAGACCCAAACCTGAAACTGAGTGCTTCTACTGCAAAGGAAATGGTTACTGGAAGCGAAATTGCCCCAAATACTTGGCGGATAAGAAGAATGGCAAAGTGAACAAAGGTATATTTGATATACATGTTTATTGATGTGTATTTTACTAGTGTTCATAGTAGCCCCTGGGTATTTGATACCGGTTCAGTTGCTAAGATTAGTAACTCGAAACAGGAGTTGCAAAATGAACAGAGACTAGTTAATGACGAGGTGATGATGTGTGTTGGAAGTGATTCCAAGGTTGATAAGATCACCATCGCACACTCCCTCTACCTTCGGGATTAGTGTTGGACCTAAATAAATAAATGTTATTTGGTGTTTGCGTTGAGCATGAATATGATTGGATCATGTTTATTGCGATATGGTTATTCATTTAAGTCAGAGAATAATTGTTGTTCTGTTTATATGAATAAAACCTTCTATGGTCGTACACTCAATGTAAATGGTTTATTGAATCTCGATCGTAGTGATACACATATTCATAATATTGATGCCAAAAGATGCAAAGTTAATAATGATAGTGCAACATACTTGTGGCACTGCCGTTTAGGTCACATTGGTGTAAAGCGCATGATGAAACTCCATGCAGATGGACTTTTGGAATCACTTGATTATGAATCATTTGATACTTGCGAACCATGCCTCATGGGCAAGATGACTAAAACTCCGTTCTCCGGAACAATGGAGCGAGCCAATGACTTATTGGAAATAATACATACCAATGTATGCGGTCCGATGAGTGTTGAGGCACGCGGCAGGTATCGTTATTTTCTGACCTTCACAGATGATTTGAGCAGATATGGGTATATCTACTTAATGAAACACAAGTCTGAAACATTTGAAAAGTTCAAGGAATTTCAGAGTGAAGTGGAGAATCATCGTAACAAGAAAATAAAGTTTCTATGATCTGATCGCGGAAGTGAATATTTGAGTTACGAGTTTGGCCTTCATTTAAAACAATGTGGAATAATTTCACAACTCACGCCACCTGGAACACCATAGCGTAATGGTGTGTTCGAACGTCGTAACCGTACTTTATTAGATATGGTGCGATCTATGATGTCTCTTACCGAATTACCACTATTGTTTTGGGGTTATGCATTAGAGACAGCTGCATTCACGTTAAAAAAGGCACCGTCTAAATCCGTTGAGACGACACCTAATGAACTATGGTTTGGAAAGAAACCTAAGATGCCGTTTTTTAAAGTTTGGGGTTGCGATACTTATGTCAAAAGGCTTTAGCCTAATAAGCTCGAACCCAAATCGGAGAAGTGCGTCTTCATAGGATACCCTAAGGAAACAATTGGGTACACCTTCTACCACAGATCCGAAGGCAAGATCTTTGTTGCCAAGAATGGAACCTTTCTAGAGAAGGAGTTTCTCTCGAAAGAAGTGAGTGGGAGGAAAGTAGAATTTGATGAGGTAATCGTACCTTCTCTCGAATTGGAAAGTAGTTCACCAGAGAAAACCGTTCCCGTGATGCCTACACCAACTAGAGAGGAAGCTAATGATGATGATCATGAAACTTCAGATCAAGTTATTACAGAACTTCGTAGGTCAACCAGAACACGATCCGCACCAGAGTGGTACGGGAATCCTATACTGGAAGTCATGTTACTAGACCAAGGCGAACCTACGAACTATGAAGAAGCTATGATGAGCCCAGATTCCGACAGATGGCTTGAGGCCATGAAATCTGAGATAAGATCCATGTATGAGAACAAAGTGTGGACTTTGGTGGATTTGCCCGATGATCGGCAAGCCATAGAAAATAAATGGATCTTCAAGAGGAAGACAGACGCTGATGGTAGTGTTACTATCTACAAAGCTCGACTTGTCGCAAAAAGATTTTCGACAAAGTTCAAGGTGTTGACTATGTTGAGATTTTCTCACTCGTAGCGATGCTTAAGTATGTCCGAATCATGTTAGCAATTGCTGCATTTTATGAAATCTGGCAAATGGATGTCAAAATTGCATTCCTTAATGGATTTCTTAAAGAAAAGTTGTATATGATGCAACCAAAAGGTTTTGTTAATCCTAAAGGTGCTAACAAAGGGTGCAAACTCCAGCGATCCATCTATGGACTGGTGCAAGCATCTCGGAGTTGGAATATACGCTTTGATAAGGTGATCAAAGCATATGGTTTTATACAGACTTATAGTGAAGCCTGTATTTACAAGAAAGTGAGTGGGAGCTCTGTAGCATTTCTGATATTATATGTGGATGACATATTATTGATTGGAAATGATATAGAATATCTGGATAGCATAAAAGGATACTTGAATAAGAATTGTTTCAATGAAAGACCTCGGTGAAGCTACTTATATATTGGGCATCAAAATCTATAGAGATAGATTAAGACGCTTGATAAGATTTTCAATGAGTACATACCTTGACAAGATTTTGAAAGGAGTTCAAAATGGATTAGTCAAAGAAGGAGTTCTAGCCTATATTGTAAGGTGTGAAGTTGAGTAAGACTCAAAGCCCGACCACGGCAGAAGATAGAGAGAGAATGAAAGTCATTCCTATGCCTCAGCCATAGGTTCTATGAAGTATGCCATGCTCTGTACCAAACCTATTGTGTACCTTGCCATGAGTTTGTCAAGGGGGTACAATAGTGATCCTGGAGTAGATCACTAGACAACGGTCAAAATTATCTTTAGTTACCTAAGAGGACTAAGAAAATGTTTCTCGATTATGGAGGTGATAAAGAGTTCATCGTAAAGGGTTACGTCGATGCAAGCTTTGACACCGATTCAGATGACTATGAGTCTCATTCTGGATACATATTGAAAGTGGGAGCAATTAGCTAGAGTACCTCCATGCAGAGCATTGTAGACATAGAAATTTGCAAAATACATACGGATCTGAATGTGGCAGACCTGTTGACTAAACTTTTCTCACAAGAAAAACATGATCACACCTTAGTACTCTTTGGGTGTTAATCACATAGCGATGTGAACTAGATTATTGACTCTAGTAAACCTTTTGGGTATTGGTCACATGGCGATGTGAACTATGGGTGTTAATCACATAAAGATGTGAACTATTGGTGTTAAATCACATGGCGATGTGAACTAGATTATTGACTCTAGTGCAAGTGGGAGACTGAAGGAAATATGCCCTAGAGGCAATAATAAAGTTGTTATTTTATATTTCCTTATATCATGATAAATGTTTATTATTCATGCTAGAATTGTATTAACCGGAAACTTGATACATGTGTGGATACATAGACAAAACACTGTGTCCCTAGTAAGCCTCTACTAGACTAGCTCGTTAATCAAAGATGGTTAAGTTTCCTAACCATAGACATGTGTTGTCATTTGATGAACGAGATCACATCATTAGGAGACTGATGTGATGGACAAGACCCATCCGTTAGCTTAGCATAATGATCGTTCAGTTTTATTGCTACTGCTTTCTTCATGTCAAATATATATTCCTTCGACTATGAGATTATGCAACTCCCGGATACCGGAGGAATGCCTTGTGTGCTATCAAACGTCACAACGTAACTGGGTGATTATAAAGATGCTCTACAGGTATCTCCGAAGGTGTCTGTTGGGTTGGCATAGATCGAGATTAGGATTTGTCACTCCGAGTACCGGAGAGGTATCTCTGGGCCCTCAAGGTAATGCACATCATAAGAAGCCTTGCAAGCAATGTGACTAATAAGTTAGTTGCAGGATGATGTATTATGGAATGAGTAAAGAGACTTGCCAGTAACGAGATTGAACTAGGTATGAAGATACTGACGATCGAATCTCGGGCAAGTAACATACCGATGACAAAGGGAATAACGTATGTTGTCATTACGGTACGACCGATAAAGATCTTCGTAGAATATGTGGGAACCAATATGAGCATCCAGGTTCCGATGTTGGTTATTGACCGGAGAGGTGTCTCGGTCATGTCTACATAGTTCTCGAACCCGTAGGGTCCGCACGCTTAACGTTCGATGACGATTTTATATTATATGAGTTATGTGATTTGGAGACCGAATGTTGTTTGGAGTCCCGGATGAGATCACGGACATGACGAGGAGTCTTGAAATGGTCGACAGGTAAAGATTCATATATAGGACGATGATATTCGGACAACGGAAGTGTTCCGGGGGTACCGGGTACATATCGGGTCAACGAAAGGGGTTCCGGGCACCCCCCGGCAAAGATATGGGCCTAATGGGCCAAGAGGGGAAACACAGCACCCAGCAGGGGCTGCTGCGCCCCCCATATGGGCCGCACCTGAGGGAAAGGAAAGGGGGGGGAAGAGAAGAAAGGGGAGGGATTCGGCCTCCCCCCTTCCTTCCCTCCTCCCTCCTCTTTCCTTCCCCCTCCGGTAGATATGGAAGGGGAGGGAGGCCGACTTGGAGGAGGCGCCCAAGTAGGATCCCTCCTACTTGGGGCGCCCCTTGCTGCTCCCCTCCCTCTCCCACCTATATATAGGTTGGGGGGGCACCGCTAGAACACATAACATTGATTCCTAGCCGTGTGCGGCGCCCCCCTCCACAGTTTACGCCTCCGGTCATATCTTCGTAATGCTTAGGCGAAGCCCTGCACGGATCACTTCACCATCACCGTCACCACGTCGTCGTGCTGACGGAACTCTCCCTCGACACTTTGCTGGATCAAGAGTTCGAGGGACGTCATCGAGCTGAACGTGTGCAGAACTCGGAGGTGCCGTACGTTCGGTGCTTGATCGGTCGGAACAAGAAGAAGTTCGACTACATCAACCGCGTTGTCAAACGCTTCCGCTTTCGGTCTATGAGGGTACGTGGAGACACTCTCCCCCTCTCGTTGCTATGCATCTCCTAGATAGATCTTGCGTGAGCGTAGGAATTTTTTTGAAATTGCATGCTACGTTTCCCAACAATTTTCATGGTCTAGCAAATATTGTTCTAGTGGATCGGTAGGAGGTATAGCAATAGAAGCAAGACCAATTATTTCATCCTTACTAGATAACTCTTTATTATGATGTTTTCTACTGAACTTGGAAAAATTAAACTCATGAGACTCATCACCAAAACTAACACTGACAGTTTGCTTCTCGCAATCTATTTTAGCATTAACGGTTTTCAAGAAAGGTCTACCAAAGATAATGGGACAAAAGTCATCTTGTGGGGAACCAAGAACAAGAAAATCAGTAGGGTATTTTATTTTCCCACACAAGACTTGAACATCTCTAACAATCCCAAGTGGTGTGATGGTGTCCCTATTAGCAAGTTTAATAGTAACATCTATGTCTTCTATTTCAGCGGGTGCTATACATTCATAATTTCTTGATATAAGGTAAAAGTAATGGCACTCACGCTAGCACCTATGTCACATAAACCATGATAACAGTGATCTCCTATTTTAACTGAGACAACAGGCATGCCAACAATGGGTCTATGTTTATCTTTTTCATCGGGTTTGGCAATTCTAGCAGCTTCATCACAGAAGTAAATAACATGCCCATCTATATTTTCAACCAAGAGATCTTTAATCATAGCAACACTAGGTTCTACTTTGATTTGTTCAGCAGGTTTGGAAGTTCTAATATAACTTTTGTTGACCACAGTTGAGACTTTAGCATGTTCCTTTATCCTAACAGGGAAAGGTGGTTTTTCAATATAAGCAGTAGATTGAGGGGTAACTAATTGTGGTTCCGGTCGAGGTGAAGATACCCCGAACAAACCCCTCAAAGGATTGTTTTCCATAGTAACAAGTGACAATAAATTTCAGCACATAGTAATAATTTTTCCTTACCGATTTTCACTTACCAAGAGCGCTTCACTCCCCGGCAACGGCGCCAGAAAAGAGCCTTGATGACCCACAAGTATAGGGGATCAATCGTAGTCCTTTTGATAAGTAAGAGTGTTGAACCCAACGAGGAGCTGAAGGAAATGACAAGCGGTTTTCAGCAAGGTAATGTCTGCAAGCAATGAAATTATAAGTAACGAGTAGTTTGGTAGCAAGATAATTTGTAACGAGCAAGTAACGGTAATGGTAACAAAAGTGCAGCAAGGTAGCCCAATCCTTTTGAGGCAAAGGACAGGCCAAAACGGTCTCTTATGATAAGCAAAGTGTTCTAGAGGGTACACGGGAATTTCATCTAGTCACTTTCATCATGTTGGGTTGATTTGTGTACGCTACTTTGATAATTTGATATGTCGGTGGACCGGTGCTTAGGTGTTGTTCTTACTTGAACAAACCTCCTACTTATGATTAACCCCCTCGCAAGCATCCGCAACTACGACAAGAGTATTAATAATAAATCTAACCATAGCATTAAACTTTTGGATCCAAATCAGTCCCTTACGGAATAGCGCATAAACTAGGGTTTAAGCTTCTGTCACTCTCGCAACCCATCATATAATAACTACTCCACAATGCATTCCCTTAGGCCCAAATATGGTGAAGTGTCATGTAGTCGACGTTCACATGACACCACTAAGGGAATCACAACATACATAACATCAAAATATCGAACACATATCAAGTTCACATGATTACTTGCAACAAGATTTCTCCCATGACCTCAAGAACAAAAGTAACTACTCACAAATGATAATCATGCTCAAGATCAGAGGGGTATTAAATAACATAATGGATCTGAACATATAATCTTCCACCAAATAAACCATATAGTAATCAACTACAAGATGTAATCAACACTACTAGTCACCCACAAGTACCAATCTATAGTTTCGGTACAAAGATTGAACACAAGAGATGAACTAGGGTTTGAGAGGAGATGGTGCTATTGAATATGTTGATGAAGATTGCCCTCCCCAAGATGGGAGAGTTGTTGGTGATGATGATGACGATGATTTCCCCCTCCGGGAGGGAAGTTCCCCCGGCGGAATCGCTCCGCCGGAGGGCAAAAGTGCTCCTGCCCAAGTTTCGCCTCGAGACGGCGGCGCTTCGTCCCAAAAGTATTCTCCTTATTTTTTTCTAGGTCAAAATGACTTATGTACCAGAAGAGGGGCACCGAAGGTGGGCCGAGGAGGGCACAACCCACCAGGGCGCGCCTGGGCTCCCTGGCGCATCCAGGTGGGTTGTGCCCACCTGGTGGGCCCCCTCTGGTAGTTATTTGCTCCAATAATTCTTATTTATTCCATAAAAATTCCTCGTGAAGTTTCAGCTCATTTGGAGTTGTGCAGAATAGGTAGCCTGACATAGCTTTTTCAGGTCCAGATTTCTAGCTGCCGGAATTCTTCATTTTTGTGTGAACCTTGCATATTATGAGAGAAAAGGCATTAGAATTACTCCAAAAAGCATTATTATGCATAAAAACATCATAAATATCAGTAGGAAAACATGATGCAAAATGGACGTATCAACCACCTACATGTCGCCCGTCGCATCACCATCGCTGGCCCACTCCGGAGCGCCGCCGAGCTGCCGCGCCCAGCATCGAACACCGCATCCGGCCCGCGCCGCATCCCCCACACGTGGAGACGAGGGAGCACAACCAAACGAGAAAGAGGAAATGAGAGGTAGCATGGTAAAATATAAGATAACAATTATGTAGAAGAATTTAGTAATAGAGAATAGACCCGGGTGGCATAGTTTCATTAGTGACATCTCTCTCGTAAACAAGCAAGTAGCACTACTATGGATCCTAAGGTCCTGAAGAAACTATTCACACATCATCATGGAGGTAGCAAGGTTGATGAAGAAGACTCTGACAATGGCTTCCCCCTGTGGCAGAGCTTCGAAACATGCCTCCAGATTGGATACTTGCGAAGCAGGAACTTGCGGCGGCGATAAAATTCTTCTAAAAATACAGGGACTGGTTTAGGTATTTATAGGAATTTATAGCGGTAGAATCAACATAAGGTGGTTCGCGTGAGCCCCACATGCCCTACCAACACGCCCTAGCAGGGCGCGCCATGTGCCCTCGGATGCTCGTCTGCTGCTCCTCTGAAGCTTCTAGGGCCCTTCCTAGTCCAGAAAATTTTGTCGAAAATTAGCATCGTATTTGGACCTTCCTAGATACGGATTTCCTGTGAAACCAAAAATAAGTAAAAAAAACATGAACTGTAACTGGGCAATTAATTAATAGGTTAGTCCAGGAAAATAATATAAATTGCTATAAAAAGTATTTAAAGTGATAACATAATAGCATGAAACAATAAAAGAATATAGATACGTTTTGTATTAATCACCACAGCCATAGTTCATGCATCTCGACCCTAGTTCATGAAAATAAAACACATGAAAGATGATCACCTATAATCTCGATCTTGGATGAACTTTTGCTTGGCCTCAAACCAAGCCATCTTTTTGTGGTCATCTTGCTCGTGTCGGCCGCCATAATCTCCACCTCCTTCGAGATTAGCGCGAGTTCCACCTCCTTGGCTTTTGTCTTTGCATTAGTCTCATTGATCTTGAGCAGCTTCTTTTGTATCTCAAAGTAGGTCTTCACTTGCTCTTCTTTCTCTTGGCGCTTCGTCCCTTCCCTCCCTTTCTTTTTGGGTCATGAACCCCTTAAAAGTTTCTTGCAAGGTGATCGTAAGCATCACGCTTTGCATCCACCTTGGAATTGGTCTTCCCCCTCGGCCTCTTCTCAATTTCACTTGGGTTGGCGACCGATGAAGGCCCCCACCTCTTTATTGGGTGGCATATTGGTCCTTGAACTTTGGGCAATCCTTGATTAACCTCCAACAGTAGCTCAAGGTGAATAGTTTGCCCACATTTTGAGCCTTGAAGGTGTCCAAGGCTTGAAAAGCCTAGACATAGAGATGAAAACAACAACATACATTAATATGCATCGGAGAGGAGGAAATGTATGCTCTTATTATGAAGAAGGGAAGGAAATGTATACCATGTCCTTGATCCCAAGGCCACTCATGAACCAACCTTTGATATTCTCATGAGAACCACAAAACTTGTTGCACTCAAACTGTATGAAGCTCTATCTCTTTTGGATTGAGACATTGGTCTGGTCACTCTCAAATTTGTAGGTCTCAAACTTCCTATGTTCATGAAAGTAATCACCGACCCTCTTCCAAAATATTGTTCCTTTTTGCTCGACGTTGGTTTTGGGAACTTGTCCAATTGCCATCCGAGCTTCGCAAATCAACTTGTCCTCATCCACCGTATATGCTCCTGCCCTCATGCTTTTCCTCCTCTTTTGTGACCGACCTTCCTCCTCTAGCTCATCCTCAAACTCCAATGGCTCTCCATCGATGTCGACACCCTCGTCTTCGGAGTCTTGGTCGTCATTGTATTGACCGCCCTGGTCTTGGGTGTCTTGGCCGGCGACGTCTTGGCTGAAAGATCGTGGATGTCGCCTAGAGGGGGGGGGGGGTGAATAGGCGCCTTAAAATAATTACGGTTTAGGCTTGAACAAATGCAGAATAAACCTAGCGGTTAATTTGTCAAGCACAAAACCTACAACAACTAGGCTCACCTATGTGCACCAACAACTTATGCTAAGCAAGATAAACAAGTAAGTGATAGCAAGATATATGACAAGAAACAATATGGCTATCACAAAGTAAAGTGCATAAGTAAAAGGGCTCGGGTAAGAGATAACCGAGGCACGCGGAGACGACGATGTATCCCGAAGTTCACACCCTTGCGGATGCTAATCTCCGTTTGGAGCGGTGTGGAGGCACAATGCTCCCCAAGAAGCCACTAGGGCCACCGTAATCTCCTCACGCCCTCGCACAATGCAAGATGCCGTGATTCCACTAAGGGACCCTTGAGGGCGGTCACCGAACCCGTACAAATGGCAACCCTTGGGGGCGGTCACCGAACCCATACCCTTTGGCAACCCTTGGGGGCGGTCACCGGAACCCGTCAAATTGCTCGAGGCGATCTCCACAACCTAGTTGGAGACCCCGACGCTTGCCTGGAGCTTTACACCATAATGATTGAGCTCCGAACACCACCAACCGTCTAGGGCGCCCAAGCACCCAAGAGGAACAAGCTCAAGGGTACCAAGCACCCAAGAGTAATAAGCTACTCAACTTCACTTCCACGTATCACCGTGGAGAACTCAAACCGATGCACCAAATGCAATGGCAAGGGCACACGGAGTGCCCAAGTCCTTCTCTCACAAATCCCACCGAAGCAACTAATACTAGGGAGGAAAATGAGAGGAAGAACAAGAAGGAGAACACCAAGAACTCCAAGATCTAGATCCAAAGGGTTCCCCTCATCTAGAGGATAAAGTGATTGGTGGAAATGTGGGTCTAGATCTCCTCTCTCTTTTCCCCCAAAAACTAGCAAGAATCCATAGAGGGGTTGAGAGAAAGCAAGCTCGAAGAAGGTCAACAATGGGGGAAGAACAAGAGCTCAAAGGATTAAATCCATTGGGGAAGAAGACCCCCTTTTATAGGAGGGGGAAAATCCAACCGTTATCCTCACAGCCCGCATCGAGCGGTACTACTACTCCAAGGAGCGGTACTACCGCTGGGGCGGCAGTAGCCAAATGAAACACTACTGCAACGGGGCAACAGGGCGGTAGTACTGCTAGAGCGGTACTACCGCCTGCCCTTGCGGTACTACCGCAAGGGTAGTATTCAACGGCCACACAGGTGCAGCAGCGGTACTACCGCTGGGGATAGCGGTACTACCGCGAAACCACGGATGTAAAAAATTACATCCGCGCCTACATCCGCTGAGGTTGGGACGTGCGAAAATCTGACACGGTACTACCGCTCGAAGGGAGCGGTACTACCGCGTAGGGGCAGAAGTAAAAAATTACTTCCGCGCCTACTTCCATGCGCGCCAGCGTTCTGGGCTAGAGGCAGCGGTACTACCGCTCACCAGGAGCGGTACTACCGCTGGACCCTGCGGTACTACCGCTCCATTGAGCGGTACTACCGCAAGGCCCTGCGGTACTACTGCTCCCTTGAGCAGTACTACCGCACGCCACAGAAGCTATAGCACTTGGAAGCCTTCATCTCACAGCGAAAGACAACAGAAGGATACAATAAAACCAGAACTGCCATAACTTCTGCAAATGAGCTCCGAATTGAGCAAACTCAAGCTTGTTGGATATAGAAAGAAGAGGCAGGGGAGGTATGCCTAGCTTATAGAGGAGTGAAACCTCCAACAGAGAAGAACCGGCATAACCTCCAACATCGAAAACATCATAGAAGATGCAAGAGAACTCCGTTTTCGATGAACTCGAGCTTGTCATCAAGATGACCATAAGCTCCAAAACTCACAAGGAGACGAACCAAACAAGAACCAATAAAGATGATGCAAGGATGCAATGGTTTGAGCTCTCTACGAACGATACGATCAAGCTACTCATCGAGAGCCCCCCTTGATAGTGCGGCAATCGATCCTATAACCCGGTCTCCCAACTACCACCATGAGACCGGTAAAAGAGAAAACCTATCAAGGGCAAACCTTTGCCATGCACAAAGTCCACTTGAGCTAGATGATGACGATCTTGACTTCCTCAAGTGGGACCACCTTTCTTGATTCCGTTGGCTCGGTGAAGACTAGTTGATTGCTCCCCCATACTCCACTATGGGTGAGCCACTCTTTGGCTCATCTTCACAAGTCCATTGCCACCACAATGGACGGCAAGCTTCAAGCATGTGATCTCTTCGTGATGATCCACTTGAACTTGCACACCGCAACCTAACCCCACAAAGAACTCTCACGTAGACCATGGGTTAGTACACAAAGCGTAATTGACAATGCTTACCATACCATGGGATCGCTTGGTCCCCCTCGGTACATCTTCTACGCTTTGTGTGTTGATCAACTTGATTCACTCTTTGACTTAGTCTTGATCAACCTCTCACATGACCAATCTTTAGGTAATTCCTTGAATAGCATCTTGGTCATCACAAACTCTCCTTGAAACCAACAAATGGACTCCAAGAAAAGCCTATGGACAAATTCTTCAAATAGAACTCAAGGCAACCATTAGTCCATAGAGATTGTCATCAATTACCAAAACCAAACATGGAGGCACCGCATGTTCTTTCATTGGCCATCTTGAGTCTCGTCGTCATCATACCCTTGCCCTTGGCCACTCTCATTGATCATCTCCTCCAAGACTTCCTCATGAGACCTCGGATCGTCCGGCGTCGGTGTGGGCGTTTCATTTAACATGTTGCAGGCATCGGAGAAGATGGCCGAGGAGACCATGCGCGGGGGCTTCTTGTGCGCCTCAGTGGACTGACCGCCCACATGAGTGGCGTTGAGATCAAGGGGGGCACCACGGGGGACGCGTCAAGTCGTCATCCATCTCTGGTGAGCCGCCCCGAGGTGACTTGGAGAAGAAGCGGGACGCGGCCGTGATGTGTCCGAAAAGGTACCAGTATGTTGGGAGTGTTGTTGTCATGCGCAGGCACTCTAGAAGCGGCGGGCGAGCCGTCAATGAGCCCCTGTTGGCAGCCGCGGCGGTGAAAAGGGCCGTGTTTTTTGTCCACGCCAATCTCTACCTAATAATAAAGCACTAATTGCTTATGTTCGTACGTCATCAGCAATTTTGCAGAAAAGTCCCTGCAGTTTTAGGTAATCAACCCGCAGCACGTTTTTAAGTGTTACAAACAGGAAAACGTTTTGTTTTTGCAGAAACACCCTGCAGTTTTCGGTATTCAACCCGCAATACTGCTTCAACTGTTATAAACATGAGTTTTTCTCAAGCCCCTTGTACTTTTAGGTATTCAACCCGTGGTCCTGTTTACGTGTGTTACAGAAAAAAAATGTTCCTTCATGCTGAAACCAATGTGCTCTCGCTGAAAATCAAACTCAAGATCTCACCTAAGTCTAGGGTCGTGAACCACTAGACTAGCTTATTGCTTGTGATGGAAATTTAGTTCGTTTAAAAACTACTAGTAAGCATGCACGTGCAACGCACGTCTCAAATGTAAATCAGGTGAGATTCACATAATATAAAAAAATAAATATTTTTAAAAATATAAATCAAAAGGATACACAATGTTTGATGTCGCTCAAGTTGTATTTTCAAAAGTGAGACACAATAGTGGTTATGTTGCTGCATAGAGTATTCAGCAATTATTTATTAATGCAGTAATATAGGCATGTAGTGTAGTCATCTCTTCGAGTGTAGCCAGGAAAAAAGTATAAACTGCCTTACGGTGCAATTATATTGTTCAAGATGCTTAATTCTCGAAAGGTATATGGTTTCTCTGTCATGAAACAAAATAAATCCGACTGAATACAGTTTATATGATTTCTCTGTACCAATATACGACAGCTGTATTAGGACAGATCCTTCGAAGGATCTATTTATTGGAACTCAGCCGGATTAGTTTCTTCATTGGATCCTTCTGTATGGTAAAATTCTCTTTATTGGATTGCACACCTTTACAGAATAGCGAGAGATATTCTCTAACAACAGTTACGGAGTCATGTAACCCATTTTAGATGTATAGAATCATGTAACTGAAATAGTAGTACATCTACAATATCTTCCCTCCTACTGAATCTTACATAATTTACTGGATTGCTATGCAATTATGTTAAAGCGACGCATGTAAAGTTTTCTCTAAGAATGAATCATATATTCTGATTTCCAACCTATCCCTGGAGCTAGTGCCTAGGCAGGCGCAACCCACCTTAATTCCAGATAAAGCAACGTCATACGTAAAACACACAGTGATCAAATAGCACAAATAAGACAATTCTAATCAAGGGGATGGCGTAACCTCTTGATACGGTCCAGTTTAATGCATATGGTGATACGAAGTAAAGCCCAAGGAAGCCGACATGAACATGAGAAGTAATCATGGGAAATAGAGATTCTGCATCTTGACTTCTTCAGTATCCCTCTTGATCCTACTTTGTAAGACAAGATTGCTGCATTCTTATGTACGTGCCATATCTAATTACACATTTTTAGTACAGCAATCGGCAACCTAAGATAATCCCAAATCTATAATTCTAGATTGCTTGAAGCCCCACGATTCTTATTTAATATGTAATGCGCGTGCACCCACTGAACAGACACTTTATGAGGGATAGTGAATTCAAATTTCTCAACCAGCCAAACTTATGCATGTAGTCAAATTCTAATCTTGGTCTAAATAGGAATCACATTGTAAGTATACAGGTCTAAACAAACACACTCTTACAATCAGTCCCATTCTTCCTATATCTACTCCCTTTGTTCCAAAATATAAGTCTTTTTAGAGATTTCAATGCGGACTACATACGGAGTAAATTTTACTCCGTATGTAGTCCGCATTGAAATATCTAAAAAGACTTATATTTTAGAACGGAGGGAGTATATACGAGAATGATTTTCATGCTCCAGATCACATGTATTTCCCAAAGGAATTATCAAATGATTAATTAAACTCTGGAATAGCAATTTCTTCATGTCCCAATTTTTTATTTCTAGAATGCATCAGAGGAAGATTGGTTGATAGATGAAATTGCAGATCAAAAAGTTCTGACCCACCTCCAAGTGCCAAAAGTGCAGTATTAGTCGTGCAAATTGCAGAATACCCCCAAATGGAATTAAAGGTTCACCTGGTTGATTTGTGATAGACCTTCGGTGCCCTCGACTGTGCACGTAGGAAGAACTGCAGGAGGTCCTCGACGGCCCAGCCGGACGATGGCAGGAACAGCAATGACGGCACCTCCTGCGCCACGGCCGAGACCGGTGCTGCCCTGGGGACGACGGCAGTTGGCGGCTTGGACTTGGAGGACGTCGGTGGTGGGTTGTTGTCGGCGTGGGTGCGGCGAATGGAGCTGAAGTCGACGCGGATGCCGATGGCTGCCGGAGAGCATGCTCTGGACGTGGATGGAGTCGTCGCAGTAGCAGCAGAAGAGCGCCTGGCCTCCAGGCAGAAGACGATGGCGGCGACAGCACGTGTGTTCCCGGAGGAAGACGAAGCTCCTCGCGCTTCCCCCATCGTGGCTAGTGTGCATGATGGCGGCAGCCGGCTCACGATTAGCTTCCTAATAGGATGGATGCGTCCGAGATAAGTTTTTTAATAGGATGGATTTGTCTGAGATTAGTTTCCTAATAGGATGGATGCACTCTGATTTACAGGTCTAAACAAACACACTCTTACAATCAGTCCCATTCTTCCTATATCTACTCCCTTTGTTCCAAAATATAAGTCTTTTTAGAGATTCCAATACGGACTATATATGAATGTATATAGACATATTTTAGAATGTAGATTCACTCATTTTACTCCGTATGTAGTCCGCATTGAAATCTCTAAAAAGACTTATATTTTGGAACGGAGGGAGTATATATGAGAATGATTTTCATGCTCCAGATCACATGTATTTCCCAAAGGAATTATCAAATGATTAATTAAACTCTGGAATAGCAATTTCTTCATGTCCCAATTGTTTATTTCTAGAATGCATCAGAGGAAGATTGGTTGATAGATGAAATTGCAGATCAAAAAGTTCTGACCCACCTCCAAGTGCCAAAAGTGCAGTATTAGTCATGCAAATTGCAGAATACCCCCAAATGGAATTAAAGGTTCACCTGGTTGATTTGTGATAGACCTTCGGTGCCCTCGACTGTGCACGTAGGAAGAACTGCAGGAGGTCCTCGACGGCCCAGCCGGACGATGGTAGGAACGGCAATGACGGCACCTCCTGCGCCACGGCCGAGACCGGTAACGCCCTGGGGACGACGGCAGTTGGCGGCTTGGACTTGGAGGACGTCGGTGGTGGGTTGTTGTCGGCGTGGGTGCGGCGAACGGAGCTGAAGTCGACGCGGATGCCGATGGCTGCCGGAGAGCATGCCCTGGACGTGGATGGAGTCGTCGTAGTAGCAGCAGAAGAGCGCCTGGCCTCCAGGCAGAAGACGATGGCGGCGACAGCACGTGTGTTCCCGGAGGAAGACGAAGCTCCTCGTGCTTCCCCCATCGTGGCTAGCGTGCATGATGGCGGCAGCCGGCTCGCGATTAGCTTCCTAATAGGATGGATGCGTCCGAGATAAGTTTTTTAATAGGATGGATTTGTCTGAGATTAGTTTCCTAATAGGATGGATGCACTCTGATTTACAGGTCTAAACAAACACACTCTTACAATCAGTCCCATTCTTCCTATATCTACTCCCTTTGTTCCAAAATATAAGTCTTTTTAGAGATTCCAATATGGACTATATACGAATGTACATAGACATATTTTAGAATGTAGATTCACTCATTTTACTCCGTGTGTAGTCCGCATTGAAATCTCTAAAAAGACTTATATTTTGGAACGGAGGGAGTATATATGAGAATGATTTTCATGCTCCAGATCACATGTATTTCCCAAAGGAATTATCAAATGATTAATTAAACTCTGGAATAGCAATTTCTTCATGTCCCAATTGTTTATTTCTAGAATGCATCAGAGGAAGATTGGTTGATAGATGAAATTGCAGATCAAAAAGTTCTGGCCCACCTCCAAGTGCCAAAAGTGCAGTATTAGTCGTGCAAATTTCAGAATACCCCCAAATGGAATTAAAGGTTCACCTGGTTGATTTGTGATAGACCTTCGGTGCCCTCGACTGTGCACGTAGGAAGAACTGCAGGAGGTCCTCGACGGCCCAGCCGGACGATGGCAGGAACGGCAATGACGGCACCTCCTGCGCCACGGCCGAGACCGGTGCCGCCCTGGGGACGACGGCAGTTGGCGGCTTGGACTTGGTGGACGTCGGTGGTGGGTTGTTGTCGGCGTGGGTGCGGCGAACGGAGCTGAAGTCGACGCGGATGCCGATGGCTGCCGGAGAGCATGCCCTGGACGTAGATGGAGTCGTCGCAGTAGCAGCAGAAGAGCGCCTGGCCTCCAGGCAGAAGACGATGGCGGCGACAGCACGTGTGTTCCCGAAGGAAGACGAAGCTCCTCGCGCTTCCCCCATCGTGGCTAGCGTGCATGATGGCGGCAGCCGGCTCGCGATTAGCTTCCTAATAGGATGGATGCGTCCGAGATAAGTTTTTTAATAGGATGGATTTGTCTGAGATTAGTTTCCTAATAGGATGGATGCACTCTGATTTAGTTTCCTAGAATAGGATGCACCCGTGATTATATAGTTTCCTAATTGCCCAGGCGTGGAGTTTCATATTTTCCTCCACGGTGGAGTACGGTCAGTCAATGTAAATTGCTAAGTGCACACAGAAAATGGTTTAGGTTAAGACTAACAGTTAGATTGATTTTAGTGGGCCTAATCGTGCGGTGGTATTGGATCTGTGTACACTTTGTGGGGTGTGCTTAAAGAAGTTCTTGTTTGATTGTTTAATAGTAGTATAGATATAGAAATAGTACCATCTCATTCCTTTCTATTAAATTCGGCAAGTTTGTATACACCCCTAATTTGTGCGCTGCGTGCAATAATGAAAGGAAAGGGTGACTAACTAAATATGATTTATGGGCTGCATTCAATAAAGGAAGGAAAGGAAGACAAGAACGGTTGCCATATATCTGCTCCGATTGGTACTAATTAAACGTGATTTGTGGGCTATATACATGTATAGCGGATGATGGTTGAATCTTAACTAAAAATTTCTAAAAATTTAAATGGAATAGTTGTCTCACAACACAAGTAATTTTCATACGGTTCTAAAGAAAGTAATTTTCATAAGTTAACTCCGTAACAAAGCATGGACGTTGAGAACCTCCAATTTATTGGTTGAATAATATAGATGTTTTAACTAATACTATAAATTGTATGTTAGTACAATTATTGTAGGTATTATGTTCTCAGCGGTTTGATTTGATTTGAAGACGCTATTTTATCAACCCTGTTGCGACGCACGGCCCTTTGCTAGTTCAAACTGCGTTCTGAGAGTTGTGCTAAGCAACGAACGCATTGAGCGTCCAAGGACAATTGCCCAAATTCTACTCAACACCCGATTTTTTAATGATAATATAAGGCGTTATTTAGGCCCACGGAGGCACGCTCTCGGTACACACACGTGGTGACGTCAGGACGCGAACCGACCTGACCTAACCCCAAGCCCGAAGCGAACCCGACCGCACACGTGCTACCCCACCCCTCCCGTCTCGAAACCTCCCGGATCGGCGGACCGACCGACGACCCAACCCCGGTGCCGTCGTCCCCACGGGCCTCGCCCCATTTGCCGTCGCCCCCAAGGCTCTCCTCCCCCTCAAATCCCCCCCTCCCCTCCCACTCCGCTCCCCACCACCGCCGCTCCCCACCACCGCCACTCCCCCCGCCTCCGCCCCCTAACCTCTCCACCCCCCCACCCCACCACCCACCCTCCCCAAACCCCCAAACGGAGGACGCATCGGGCCTCCCCCTCCCGCCCCGCCGCCGCATGCAGCCCCCCACCGGTCAACGCCGCGGCCCCGCCGCGCCCTCCTCCCGCGGCGTATGGCGCCCCCGATCCGCTGCAGCCGCAGCCGAGGCCCCCGCCCAACATCGCGACAACGCCGCCCCGCTCCTGCCCCTCCCCAACCCCAACCCCAACCCCGGCCCGGCCTCGGACAGCCGCGCGCCCCGCCGCCGCCAGCGCCGCCCGAATCGCCACAACGGCCCCGCCCCGCCGCCGCAGGAGAGGGCTCCCCCGTCCGGGCCCGCCAACGCCCCCGCGCCGCGGCGACAAGAGAGGGCTCCAGCGTCCGCGAACACCTCCGCGCCGCGGCGGCAAGAGAGGGCGAACGCCCCCACGCCCGCGGTGGCGGCCGCGGGGGGCGGCGGGTCGGTGCCGCAGCTGGTGCAGGAGATCCAGGACAAGCTGGCGCGGGGGGCGGTGGAGTGCATGATCTGCTACGACATGGTGCGGCGCTCCGCCCCCGTCTGGTCCTGCGGCAGCTGCTTCTCCATCTTCCACCTCCCCTGCATCCGCAAGTGGGCGCGCTCCCCGGCCTCCGTCTCCGACGCCTCCGCCCCGGCCTCCGACGCCTGGCGCTGCCCCGGCTGCCAGTCCGTGCAGGACGTCCGCTCCCGCGACATCGCCTACACCTGCTTCTGCCGCCGCCGACGCGACCCGCCAAACGACCTCTTCCTCACCCCGCACTCCTGCGGTGAGCCCTGCTCCAAGCCCCTTGGCAAGGCAGATCCTGCCACCAAGGGCGACGATGGTGATGATGTCGCCACCAGGTGCCCGCACGTCTGCGTCCTGCAGTGCCACCCTGGGCCGTGCCCGCCCTGCAAGGCGTTTGCTCCAGAGCGCCCCTGTCCTTGCGGCAAGCAGTCTATCACTCGTCGCTGCGCGGACTGGAGCACGCCTGTCACGTGTG
Organism: Thinopyrum elongatum; assembly: GCA_011799875.1. Lineage (NCBI taxonomy): Eukaryota > Viridiplantae > Streptophyta > Magnoliopsida > Poales > Poaceae > Thinopyrum > Thinopyrum elongatum. The sequence goes on from CM022303.1 coordinate 675,463,656, forward strand.
GGCAGCGGTGCGAGAAGCTGCTGCCCTGCCGGAGGCACCGTTGCGAGAAGGTCTGCCACACCAGCCCTTGCGGTGACTGCGAGGTTAACTTCCCTGCACAGTGCTTCTGTGGCAAGAAAACAGAGACATTGTTGTGCGGCGAGATGGTGCTGAAAGGGAAGCTGTCAGACAAGGATGGGGTTTTCTCTTGCAGTGAGGTTTGCGGCCATGATCTGGCATGTGGCAATCATGCCTGCCAGGATGTTTGCCACCCAGGGCCATGCGGGGAGTGCGAGCTTGTGCCAGGGAAGGTCACCACATGCCATTGTGGCAAGACAAGACTGCAGGAGAAGAGGGCTAGCTGCTTGGACCCAATTCCCACCTGTGACAAGGTATGCGACAAGAGATTGCCGTGTGGAGTGCATAGGTGCAAGGTCACATGCCACGAAGGAGAGTGTCCACCGTGTTTGGTGCGTGTCGAACAGAGGTGTCGCTGTGGCTCATCAGGCCAGATGGTGGAGTGCTACAAGGTCTCGAAGGAAGAGTTCCGATGCAACAAGCCTTGTGGCCGCAAGAAGAACTGCGGGAGGCACAGGTGCAGTGAGTGCTGTTGCCCGCTGTCGAAGCCATTTGCTCAGCATCAAGGTGACAGCATGGATCCCCATTTCTGCCAGATACCATGTGGCAAGAAGCTCCGTTGTGGACAGCATGGATGCCAGCATCTCTGCCACAGCGGTCACTGCGACCCTTGCCGTGAGACCATATTCCATGATCTCACTTGTGCCTGTGGCAGGACATCTATTCCGCCACCGCAGCCTTGTGGCACACCAACTCCATCATGCCCACACCAGTGCATGGTCCCTCAGCCTTGTGGGCATCCAGCTTCGCATCAATGCCATTTCGGGGACTGCCCACCTTGCGTTGTGCCAGTCACAAGAGAATGTGTTGGGGGGCATGTGATGTTGAGGAACATCCCTTGTGGTTCAAAGGATATCAGATGCAACCAGCCCTGTGGAAAGAACCGTCAATGTGGACTGCATGCTTGTGCCAGGACTTGCCATCCTGCCCCATGTGATCCGCCGCCTGCAAATGGAGAAGCTAGTTCAAGCTCTGGGGGCAAAGTTTCATGTGGACAGTTATGTGGTGTCCCAAGGAGGGAATGCAAGCACACTTGCAATGCACCATGCCACCCATCGTCACCTTGCCCAGATGTGAGATGTGAACACCGTGTGACTATTACCTGTTCTTGTGGCCGTATCACTACAGCTGTGCCCTGCAGTGTTGGTGGAGCCTACAATGGTGATAGTGCGTTCGATATCTCCGTCATGCAGCAGCTGCCAATGCCTCTCCAACCAGTGGAATCAAATGGGAAGAGGGTTCCTCTTGGGCAGAGGAAACTTTGTTGTGATGAGGAGTGTGCAAAAGTGGAGAGGAAAAGGGTCCTTGCTGAAGCTTTTGACATTACCCCGCCCAATCTGGATGCACTGCATTTTGGTGAGAACTCGAATGCATCGGATTTGCTTTCTGATCTTTTCCGGCGTGAGCCAAAGTGGGTGCTGGCCATAGAGGAGAGGTGCAAGTTCCTTGTCCTTGGGAAGACAAAGGGAAATTCTTCAAGCAACATGAAGTTCCATGTCTTCTGTCACATGTTGAAGGATAAGAGAGATGCTATCAGGCTCATTGCAGATAGGTGGAAGCTTTCTGTTCAGGCAGTTGGTTGGGAGCCCAAGCGTTTTATTACTGTCCATGTCACACCCAAGTCTAAGGTGCCTGCTCGTGTTCTGGGCTCTAAGCCTGGTGTCCCTGTCTCGGCGTCCCATCCTTACTTTGATCCCATGGTGGACATGGATCCGAGGCTTGTCGTTGCAATGTTGGACCTGCCAAGGGATGCTGATGTTAGCTCTCTGGTTTTAAGGTTTGGTGGGGAGTGTGAATTGGTTTGGCTGAATGACAAGAATGCGGCTGCAGTCTTCAGTGATCCAGCTAGAGCAGTGACAGCGCTGAGGCGGCTGGATTATGGGTCTGCTTACCAGGGTGCTGCAATGTTTTGCCCAAGCAGCATCACTCAGGCTTCCGTGTCAAGCAATGTGTGGGTTGGAGCACAGAGAGATGGAGGGTTAACTGCAAAGAGCAGTGCCAATCCATGGAAGGCCTCTCCCTCTGAGCCCGACCCATCTGGAGACTGGACAGTGCTCAGTCATGCTTCAGGGTCAGTGTGGAAACGTGGTGATACTGCTGCTCAGGTCGTGAGTTCTTCAAACCGCTGGAATGCTCTGGAGTCTGATGCTGCAACCAGCACTGGGCCAACCGACAAACGTAAACCTCCTCTTCGCACTGAAATAGGATCCAGCAGTTCTGCTCCTCGCGTTGGCGCTGGATCCAGCGCAGCACCTAGTGCTGGGCAATCGGTGAGCAAGCTGCAGCCTGACGTCGAAGTTGAAGACTGGGAAGAATCGTGTGAATGATGAGACCGAGGTAGTTTTGTCAAGTTGACTCGTTTTTATTCAGATGTCAATTTTATCTCTAATACAATGTATATCGAAGCTGTTACTGTGTCACCTTCAAGTAGTTCCTGGCTGTTGCCGGTTGACTGCTCAGTTGGAAGTATCTTTGCCATGCAATAAACGATGAACCCTTCTCAGATTCCCTGTGTTCTTTAACACCACAGTGTTCACGGCATGTGCCATCCAGTTGTGACTTGTGAGTGTTTGCCACTTTGGCACTGCTTTCCCTAATTGATTTAAATGTATACTCGTTTATGAAGTTCTTCAGACCAGTTTGATTCTTATTTACAATGTTCTTCAAACTAGTTAACACTCTTATTACAATGTTCTTTAAACTGCTTGCCATCTCCCTGTTATCATATTGGTTATGTGAACTAGTTGTAGTGAGTAGGCACGCAATGTCTGCCTTATTAACAGTTTGTGCATACAGTTCAAGGTAGTTTCCCCCATAAGCAACATGTATTGCCCCCTTTACTAGCTAACTAGTGAAAAAAAATATACTACTACCTCTTATACTCCCTCCGTCCCAAAATAAGTGTCTTGAGCTTAATACAAATTTGTACTAGAGCAAGTACAAAGTTGAGACACTTATTCTGGGACGGAGGGAGTATTTAGTTACAGAGGAAGTACATAGGAAGCATCTGTTTCCATCTCTTTGTTAGCATTTGGTTGAAATGACTCCGAGAAATGTGAAAAAGTAACGACTGAAACAGAAAATGCCATACATACTCCATGTTAGAAACTGCAGTGATCACTGATCAGTGTATTTCATTTATCAACGGTATTTAGAAAGTAATTCTCTTCGTTTTCTTTGAGGAAAGTTGCTCTCTGCTTAACTACTAGCAAAATGCTCATGCATTGCAAAGCAAGTTATTTCTTGTTATATTACATCAGTTGTTTAAATGCTTGTGCTATCATAGCCCCTAAATTACTGCAAACTAAATAGGCAAAATATACACCAATTGAATCAACCGTATGTCCTCCACATAATGGATGTCAACTGTGATAACTTTTTAATTAACTTATAAAGATAATCTTGGTGAAGCATGCATTTCATTTTATTTGCGAATGAAAACATTCTGGTTTGCATCTGTATTCAGTAACAAAAAAGACAGTTTCTAGATTACCTGAAACTAGTTGTCTCATCTGAATTTCATGGAACTTCAGGTTTGGTACAAGTTATTTAGTTCGAGTTAGAGTCTGTTCCGCATTTACTGCTATTTTTTTCTGCTCTCAGCATATTCATTTTATTTGCCAGTGACCACTCGACATTTGCTCATTGCGATGCTTAACAGAGCTTTTCAATTTGCCTCCGCTGCAGGGGTTAGTGCATGACAGCCAAAATTGCCCTTCGACATGATTCTCACCCTTACTTTTGCATCGACAAGATCATCCTTCTCCCATGCTGACCAACTCCATGACCTGGTCTCAAGACTTTGCTTCGTTATTTCAACTGATCATCTGCGTGTTGTTTTTGCCAGTGCATTGTTGCTATATATATAGGGTGCTTGCAGCTCTTAGTTAAATCTTGAATTGTTTCTATGCCATTCAACTACTTAAGTTAATGCACTCAACCTATGCCAGTCAGTTACTCTAAAGTAGTGATTCTGTTAAGCCTACGGTTTCAGTTGCTATTCCGCTGTTTCATTTTGATGGCACATTGCATGTTTTCATTGGAAGTAAAATGAGCAGCAATGAATGTTCTTCACCTTACAGCTCTTTATGCTTATAGCTCCCTTTAGATGAACCAAATGGGCTCTGTGATAGCTCATTATCTTAAACTGAGAGTTATCTTCCGTTTATTCTCTTCTCTAACTACTGCATCCTATACCATGAACAGAAGGTGCATCTTCTGCCACTCTGCAAAATCAGTCATAAGAGCTTCCTTGCAAGTTCTGCCATGGTTGTTTTGAACAAAGTAACACATGCACTCTGTACTGTATAATTCAGAGGTGCCTAATTGCTCGGCATTATTGAAAAAGAAATATATCTGAAGGGAAATTACAATCTTTCTGATCATGGGTTAGACAGAATGATCTCTGCAGTTCCTTCTTTGAGTTAGCTATAAATTTAAGTTTTTTTTTTTTGCGTATTTAGCTATAAATTTAAGTTAGTGCTCTCTTCTGAGGGCAGGCCTGCTGCAGTGGTGAAGTCCTCCCTACTTGTGCCAAGAGGTCCTGGGATCGAACCAGCCTCTCTGTATTGCACTTTGTAGGGGTAAGACTAGGTTCCTGTAATCCCTCTCCAGACCCCACCTTGTGTGGGAGCTTCTATGCACTGGGTCTTTCTATGCACTGGGTCTGTCCTTAGTGCTCTCTTCTCATTTCAACTGGACTCAATCGTATGCCCTCCGCATAATGGATGTCAATTGTGATAATTTTTTAATGACTTAACAGGTAATCTTGGTGAAGGTGAACAGACCGCCACCAATTCAGATCTTTGTAAGAGTATGAAGAAACAGGTAATCTTGGTGAAGGTGAACAGACCGCCACCAATTCAGATCTTTGTAAGAGTATGAAGAAAGATAAGCAAGCAACTGGTAACTCTGGAAGGCTAAAGAAGAAACAATTTCAACTCTTTTAAATCTAGGCCACTGGTGTTGAAAGAGCTTAGCTTGGGTGTAAGGCCCTAGAGGATGGAACAAGGCTTGACATTATTAAAATAATTAGTGTTTGGACTTGAATGAACCTCATGATTTACTGGAGAGTCGATGTTATAAGTTCAAAACTATAACCCTCTTTGATTAAAAAAACATGTCCTCGGAGGCTCAGATTGAGCCATACTGTGACTGTTTGTTTGAGAAATGCCACTATAAATGGCATTAACCTAGCCAACTCTCTTATCTAAACTTGTTCTGTCAGGCAAGATGTCATTTTGTGTTCTCTAGGCACCTTTCATCTTTATGCTTTCTCGGTAAACTCTTGTCTAGCAAAGAGGAACAAACATTTATACTCATTATCTACTATTTCAGTTCTTACTTTCTGACGCTCTTTTCTTGAAACTGAAAGGTAGAGATTCCTTACCTTATAATGTCCGACTCTACTGAAGATGATCAGCCAAGTCAGTGTGTCTGTGATATTCCTGCAATGTCCCCGCTTACGTAGCACACACAGGATTTCCTGTCCACATCTTCAGTGCATATCTTATACTAGCCGTTGATCTATTATTTTTAAGATAAAGTAGTTGTTGTACAATATATGATGCCTAAGAAGGTCATGGAACGAAGTAAAAATACTTGCTGTTGAGAAGAGCGTGTTTTTAAAAGTTACTTGTTACATAATCTGGTATCATCTGGTTAGTTTTAAAAATGGAGGAAAATCAATGCTCCATCTGTGCAGGTGTCAAGGCATTGGTGGGTATTATCGATTTAAACTGAGCTGTTACAGCATGCACGCTTCAAGACATATCTAAGGATGTGTTTTGGCTGTGCTAAACATCAAGTTAACAGGTTACTAATTATTGCTCACTTTTGAGAAACTGGCCTCGAGGTGAGTGTAGTCAGTTTAAACATCGCTTTGTTAAGATTGTTTCTTTACAGGGAATATGGTGAAAATGAATATCTAGTACAGGATATATAGGTGATGATATATTGATATGATATTTCGACACTTAATTATGGTGAAAGTCTGAAACTGTCAACATTACTATCAAGCAAACACCGAATTGACAGTAAAAAATGATAACAAGTACAGAGTTGTTTTCTGTTGTTTGATTGATTGGAATCATAAAGTCAGTTCAAAGTAGTTTCTTGTCACACCATGAACCGATACTAACAGATGAGATGGCCTTTGTCCCTTCAAGTTATCACTTTAAAACATGCAGAGGTTAGGTAACCAAAGCAACATCGACTGGAAGTTCGCACCTTGGGGTCTCAGGAGTTGCAGGTACAAATAAGTCCCATGATATCAACGGATTAATAGTCAACTCTCTAGTATAACAAATTGTCTCCTCAGTCTCACTGGCTATGGCTGGAATTCGGCTACTATTTAGTCCCTCCTGAAGATGGTTAGGAAGGAGCTCTACAGCTTGGAGTTATCGTTGATGTCTCTAACCTGTTTACACTGAGAGCCATGGCTCATATGAAGTTTGTTTTGAACTTTGATGTGCCTAACCTTTCAAAATTTGCTTATCTTACAGCTTGATGATGGCTTGGAGTTTCCCTTTACTGATAAGAGGCGCTTTGCAAGAGTACGGTTATTTGATGATGTAGGTGCTTTCAAAAGGCCAATGTAAATTTTCTGGAGATACTTGTCCTTTAAATTGTGTACAAGTTTGCTCACTCAAGTATTGTTGGCAGCCTTGAAACTGCACCTCCAGTTTCTGAGCTAGGTCCAGATGCTCTCTTTGAGCTGATGTCTGTTGACAGATTTGGGGGCTTACTGAGCAGGTAAATGATTGGAATAAAATCTCTTTTACTTGATCAGGTGATCACCATCGAATCGACCGACGATTTTGCATGTACAATTATTTTTCCTATGATATACAGAACAAACTTCTTGTACTTAACATCTTGCTTTTTTTAATGAGCAGAGTTTAATATCAGGCAGTGGTAATTTGATATTTGGATTGCAGATGAGGTGCTTTACCAGGTATTAGTACGAAAATTTGTGAGGATTGCATGAAATGTAGCACTTGAACTTTGATTTTGTTATGGGTCTGGAAATGTACGGGTCCTGGGATCGAGGGTTGGACACGTGCCCTTGATTGCTAGAGGCCTGATTGGCTGATTATACAAGAGGGGAAGGAACTACAAATTAATACTCCCTCTATCTCAAAATGTAAGACGTTTTTGACACTGTACATTTTGAGACGGGGAGTATAATATTCAGTACTTTCCTCCAACTAATAATTGAACAGAGTATTAGTAGCAATAGCATGCACCTGAACTGATCTGATCTTATCCCTAACAACTGAGGCTAACATACCTTGGAGATAGAGCTGCTCCCGTGCCATAGATAGGACTACTGCAGCTTCTGCACTTGTTTTGCTGCACTGTTGCTTGGCTGTAACAGAGTTCATGGTACTCTTTGCAGTCGAGAACCCATCCATTACATATTGCTTCAAGCTTAACAAGGGAGAGGGCTGAAGCACTACACCAAAGCATCCAGGAGGTTACTCTAACTTGACATTGTTTTGAGTAGCTGTTATATGTAGCCTTGTGGAGTACCTGTCTCTTGACCCCCAAGACACTATTAGGTTCTGACATATGCTGTCGAAGTCGATGTAGATTGTGACTGCTTTCCTGTCGAATGGTTGTTTCATCACCGCTGGGGAACAAGCCAGGTAAAGTTGATGGTGAATTTGTCCTCAAGTTCCATTGTGGTTATCTTATTCCTGAACAGAATTGGCCCCAGTCTTTGAGAAATTTGGTCGTGGGCTCACGGCCTCGTGTTGCTTTGACTGATATTTGGTAATTAACCATCTGGTATGCCTGTTGTCATGTTGTCTAATCTTGTAACCATTTGTCACGGAAAGTCAATTTGGCTCCCGGGTGCATTTGCACCCGGGGCCATTTTTGATTTTTTCAAATGTCAAAAAAATTGAGACAAATTTTTTTTGTGATCTTTGTCACATACAAATGCTACCTGTAAATTTTGAGACAAAAAAGTTAAGCATTTTGGCCTGCGCAAAAAAAAACAAATCAAAGACCAAATGTCACCCAAAATTAGTTTTTTTCACCGACGAAACACCGCTGCTCTGTTCCGCATGAAATTTGTCAAGCATGTTTGCTACACCAACATGATCATCTACAAATTTTTTCAGAATTTTTTGAAAACATTTAAATTGTTTTTTTTTGGGTACTGTTCATCCGGGTGCAAATGCACCCGGGAGCCAAAACGCCTCTTCCTCCATTTGTCAGCCTTTCATTTTCCTTAGATTTGTCAAATTTCTGCTTATTGCAGGAAAAGAAAATTGAATTCATTACAGCTGGTGGCAGGGTGAGCATTTGAGGAATATACCACTTCATTACTACACCTTGTACCATCCCGAATTTATCTAAAGCTCTGGTTTGTACTCTCCCTGTGTGCCACACCTGTAGAAGCTGACTGGAACCCAATCTGGCAAAGCAGTAGTAGCTCACCCAGGTCAAGCAGGGCAGGGGCAGATGGAGAACTTATGTTGATTTGAAGCCAAGAAAGGGTGTGGCAACATTCAGAGCTGCCAGGGAACAGCAAAACAAGGGTGCCATAAGTGCCCCCTCCAGGAAGCACGGAAAATTGCTGGTGGCGAGAAGAAACCAAGCATTAAACATAGCATCAAGGACGATGTCGAGACTATGGAACCAATTAAACATAGCATCAAGGACGATGTCGAGACTATGGAACCAAACAAAGCTGGTGCCACTGGCAATGATGATCATGGTTTGGGCGAACCTACTGCTATGGTGCGCAGTGCATCAGACTGGGTTACAAGAAAATCGTCGAGGAATAAATCAAGCTCACCAAACAATCAACCAGGAGGAAGATAGAAGAATTTGGTATATGTTAGTTCTACTGTTTAACTGTATTTTGGTGTATATATGCTCCTTGCATTTTGATATTACTGGCCAGTGGATATAACCTATTTGAAATCTTAAAATTTCCTGAACTAGTGCATCATATTATCATATGAACAGAAGATTTATCTGTCTGAACCCTTGGCTCGATGATTGATCCGTGTTTATTATGGAATCCAATGGCCAGGTTCTCCTCTCAAGTTTGGCCATGATTATCTTGGGAAAAAAAAGGACACCGATATTCACCGAACGTGTGGTGTGTGTGGTGGCCGTGCCGAATGACTCGTCAGGAGATACGGCCTTGCAGCCCGCACGTCCTCGTTCGGGTGAACAAGAAAACTGCCCGCACGTTCGGGCGTACAGACGACGGCCCGCACGCTGGAGCAACCCTTCCCCAACCCTCGTGAGCGCGAACGCATGTGCCACACCCCCCCCCCCCCCCCCCCCCGCGAGATAGTCGTTGCCCGAAAAACCTCCTCTAAACCCCCTCTCCCACCCGTAGCTCAAGCAGTCATCGCCTCGGTTTCGATCGCCTCCATCCCCTCCCCCCGATCCCCTCCTATGAAATTGCCGTGGCAACCGACGGCGAACCCTAGCCAGATCTGAGGAAAAACAACATCGATCTACTGGTTCAAGGTCAGTTCATCCCACGAATCGGGCAGAACCCCCTCCACCTCCTTGTAATTCTTGCTAGCAAGCTTCTTTGTGCTGGTGCCAACCACAGATCCGGATGCATAAATAGCTAGATCTATCCACTAAGAAGGAATTGCCATGTGTGTTCACTTTTTTTGAGATTTTGGGGAGATTTTTGGTGCACACCATGTTTGGAACTTGGAGAAGACACACTCCAATGGTTGCCACTAATTTCAATTGCTTCCATGTTAGTTGGGACAAAAGGAAAGACCAGGAACAGAGCATTCAGCAGGGGAAGAAAACATGACACACCCTTCAAAACTAGTTAGAAAATTTGGAAACTGCCATGTATATTTGCAGTTAATAGCCGTGCGATTTAAGAAGTAGTTGCCACCATGGTAGCCAACGAGAGAAAAATTACCATCTTGGGCCTATTCTATTTGCCATGTAATTCCAGTGATACTTGCCACCCACGTTATATGTAATATGCCATGTCATTCTAATAGTACTTGTCACCCAAGGTGTAGTTCATTTGCCATCTCTGTTTACAGTTAGTTGCCATGACAATGCCCACAAGTTGCTGCTTCTTGTTGCCATGTCATGCTAGTGATACTTGCCATCCAAGTTGTCACTAAAGTTGCCATGTCACTTTAAGTTAGACTCCAAAAATAGTGCTTGCTCATACATACCATGATTGTTCAGTCTACAGGGTAAAACAGAAAAGACGAGCAGAAGCGAATGGATCCTGGAGACGGGTCTAATCCTTGGTTATTCGGACCAGCGCGAGCACCCACATGTGATGCGCTAGAATATGAGGAACTCACTTCAGCTGGACCGTTGCTGCCACTACTACAGCAATATGCAGACATAGGTACAGTATGGAAGGAAAATAAGATTTGCCATGTGTGTAGTAATAAGATGACAATTGTTTGATGTTTTGAGTGAGAGTTGGCAGTAATTTGTAACCTTCAAATCCCCATAAAACATGTGCCATTAGTGTATGCTTGTTTGCTTTTGGACATGAATAACAAGAAGATATGTTTGCAGGGGCTTACAATACAACTACACCGTCAGGAGTCCCATGGCAAGCTATACTAGAAGGAACTACCGGTACTCCAGATTTGGGACACCAACTACAATTAACAGGAGCAAACCAAGGTATGGGAAAAAAAGCGGATGCAAAAATTATGCGACGGTAAAAAGGAGCAAAATAACAATACTGAGCAATACGAAAAAACAACATAAATAATGATCTGACAAACTTACAAATTTAAAATACAGGAGCGGGAGTTAGCGCATGGCATCAGCTGACGATGGGAGACCTGCCATCAACCTCTTATGCCGGTAAGACCCAAAAATCTGCTCACAGGCACAAATAAAAATGATGTAGGTATTGTCAAATGTAGAGAAATTGATCTCATAATTGCCATGTAAATTTCAACAAATAAGAATGGTAGGACACTTAAAAGAATAAAAAGTTATAGTAGACATGTAGTGTGGTCAATTGTTGCCATGTGGTCCGTTTACAATTTGCCATGCAATTATAACATAAATCTAGTTATACTTTCTCTGATAATTGCCATCTCTGAAATAAAAATGATGTGTAGTTTATCTGACAGTTGCCATAGAAACCACATGGCAAATCCAGTTGCCATGTGAAAAATGTATTGCAGTTGCCATGTGGAAGCTGCTAGATTTGAAATGTGCAATCCAGCACGTTTGCCATGTGTAAATCCAACATGTTTGCCATGTGTAATCCACACATGTTTGCCATTTGTAGTCCACAATGTTTGCATTGTGGAACCCACTAGATTTGCCATATGGAATGTACTATGTTTGCCATGTGTGATCTACTATAATTGCCATGTGGAACCTACTAGATTTGCCATGTGGAATGCACTATGTTTGCCATGTGTGATCTACTATAATTGCCATGTGAAATGCACTATGTTTGCCATCTGTGATCTACTATAACTGCCATGTGTGATCCGCAACATTTGTAAATGAGGAGGAAATTTTTTTGGGACTAGAAACAACCAACAAATGTAGGAACAGGGGCTGGTACGATGAAATACATTGTAGGATGCATGTGGAAAAATTACAGTGAAAAATAGTGTGAGAATTGCCATGTTGATTTCAAAATGCAGAAAGGTAAAAACTGCAGGTAGAATAGAAAGTTGCCATGTGGGTTGTACGTAAGTTGCCATTTACTTTCAGTAAAAGTTGCCATGTATGTATAGCATAAATTGCCATCACCACCGAAGTTTAGTAAAACCTCTACGGAATCGACTAAATTGCCATCGCCACGTAAGACAAAAGGGAATAAGCTGCCATGACAACATATGTTGTAAAAAAAAGAGCTTCACGTGTCACGTTGCCATTCGGGTTTATTTACTTGTTTGCCCTGTTTTGATTAAAAAAATGCAGGAGCTTCTACTTCATTTGGGCACGACCGAAGTGCATATGCTATTGTCAACATGGAGCAACCAGGAGGATCACTATGTGAGCAGCCCTAGCAGCTAAACATGAACAATGCAGAGTCATTGTCGGCAGATGCCATCGTTGCAGACACGATAACCAACACTGCTGTGTGCACCGGCACGAGCAACGTAGAAGCAGACAAAACAACAACCAATACATAAGTGCATCAGGAAACAGATGAGGAAAAGCAAGAAGAAGAAGAAGAAGAAGAGGAATAGTCAGAAATGATACCAACTCAAGCACCCTATGTTGGTCTGAAATTTAATTCATTTGAAGATGCCAAGAATTACTATCAGACTTATGCAAAGTACAGTGGATTCGCGGTAAACACAAAATACCGTAGGAGACTTCAGGCAACAGGGGAGTACAACAGGGGTGAGCTGAGATGCCACAAGGCAAGAAAGAATAAGCAAAGAGCAGACGGCAGTAAGGGTGATGGGCCAGTCGCCCCGGATCGCAGAAGGGGCATCATTTTGATGACGGATTGCCCTGCCAAAATGAGGCTCAACGTGGAAGGAGCTTGGTTGGGTGATACGTCTCCAACGTATCTATAATTTTTTTGATTGTTTCATGCTGTTATAATATCAATCTTGGATGTTTTTTTATATCATTTACAACAATTATATATCATTTTTGGAGACTAACCTATTAACCTAGTGCCCAGTGCCAGTTGCTATTTTTTGCTTGTTTTTGGTTTTACAGGAAATCAGTACCAAATGAAGTCCAAATGCCACGAAACTTTTTGGAGATTTTTTTGTGGAGATAAGAGACCTACAAGACTTGGAGATGAAGTCAGAAGAGAAAAGGGGGGCCACACAGCACCAGGGCGCGCCCTGGTACTGTGTGGGCCCACCCTGGCTCCGTTTGACCTAATTCCAGCACTATAAATTCCCAGATATTTAGAAACCCTAGGGGGAGTCCACAATATACTTTTTCCTCCTCCGCAAGCTTCTGTTCCAGAGAGATCCCATCTGGAGGCCTTTTTCGGTACTCCACCGGAGGGGGAATCCATCACGGAGGGGCTCTTCATCATCCTTGCCGCCTCTCCGATAATGCGTGAGTAGTTCACCACAGACCTTTGGTCCCATAGTTAGTAGCTAGATGGCTTCTTCTCTCTTTTTGGTTCTCAATACAATGTTCTCCTTGATGTTCTTGGAGATCTATCCGATGTAATGACTTTTTGCGGTGTGTTTGTTGGGATCCGATGAATTGTGAGTTTATGATCAGATTATCCATGAATATTATTTGAGTCTTTTTTGATCTCTTTTATGCATGATTATTATAGCCTCGTATTTCTTCTCTGATCTATTGATTTGGTTTGGCTAACTAGATTGATTTATCTTGCCATGGGAGGACGTGCTTTGTAGTGGGTTCGATCTTGCGGTGCTCAATCCCAGTGACAGAAAGGGACATGACACGTATGTATCGTTGCTACTAAGGGTAACAAGATGGGATCTATTCATTGGGTTTATTAATTCATGAGTTTGTCTTGTCTACATCATGTCATCATTCTTAAAGCATTACTCTGTTTTCCCATGAACTTAATACACTAGATGCATGCTGGATAGCGGTCGATGTGTGAAGTAATAGTAGTAGATGCAGGCAGGAGTCGGTCTACTAATCTTGGACGTGATGCCTATATACATGATCATTGCCTTGGATATCGTCATGATTATTTGCTTTTCTATCAATTGCCTAACAGTAATTTGTCTACCCACCGTATGCTATTTTCTCGAGAGAAGCCTCTAGTGAAAACTATGGCCCCCGGGTCTACTTTATCATTTACTAAAACCCTAAAAATACTTGCTGCAATTTTATCTTATTTATTTTATTTTATATTTTTATTTCAATCTATCAATCTATCACATACAATTTAATCTTGCAATTTACCACCGAGAGATTGACAACCTCTCGTTTGCGTTGGGTGCAAGGGTGTGTTGCTTGTGTGCAGGTACTGCTAACGAGGTGTTGCGTGATTCTCCTACTGGTTCGATAACCTTGGTTTCATAATCGAGATAAATACTTATCTCTACTGTGCTGCATCATCCCTTCCTCTTCGGGGAAAATACCAACGCAAGCTACAAGTAGCAGGAAGAATTTCTGGCGCCGTTGCCGGGGAGACATCATCAACATCTCTCAAGTACCTATGCACAAACTACATCTCCTTGCATTTACTTTATTTGCCTCTCATTTTCATCTCCCCCACTTCTAAAACTTTTTACAAAAATACAAAAATATTTTTCGTTTGCCTTTTTGCGTGTTTTCTTGTTTGCTTCTTTGCTTGCTTTTTATCTTGTTTGCGTAGTCACGATGTCTCAAGAAAATACAAAATTATGTTATTTCTCCAATACTAATAATAATGATTTTATTAGTACTCTAATTGCTCCTCCCGCCGCTAGTGCGGAGACTTGTGATATTAATGCCGCTTTGCTTAATCTTGTGATGAAAGATCAATTTTCCGGTAGTCCTAATGAAGATGCTGCATCCCATCTTAACACTTTCATAGAATTGTGTGATATACAAAAGAAAAAATATGTGGATAATGATATTGTAAAATTAAAGTTATTCCCTTTATCATTGCGGGATCGTGCTAAAATTTGGTTTTCATCTTTGCCACGTAATAGTATCGATTCTTGGGATAGATGCAAAGATGTATTTATTACTAAGTATTTTCCTCCCGTGAAAATTATTTCACTAAGAAATCAGATTATGAATTTTAAGCAACTTGATCATGAACATGTTGCGTAATCTTGGGAGAGGATGAAATTAATGATAATAAATTGCCCAACTCATGGTTTAAATTTATGGATGATCATACAAATTTTTTATGAGGGATTGAATTTTGTTTCTAGAAATCTTTTAGATTCCGCTGCGGGTGGTACTTTTATGGAAATTACTTTGGAAGAAGCTACTAAATTACTTGATAATATTATGGCAAATTATTCACAATGGCATACTGAAAGAGTTCCTACTAGTAAAAAAGTGAATTCCGTTGAAGAAATTAATACTTTGAGTGATAAAGTTGATGCTCTTATGAAATTGGTTGCTAGTAAAAATGCTCCTATTGATCCTAATAATGTGCCTTTGTCCACTTTGATTGAGCAAAATGTTGATCCCATAGATGTGAATTTTGTCTCGCGAAACAATTTTAATAGTAATGCTTATAGAGGTAATTTCAACGCTAGACCGTTTCCTGGAAATTCCTCTAACAATTATGGCAATTCTTATGGTAATTCTTATAATAATAATAATAGGATGCCCTCTGATCTTGAAAGTAATATCAAAGAATTTATTAATGCTCAAAAAGTTTTCAACACTACGATAGAAGAAAAATTGAGTAAACTTGATGATATGTCTAGGAGCGTTGATAGAATTATTCATGATGTGGAAAATCTTAAGACAAAAATTTTGCCACCTAAAATTGATATTAATGAATCAATTAAATCTTTATATGTCTCCATGGATGAAAGTAAGAAAAGAACTGATATGCTAAGAGCTAAACAAGAATTTTTAGAAAAGGCTATTCCACCTGGTTTTTATCGTAGTAATGATGAAGATATTAAAATGATTGGTGTGTCATCTATTGATTCTTTGTTTAGCAATATTAAACTTGATTAAAAAGGAGACTGAAGAAGAGTCAACTTTAGCTAGAGAGCGTCTCCATAATTCAGAGGGTGAAAATCTTGATGAAAAAATTGATAAAAGTGGGTTAGGAGAGGTAAAAACTTTAACTAGTGATGTGCCCACTCTTTTGGATTACAAAGATTTTAATTATGATAATTGTTCTTTGATTAAGTGTATTTGTTTGTTACAATCCATGCTAAATTCACCCAACGCTTATGAGCAAAATAAAGCTTTCACTAAACATATCATAGAAGCAATGATGAAAGCTTTAGAAGAAAAGTTAGAACTAGAGATTTCAATTCCTAGAAAATTATATGATGAATGGGAACCCACCATTAAAGTCAAAATTAAAAATTATGAGTGCAATTCTTTATGTGATTCGGGTGCTAGTGTTTCCACAATTCCAAAGTCTCTATGTGATGTGCTTGGTTTTACCAATATTGATGAATGCTCTCTTAATTTGCATCTTGCGGATTCTATTATAAAAAAGCCTTTGGGTAGAATTAATGATGTTCTTATTCTTGCAAATAGGGACTATGTGCCCATTGATTTTATTGTACTTGATATTGAATGCAATCCTTCATGCCCAATTATATTTGGTAGACCATTTTTACGAACTATAGGTGCTGTTATTGATATGAAAGAAGGGAATATAAAATTTCAGTTTCCACTAAAAAAGGGTATGGAGCATTTCCCTAGAAAAATAATTAAAGCACCTTATGAATCTATTGTGAGGGCCACTTATGGAGTAAATTTGAAAGATGACAAGACTTGAAACTATGCATTATGCCTAGCTAGGGGCATAAAACAATAGCGCTTGTTGGGAGGCAACCAATGAATAAAATAATTTTTTAATTTTTGCTTCTGTTTTTGAGTGTTCACGTAATTATGTTTCTGTTATGATTGTGTTTTAATTAGTGTTTGTGCCAAGTAAAGCCTTTGGGATGATTTGGAAGATACTATGATTGATGCTGTTTGGAAAACAGAAAGTTTTGCGTTCAGTGCAGAAATTTTGGTTCTGTACCGGAGTGTTGAAAAAATCTAAAATTTTTACACAGTATTGGTATATGAATTCCCACATTGTCCTAATTTTTCAGAATTTTTGGAGTTACAGAACTATGGCTTTTAAATAGATTGCTACAGACTGTTCTGTTTTTGACAGATTCTGTTTTTGCTGTGTTGCTTGCTTGTTTTGATAAAACTATGGATTGTATCGGGGGGTATAAGCCATGGAGAAGTTAGAATACAGAAGTTATAATGAAAATATAAAATATGAATGGGTTTGCAACAGTACTTAAAGTGGTGATTTATTTGTTATACTAACGGATCTCACGAAGGTTTTGTTGAGTTTTGTGTGATTGAAGTTTTCAAGTTTTGGGTGAGATCATGATGGATGAGGGAATAAGGAGTAGCAAAAGCCTAAGCTTGGGGATGACCCGGCACCCCAAGGTAATATTCAAGGAAGACTCAAGCGTCTAAGCTTGGGGATGCCCCGGAAGGCATCCCCTCTTTCTTCTAACGACCATCGGTAATTTTACTTGGAGCTATATTTTTATTCGTCACATGATATGTGTTTTGCTTGGAGCGTCTTGTATGATATGAGTCTTTGTTTGCTTTTTAGTTTGTCATAATCATCCTTGCTGAACACACCTATTTTTGAGAGAGCCACACGTTATCATAATTTGTTAAAATACTCTATGTGCTTCACTTAAATTTTTTGAGCTAGGCAGTTGCTCTAGTGCTTCACTTAAATCTTTTTGAGCACGGTGGTGGCTATATGTTAAAGAAATTAACTCTCATGCTTCACTTATATTATTTTGAGAGTTGTTAAATTTTAAAGAAATTAATTCTCATGCCACTTATATTATTTTGAGAATTGCTACAATTGAAATATTGAAGAAATTAATTCTCATGCTTCACTTATATTATTTTGAGAATTGATAAGAAAATTTTGAAGAAATATTTGCACTCTCATGCTTCACTTAAATCTTTTTGAGAGTTAACATGGTGATTAATAGTAATGGTAATTTGCACGGGATATGAATTTGGTCCCAAAGTGATGAATATTCAAGAGGGATATAGATAAAAACTTTCATATAGATCATTGATTATGATAAGCTTGATTCCTTGCAATAGTTTTGTGATATGAAGATGATGATATGTGAGTCATGTTAGTGAGTAATTGTGATTTAGTAAGAATATTGGTGTTAAGGTTTGTGATTCCCTATGCATGCACGAAATTCAATAGTTATGCAACGAAGTTATATCCTTCTTATGGTGCATTATTCGGTGTTAGTTTTGTTCAATGCATGTTTATGACCGTTTTCGCTTTTTGGTTGGTCGCTTCTTAATCAATTTGCTAGCCTTCATTTGTACTAAGCGGAAATACTGCTTGTGCATCCAAACTCTTTAAACCCAAGTTATGCCAAATGAGTCCACTATACCTACCTATATGTGGTATTTCAATGCCGTTCCAAGTAAATTTGCGTGTGCCAACTCTAATTTTCAAAATAATTTTTCTATTTTGTGTGCCCGTACCGCTCATGAAGCGGAAGGGGGTAGCCAATATCTTCCATGCTAGGTGGGTTATTCTCACGATGAGCGTTTATTAACTTGTCATTGCACGAGAGTGTGGCGGTATTAGGGATGCCCAGTCCCGAATTGTGAAATGAAATGAAAAATCTTATGTGATCACAAACAATAAATTCCTTGTAAAGTGATGGTATGGAGGGCACCCGTGGATACGACTAGCCATGGATTGTGAAAGAATGGTGGAAAAGGAATAAACTTTATTTTCTGTTTGGGAACCGCCTATAATGTATGTAGTATGGAAGATATTGGGAATTCTCGTTCGTTTTCGTTGACAGGAAAAGCATGCCACCCAATTTTTTTATCGCTCTAATTTTTGCTTTGAGCTCTGGCACATTTGACAAATCTCTGCTTCCCTCTGCGAAGGGCCTATCTATTTACTTTTATGCATTTTTTTGAGTCTCCATCTTCTCTTATAAAAGCACCAACTAGAGAGCACTATTGTCATACTTGTGCATTGGATGTAGCTAATTTCGAGTGTGTTTCATGAATGAATCAATGATTGAGCATAATGGGCTAGGGATAATTTTCTTTAGCATTGATATTTTGAAAGGCATGGTTGCTTGTTAGTATGTTTGAGTATCTATGTTTTCATGTCAAATTATAGACTATTGCTTTGAATTATTCAAGATCAAATGTCCATGCTAAAAAGAAGAAAAGAATATGATAAATATGTTAGGCAGCATTCCACATCAAAAATTCTGTTTTTTATCATTTACCTACTCGAGGACGAGCAGGAATTAAGCTTGGGGATGCTGATACATCTCCAACGTATCTATAATTTTTTGATTGTTCCATGCTGTTATAATATCAATCTTGGATTTTTTATATCATTTATAGCAATTATATAGCATTTTTGGAGACTAACATATTAACCTAGTGCCCAGTGCCAGTTGCTGTTTTTTGCTTGTTTTTGGTTTTACAGGAAATCAGTACCAAATGAAGTCCAAATGCCATGAAACTTTTTTGGAGATTTTTTTTCTGGAGATAAGAGACCTACAAGACTTGGAGATGAAGTCAGAAGAGAAAGGGGGGGGGGGGGGAGGGGGGGGGCACACAGCACCAGGGCGCGCCCCAGGGGGGCGGTGATAACCCACAAGTATAGGGGATCGCAACAGTTTTCGAGGGTAGAGTATTCAACCCAAATTTATTGATTCGACACAAGGGGAGCCAAAGAATATTCTCAAGTATTAGTAGCTGAGTTGTCAATTCAACCACACCTGGAAGACTTAATATCTGCAGCAAAGTTTTTAGTAGCAAAGTAGTATGGAAGTAACGGTAACGGTGGCAAAAGTAACAGTAGCAGTTTTGTAGCAATCGTAACAGTGGCAACGGAAAAGTAACTTAGCAAATATCAATATGTGAAAAGCTCGTAGGCAACGGATCAACGATGGATAATTATGTCGGATGACATTCATCATGCAACAATTATAACATAGGGTGACACAGAACTAGCTCCAATTAATCAATATAATGTAGGCATGTATTCCGTATATAGTCATACGTGCTTATGGAAAAGAACTTGCATGACATCTTTTGTCCTACCCTCCCATGGTAGCGGGGTCCTAATGGAAACTAAGGGATATTAAGGCCTCCTTTTAATAGAGAACCGGACCAAAGCATTAGCACTTAGTGAATACATGAACTCCTCAAACTATGGTAATCACCGGAAAGAATCCCACTTATTGTCACCCTGGGGGATGCGGATCATAACACATAATAGGTGTCTACAACTTGCAAGATAGGATCAAGAACACATATATATTCATGGAAATATAATAGGTTCAGATCTGAAATCATGGCACTCGGGCCCTAGTGACAAGCATTAAGCATAGCAAAGTCATAGCAACATCAATCTCAGAACATAGTGGATACTAGGGATCAAACCCTAACAAAACTAACTCAATTACATGGTAAATCTCATCCAACCCATCATCGTCCAGCAAGCCTACGATGGAATTACTCATGCACGACGGTGAGCATCATGAAATTGGTGATAGAGGATGGTTGGTGATGACGACGGTGTCGATTTCCCCTCTCTGGAGCCCAAAACGGACTCCAGATCTGCCCTCCCGAGGAAGAACAGGAGGTGGCGGCAGCTCCGTATCGTGAAACGCGATGAACTCTTCTCCTTGATTTTTTTATATCCGGATGTGAATATATAGCGTTGGAATTAGGGTCAGTGGAGCTCCAGGGGGCCCAGAAGCCGCCAGGGCACGCCCTAGGGGGGGGGAGGCGCGCCCTCCTGGCTGTGGCCAATGGGTGGACCCCCTCTGGTTGATTCTTTCGCCAATATTTTTTATTAATTCCAAAAATATTCTTCGTAAATTTTCAGGTCAATCCGAGAACTTTTATTTCTGCACAAAAATAACACCAAGGCAATTCTGCTGAAAACAGCGTCAGTCTAGGTTAGTTCCATTCAAATCATGCAAATTAGAGTCCAAAACAAGGGCAAAAGAGTTTGGAAAAGTAGATACAATGGAGACGTATCAACTCCCCCAAGCTTAACCCATTGCTTGTCCTCAAGCAATTCAGTTGACAAACTAAAAGTGACAAAGAAAAACTTTTACAAACTCTGTTTGATCTTGTTGTTGCAAATATGTATAGCCAGCATTCAGGTTTTCAACAAAGATTATGAACTAACCATATTCACAATAACATTTAGGCCTCACATTTACTCATATCAATAGCATAATCAACTAGCAAGCAATAATAATAAATCTCGGATGACAACACTTTTTTCAAAACAATCATGATACAATATGATATAATGGTATCTCGCTAGCCCTTTCTGAGACCGCAAAACATAAATGCAGAGCACCTCTGAAGAACAAGGACTGACTAAACACTATAATTCATGGTAAAAGAGATCCAGTCACAGTCATACTCAATATCAATTAATAACAAAGCATACAAATGGCAGTGGTGCTCTCTAACTGGTGTTTTTTATAAGAGGGTGATGACTCAATAGTAAAGTAAATAGATACGCCCTTCTCAAAGGGAAGCAGGGATTTGCAGAGGTGCCAGAGCTCGAGCTTTTAAAACAGAGATGAACATAATTTTGAGCGGTATGCTTTCATTGTCAACATAACAACCAGGAGATCTCGGTATCTTCCATGCTAGATACATTATAGGCGGTTCCCAAACAGAATGGTAAAGTTTTTACTCCCCCTCCACCAACCAATCACACTCCACGGCTAGTCGAATCCATGGGTGCCGTCCATACCAACAACAGTCCTGGGGGAGTTTTGTTTTATGATTATATTTTGATTTGATTTTGAGCATGGAGCTAGGCATCCCGATTACCAGCCACTTTCTCGTGAATGACAAGTGAATCAACACTCATCGTGAGAATAACCCACCTAGCATGGAAGATACTGACAGCCCCCAGTCGCTACATGAGCGATTCGGGCATACAAAACATATTATTATTTGAAGGTTTAGAGTTTGGCACATGCAAATTTACTTGGAACGACAGGTAAATACCGCATATAGGTAGGTATGGTGGACTCATATGGAACAACTTTGGGTTTAAGGAAGTGCATGCACAAGGAGTATTCCCGCTTAGTACAAGTGAAGGCTAGCAAGAGACTGGGAAGCGACCAACTAGAGAGCGACAACAGTCATAAACATGCATTGAGATTAACCAACATTGAATGCAAGCATGAGTAGGATATAAATCACCATGAACATAAATATCGTGGAGGCTATGTTGATTTTGTTTTAACTACATGCGTGAACTTGTGCCAAGTCATGCCACTTGAATCATTCAAAGGAGGATACCATCCTATCATACTACATCACAACCATTTTAATTTGCATGTCGGCACTCAAGAAAAACCATTATACACTCCTAGCTAATTAAGCATGGCATGAGTAACTATAATCTCTAATTGTCATTGCAAACATGTTTCATTCATAATGAGCTGAATCCAGAACGATGAGCTAATCATATTTACAAAAACAAAATAGGTCGAGTTCATACCAGCTTTTCTCCATCTCAATCATTTCATCATATATCATCATTATTGCCTTTCACTTGCATGACTGAACGGTGTGAATAATGATAAGCGTGCACGTGCATTGGACTAAGCTGGAATCCACAAACATTTATTCAAAGGAGAATACAAGGTAATATGGGCTCTCTGATAGATCAACAATAATGCAAATGAGAGCCACTCAACATTTTCATCGTGGTCTTCCCTTTACTACCCAAAGAAGAAGGTAAAACAAGAACGAGAAAAACTATTTACACGGGAAAGCTCCCAACAAGCAAAAGAAGAACAAGAATTTTTTTTGGGTTTTCTTTTAATATTACAACTAAACAACTTGGAAAGTAAAACTAGAACTATTTTTTTTTGAAATTTCTCAAGGTTTTCCAAACACATAAGAAGAAAGCGAGAAAAAGAAATAAACTAACATGGATAATACAATGAAAAAGTATGAAAACCGACAACTGGAGTGAGTGTGTGAACATGAATGTAATGTCGGTGAGAAATACGTACTCCCCCAAGCTTAGGCTTTTGGCCTAAGTTGGTCTAGGGCCACGGCTGGCCTGGTGGATACCCAAAGTCATAGTTGGGGTTGTACTGGGATGCGGCGGCTACCGCCTGAAGGGCTGCAGTGCGGAGGCGAGCGGCCTCCACCTCTCTCTCTTACTCGTTCGCCTCCTCTCTGGTTATAAAGTATCTCTGTTTTACCTGAAAGTTAAAGAAGGAAGGAGCAGGAAGGGTAATATGGACAGCACGCTGCATGTCAAAGATTAGTCGGTACAGGAGGGACTGTTCGTTCCTCTCAAGAAACTGGTAGCGTACCATAGCATCATAATCAAGAAAAGTAGGTGGTAACTCAATGTCATTCCCCCTTATGGGTACCCCAAGATAATTAGCTAAATGGGTGGCATAAATCCCACTAAAGAAATCTCCATCTTTAGCATTAAGATGTAACCTCCTCGCAATAATAGCCCCCAAGTTATATCGTTTATCATCCATTACCGCACACTTGAGGATACTAAGATATGATGCACAAAGGTGGCTATGATCATGTTTACCGTTAATGCATCTACCTATAAAGAGAGAAAAATAGTGTATAGCAGGAAAGTGAATGCTCCCTATGGTAGCTTGTGTGATATTTCTAGTTTCTCCCACAGTGATGCTAGCAAGAAAATCGTTATATTCAGTTTTGCGAGGCTCACTATGAATGCCCCATTGTGTGATTTTGCATGCATCATTAAAATCTTCTAGGTCCATGGTATATGATTTATCATAAAGATTAAACAGGACAAAATGAGTATTGCGCTGGGATGTAAATGTAAATCTTCGCACAAATGAATCAGTGAGGTGATAGTACTGCCGACACTTATCTGACAAGAAGTCCTCAAGGCCAGCATTTTGTAAGTATGCATCAAATTCATCCTTGAAACCTGCATGAACCATGAATTGATCCAACGGCCATTCGCAAGGCCGTACTTGGGCTTCTCTTGGTGGTTCAAGGTCTGGCTCTCGTATCGCGAGCCTTGGTGCTTGCTTCCTCGACGAACCACCTTAGTATATCTTCCTAAACATTTTTTTCTCTGAAAAATTTCTGAAATTTTAGTGACTCAAAATAAAAGTGAACAAAACTCAACAAAATTTAGAGCAACTACTCCCATAAGTGCCTAGAAGCTATATCATGCATCAAAATTACTTGGGACCATATAAATTTGACATGCAGGCTCAAGAACAAGGTCACCACAGCAGCAAAAAATTGCAATATATAAAGCACTAGAACAAAAACTAATTGGACCATTTGAGGAGTCACATACCGAAGAACAATCCCCCAAAACAGTTTTGCAAATGGAGCTTTGCACAAGGAGATCGAAAATGGCAGCAAGATGAGCAAGAACACGGGTTTGAGCAATGGTGCGATTTTTTCTGGAGGAAGACAAAGTGGATGGGTGCTGGAATAAGTGAGGGGGACCCACGTGGGACCCACAAGCCACCAGGGCGCGCCCAGGGGGGTAGGCGCGCCCCCTGGGCTTGTGGCTCACTAGTGCATCCCCCTGGTGTGTTCCCAGTGCCTAAAATTCTCATATATTCTATAAAAAATCATACTAAATTTTCAGGGAATTTGAAGAACTTTTATTTTCAGGTCATTTTTTTATTGCACGAATAATTCAGAAAACAGACGAATAATAGTATTTTTGCTTTATTTATTCTAAACAACAGAAAGTAAAAGGTGGGTACAGGAAGTTGTGTTTTCTAAATTCATCCATCTCATGCCCATCAAAAGAAATCCATTAACAAGGTTGATCAAGTCTTATTAACAAACTTCTTTTGAGTAACATGAAACCGGAGAATTTTCGAATAACACTAGGTTACCTCAACGGGGATATGTATGTCCCCAACAATAAGAATATCATATTTCTTTTTGACAGTAGGAAGAGGGAATTCAAAATCTCCAATAGTAATCGTTGAAATCTTTCCAATGGAGTTGATACTATGAACTTGAGGTTGTTTGTTCGGGAAGTGTACCGTATGCTCATTACCATTAGCATGAAAAGTGACATTGCCTTTGTTGCAATCAATAACAGCCCCTGCAGTGTTCAAAAATGGTCTACCAAGGATGATCGACATACTGTCGTCCTCGGGAATATCAAGAATAACAAAGGCCGTTAGGATAGTAACATTTGCAACCACGACAGGCACATCCTCACAAATACCGATGGGTAAAGCAGTTGATTTATCAGCCATTTGCAAAGAGATTTCAGTAGGTGTCAACTTATTCAAATCAAGTCTACGATACAAAGAGAAAGGCATAACACTAACACCAGCTCCAAGATCACATAAAGCTGTTTTAACATAATTTCCTTTAATAGAGCATGGTACAGTAGGTACTCCGGGATCTCCTAGTTTCTTTGGTATTCCACCCTTAAAAGTATAATTAGCAAGCATGGTGGAAATTTCAGCTTCCGGTATCTTTCTTTTATTTGTCACAATATCTTTCATATACTTAGCATAAGGAGACATCTTCAGAATATCAGTCAAACGCATACACAAAAAGACAGGTCTAAGCAATTCAACAAAGCGCTCAAAATCCTCATCATCCTTTTTCTTGGATGGTTTAGGAGGAAAGGGCATGGGTTTCTGAACCCATGGTTCTTTACCATGCTTCCTAGCAACGAAGTCTTTCTTATCATATCTTTTATTCTTAGGTTGTGGGTTATCAAGATCAACAGCAGGTTCAATCTCCACATCATTATCATTACTAGGTTGAGCATCTACATGAACATCATCATTATCATTATTACTAGGTTCATGTTCATCACCATATTGTGTTTCAGCATCAGAAATAGAGATATCATTTGGATTCTCAGGTATATCTATAACAGGTTCACTAGAAGCATGCAAAGTCCTATCAGTTTTCCTATTCTTTTTATTATTAGAATGACTAGGTGCATCAGTATTAATTCTATGAGAATCTTGCTCAATTCTCTTAGGATGGCCCTCAGGATACAAAGGTTCCTGAGTCATTTTACCATCTCTAGTCATAACTCTAACAGCATGATCATTATTTTTACTATTCATCTCATTAAGCAAATCATTTTGTGCCTTAAGTACTTGTTGTACTTGAGTAGTTACTATGGAAGCATGTTTACTGATAAGCTTGAGATCATTAACAGTTCTACTCATATAATCACTTAAGCGATCAAGCATGTAAGCATTACCTTTCAATTGTCTACTAACATAAGCATTGAAATTTTCCTGTTTAACAATAAAGTTATCAAATTCATCCAAGCATTGACTAGCAGACTTATTATGAGGAATATCACCTTCATCAAATCTATAGAGAGAATTTACCTCCACTACCTGTGTCGGGTTATCAAGACCATGTATTTCTTCAATGGGTGGTAAATTCTTAACATCTTCAGCTTTAATACCTTTTTCTTTCATCGATTTCTTTGCCTCTTGCATATCTTCAGGACTGAGAAATAGAATACCTCTTTTCTTCGGAGTTGGATTTGGAGGTGGTTCGGGAAGAGTCCAATCATTATCATTACTCAATATATTATTCAATAGCACTTCAGCTTGTTCCACAGTTCGTTCCCTGAAAACACAACCAGCACAACTATCTAGGTGGTCCCTAGAAGCATCGGTTAGTCCATTATAAAAGATATCAAGTATTTTATTTTTCTTAAGAGGATGATCAGGCAAAGCATTAAGTAATTGGAGAAGCCTCCCCCAAGCTTGTGGGAGACTCTCTTCTTTAATTTGCACAAAATTAAATATTTCCTGTAAGGCAGCTTGTTTCTTATGAGCAAGAAAATATTTTTCAGAGAAGTAATATATCATATCCTGGGGACTACGCACACAACTAGGAGCAAGAGAATTAAACCATAGCTTAGCATCACCCTTTAATGAGAAAGAAAACAACTTAAGAATATAGTAATAGCGAATTTTTTCCTCATGAGCAAATAGGGTGACTATGTCATTCAATTTAGTAAGATGTGCCACAACAATTTCAGATTCATAACCATGGAAAGGATCAGATTCAACCAAAGTAATTAACTCAGGATCGACAGAGAATTCATAATCCTTATCGGTAACAAAGATAGGTGAAGTAGCAAACTTAGGATCATATTGCATTCTAGCATTCAAAGATTTTTCTTTCCACTTGCATAGTAATTTCTTAAGATCATCTCTATCCTTACAAGCAAGAAAGTCCCTAGCTACCTCTCCCTCCATAACATAACCCTTAGGTATAACAGGCAATTCATATCTAGGAGAGCTAGGTCTAATAGGTGTTTCAAAGTGTTCAGTTTCAATAATTTCATCAGTTTCAGAAATATCATCAGTTTCAGTATTAACTCTAGCAATTCGTTCATCAAGAAATTCACCCAGTGGCATAGTAGTATCAAGCAAAGTATGATCATAAGCATCATGCATAGCAGGATTCATAGTAGGTGGTGGTGTTGCAAGCTTACTTAAAACAGATGGTGAATCAAGTGCAGAGCTAGATGGCAGTTCCTTACCTGTCCTCGTAGTTAAGGGGAAGATTAGTTCTTGGATCTTTCAGATTCTTCATAGTGATCAACAGATATAAATCCCAAGTGACACAGAGAATAGAGCTATGCTCCCCGGCAACGGCGCCAGAAAAAGGTCTTGATAACCCACAAGTATAGGGGATCGCAACAGTTTTCGAGGGTAGAGTATTCAACCCAAATTTATTGATTCGACACAAGGGGAGCCAAAGAATATTCTCAAGTATTAGCAGCTGAGTTGTCAATTCAACCACACCTGGAAGACTTAATATCTGCAGCAAAGTTTTTAGTAGCAAAGTAGTATGGAAGTAACGGTAACGGTGGCAAGAGTAACAGTAGCAGTTTTGTAGCAATCGTAACAGTGGCAACAGAAAAGTAACTTAGCAAAGATCAATATGTGAAAAGCTCGTAGGCAACGGATCAGCGATGGATAATTATGTCGGGAGGCATTCATCATGCAACAGTTATAACATAGGGTGACACAGAACTAGCTCCAATCCATCAATATAATGTAGGCATGTATTCCGTATATAGTCATACGTGCTTATGGAAAAGAACTTGCATGACATCTTTTGTCCTACCCTCCCATGGCAGCGGGGTCCTAATGGAAACTAAGGGATATTAAGGCCTCCTTTTAATAGAGAACTGGACCAAAGCATTAGCACTTAGTGAATACATGAACTCCTCAAACTACGGTAATCACCGAAAAGAATCCCAGTTATTGTCACCCTGGGGGATGCGGATCATAACACGTAATAGGTGTCTACAACTTGCAAGATAGGATCAAGAACACATATATATTTATGGAAACATAATAGGTTCAGATCTGAAATCATGGCACTCGGGCCCTAGTGACAAGCATTAAGCATAGCAAAGTCATAGCAACATCAATCTCAGAACATAGTGGATACTAGGGATCAAACCCTAACAAAACTAACTCGATTACATGGTAAATCTCATCCAATCCATCACCGTCCAGCAAGCCTACGATGGAATTACTCATGCACGGCGGTGAGCATCATGAAATTGGTGATGGAGGATGGTTGGTGATGATGACGGCGTCGATTTCCCCTCTCCGGAGCCCAAAACGGACTCCAGATCTGCCCTCCCGAGGAAGAACAGGAGGTGGCAGCGGCTCCGTATCATGAAACGCGATGAACTCTTCTCCTTGATTTTTTTCTGTCCGGATGTGAATATATAGCATAGGAATTAGGGTCGGTGGAGCTCCAGGGGGCCCACAAGCCACCAGGGCGCGCCCTAGGGGGGGGGGGACGCGCCCCCTGGCTTGTGGCCAATGGGTGGACCCCCTCTGGTTGATTCTTTCACCAATATTTTTTATTAATTCCAAAAATATTCTTCGTAAATTTTTAGGTCAATCCGAGAACTTTTATTTTTGCACAAAAATAACACCAAGGCAATTCTGCTGAAAACATCGTCAGTCCGGGTTAGTTCCATTCAAATCATGCAAGTTAGAGTCCAAA
The DNA here is from genome assembly GCA_011799875.1 of Thinopyrum elongatum. Lineage (NCBI taxonomy): Eukaryota > Viridiplantae > Streptophyta > Magnoliopsida > Poales > Poaceae > Thinopyrum > Thinopyrum elongatum. The sequence goes on from CM022303.1 coordinate 675,492,462, forward strand.
ACAAGGGCAAAAGAGTTTGGAAAAGTAGATACGATGGAGACGTATCAGGCGGCGCGCCCTGGTACTGTGTGGGCCCACCCTGGCTTTGTTTGACCTAATTCCAGCACTATAAATTCCCAGATATTCAGAAACCCTAGGGGGAGTCCACAATATACTTTTTCCGCCGCTGCAAGCTTTTGTTCCAGAGAGATCCCATTTGGAGGCCTTTTCCGGTACTCCACCGGAAGGAGAATCCATCACGGAGGGGCTCTTGATCATCCTTGCTGCCTCTCCGATGATGCGTGAGTAGTTCACCACAGACCTTCGGGTCCATAGTTAGTAGCTAGATGGCTTCTTCTCTCTTTTTGGTTCTCAATACAATGTTCTCCTTGATGTTCTTGGAGATCTATCCGATGTAATGACTTTTTGCGGTGTGTTTGTTGGGATCTGATGAATTGTGAGTTTATGATTAGATTATCCATGAATATTATTTGAGTCCTTTCTGATCTCTTTTATGCATGATTATTATAGCCTCGTATTTCTTCTCCGATCTATTGATTTGGTTTGGCCAACTAGATTGATTTATCTTGCCATGGGAAGAGGTGCTTTGTAGTGGGTTCGATCTTGCGGTGCTCAATCCCAGTGACAGAAAGGGACATGACACGTATGTATCGTTGCTACTAAGGGTAACAAGATGGGATCTATTCATTGGGTTTATTAATTCGTGAGTTTGTCTTGTCTACATCATGTCATAGTTCTTAAAGCATTACTCCGTTTCCCCATGAACTTAATACACTAGATGCATGCTGGATAGCGATCGATGTGTGGAGTAATAGTAGTAGATGCAGGCAGGAGTCAGTCTACTAATCTTGGACGTGATGCCTATATACATGATCATTGCCTTGGATATCGTCATGATTATTTGCTTTTCTATCAATTGCCCAATAGTAATTTGTCTACCCACCGTATGCTATTTTCTCGAGAGAAGCCTCTAGTGAAAACTATGGCCCCCGGGTCTACTTTATCATTTACTAAAACCCTAAAAATAGTTGCTGCAATTTTATCTTATTTATTTTATTTTGTATTTTTATTTCAATCTATCAATCTATCACATACAATTTAATCTTGCAATTTACCGTCGAGAGATTGACAACCTCTCGTTTGGGTTGGGTGCAAGGGCGTGTTGCTTGTGTGCAGGTACTGCTAATGAGGTGTTGCGTGATTCTCCTACTGGTTCGATAACCTTGGTTTCATAATCGAGGGAAATACTTATCTCTACTGTGCTGCATCATCCCTTCCTCTTCGGGGAAAATACCAACCCAGGCTACAAGTAGCAGTGGGTGGTCAAAGAGTTTGTCGACGAACACAAGCATGATATGATTAAGAAGTTTGACCTGGTAAAATTTTTGAGCACCCACTGAGGATTCACCCCCCTAGGAGAAACAATTTATAAAGTTGCTGCATGATTGCAATGTCAACACTGCAAGAATGGTCCAGATACTGTCCCTTATCCACAACAAAACAGGGAAGCTGAGCAGCCTGCCTTTCCTACCAGCAGATGTCACAAATTTGAAGGCAAAATACCGCGGAGAAAGCAAGTTAGCAGATGTAGAAGACACTATTGCCTACTTCAAAGAGAAGGAGAAGGAGGATCCTGATTTCTTCTACAGAATTAAACTCGACGATGAGGACCGCGTGAAAAACATGTATTGGGTAGATGGTCCAGCGCGCAGAGCCTACAAACACTATCATGACTGCATTTCTTTTGACGCAACATATCTCACGAATATGTACAAGATGCCATGTGCTCCATTCATTGGCATCAACAACCACAACCAGTCGTTGCAGTTCGGTTGCGGTCTTGTAAGAAACGAAGATATCGATGGCTACACCTGGCTGTTCAAAACCTTCTTGGAGTGCATGAATGGCCTTGCTTCGATGAACATAATAACGGACCAGGACTTTGGCATGAGTGGAGGCATTAAGGAGGTCTTCCCCCTGGAAGTACACATGCACTGCAGGTGGCATATCATAAGGAAAGCAGAGGAAACACTGGGACCATTCTTTGCTAACTGTCCAGATCTACATAAGCCATTCGAGTTGTGCGTGGACCACAGTTTGACAGTGGAAGAGTTTGAAAGGAGCTGGTTGGCCATGATTGAAAAATACCAAGTACAGGGTAATGAGACCCTTCAACACCTCTGGAAGAAACACCGTTTCTGGGTGCCAGCATATTTCATGCAGTGTTTCTACCCATTTTTGCAAACTACACAAGGCAGCGAAGGTTTCAATGCTGTTTTGAAGCGTTACATGAGCCCGGGCAACTCATTGCTATAGTTTGCAATGCAATATACTGCGTTACAACAGAAAATTCTAGGTGCAGAGCTGCAAGAAGAAGCAAATACAGCACTGAAGCAGTCTAGATTGCTCACATACAAACCCATGGAGAGGCAAATGAGTAAAATATACACCAAACGCATATTTTTCAAGTAAGTGTGTAAGGAAAAGGAAGTAACTGCCATGCATGTCAAAAATGTAATTACCATGACAAAAAAGTTTAATATTGATAAAGTTGGCACCATGGTGCATGCAAGAAAGATGTAGATAATTTGTCATATACTGGTCATAGAAGTTCACAATAAGTAAACAGGTTCGGAAAACAATTGGGAAACATTGGTTCATCATACATCGTAATTTTCCATGTTTTTTATTCATAAAAATGTATTGAGTGTGAAATAAATACTGCCTATGCAGATATACATTTGCCATGTCCTGAACATAGAAGTTGCCATAGGAAAATGTAGGTTCTGGATGAACAGATGTATCCCCACATGGCATTTTTTTGCATGTACAAAAAAAAAGTACCATGGACTATGGCATGGCAAAAATTCATGATTAAAAAAATCTGATCTAATGAGAAGCTAACGACCACAAACTTGCAGGTTCTAGGAAGAGATAAAACTGTCCACGTCGTATGCCGCTTTTCAGGTGGACGAGTGGACGTACAAGGTGTGTACTCTGAGGGAGGTGTCTGACTCGGAAGCGGAGGATCCAGACAAAGGAAGAAACTACTATGTGAGGGCCAATATACCAGATGGTGAATACTACTGCCAATGCTGCAAGTTTGATATGGACGGAATCGTGTGCTGCCATATCCTCAGAGTTATGGATGTGAATGGAGTAAAGCTTTCGCCTCGCCATTTCATACGCCGGTGCTGGACTTGGGACGCTGACGAGGTGTTAGGTCCACATGGCACACCGGTAGTGTTGGCAATTCATGAGGATAGGCCCGAGGCAACTATGGACTCAGTGAGGCATATGGTCTTGACTAAGAACTACTCTGAACTAATAGACGACGCATGCAAGTGCGATGAAATGACCAGGACAGCAGATAAACACAGAAAAGCCCTAAAAAGAGAGCTCGACGAGATCAAAAAAAGGAAGGCTGAGGAGGCTTTGCATAGATTCCCACGTAGTTCTAGTGCTCCTACATCCACAGGGCCGTCGACAGAAAACTCGGAAGTAGGGCCAGGAGCATCTAACACACAAATGCAAGTCAGGAACCCGCCATGTCCAGTCACAAAAGGACGCCCAAAGTAGATCAGATACAAGTCAGGTTTAGATATACAAGCAAAACACAAGAAGCCATGGAAAGAAGTGGGGGACCCGTAAAAAATTGTGATGCATCAATGGGCCATGGGGAGATTGAAAAAATTGTCATGATGGTAGCATTAGAGTTGCCAAGCTTGTAGCACTGATGTAGTAAATTTGCCATGTGGGAACTAGTAAATTTGCCATGTCTGCACTAATGTAGTTGCCATATGTGAACTACTATTCTTGCCATGTCGGAGGTACTATGTTTGCCACGTATGAAGTACTACACTTGCCATGTGTAATGAACTAGATTTGCCATGTGGGTAGTGCTAAGTTTTCCATGCATGGAGTAATATATTGGCCATGTGGACAGTGATATATTTGCCGTGTGGACACTACTAAATTTGCCAATGTCTGAACTACTACATTTGCCAGGTATAAACTACTATACTTGCCATGTGCAATGCACTATATTTGCCATGTGGAATCCGCTAGTTTTGCCATGTGGGATCCGCTAGATTGTGAAAAGAAAAAAGTGCAATGTGTAAACATTTCAGAACTATTGCACGCGTTTTGGTGAAGTTGCCAAAGTGATTGTGAAAAAATGAAAAATTGTGATGCATGTTTAGTTTTGTCAAGAAAAGGGAAAAAAATTTGGAATGGTCGTTTGGGTACGAAAAGTGCCTTGCAGGCAAACCTATGAAATTAACCACGTGGGTAAGTACTGAACATGCTAATGGTGTGCCAGTTTGTCATGGTTATCTTGTCACCATATGGAAGCCACTAGCTGTGCCATGTGGAATCCACTAGAATAGCCGTGTGTATACTACTAGAATTGCCAAGTATAATGTACTAGATTTGCCATGTGTGCACTAAAATTTGCCATATGTAATTTCTTGTAATTCCCATGTGAAGTCGCTTAGAATTACCATGCGTGTTTTGGTGAAGTTGCCATGTACCATACCTAGAATAGTGGTCAAACATGTCCATATTTCTTCTACATGCTCATAGTAACCTGAAATTTACATGTTCATCTTAATGTGGCGTACGCGTGTTATCATGATTTGAGAAAATCTAAAAAGAAAAGGGACACTTGTTCGAAAATTGCCACAAACATATGGATAAACACATGGACACAGACTTGCAACGCTTTCGAAGAATAGTACAACCACTCCAGACAAACAAAAGTAGACATAGTAATGCTTAAAAATCCAGTGCAAACATATCTTACATGAAAAAGGCATTATAAAAAGTACGGGTACGGTGAATGACAAAGCGTAGCACGTGACAAATAGAAATACCTAACATTCATCCGAGCAAGAATGTAAGATAGAGATGGGAGAACGACCAGCATGTTATCAGCGGCACTTTTTGTTGGCAGTTTTGACAGCATCCTCAATGAAAGCCCGTGCTCACGGGCGCTTGTTGAAATCTAGGTTTGTCACCCAGTTCCATGTCATGATTTTATGGAGCTCAGCTACAATGGCATCTGTGACAATGGGCACCTTACGTCCTTCCCATTTTGCAAGGTATTCCACCAAGTAGAATCCGCAGTCACGCCTACAAAGAAAAACATGCATGGACCAGACGCCATGATGAGCCAGAAGCCATGGAAAAATAAAAGTTGCCACACACATGTGAGTACGTCTGCCGTATAGCTAGAACAAAAGGCCTTACGTGTTGCCTTGCTTGGGTGACGAGATGTACTCGATTGGGAAGTGGCTAATCTTGACATTTGAACCACCGTAAAGACGGTGCCAAGTTTCTTTCAGGTTATGGATGAAGTATTCAACATGATAGCGGAGGCTATCATCCACTCCTATACGCACGGAGTCGAGGACCTCAAAACGTTGGTGCTTCAAGTCAATGCATATGGTGTAGTAATGTCCAGCCTTGTCCTTTGGATCGTCGGGTGCAAGCTCTTGGAACATGAGAAACATGACCTAGAGAACAAAATTTGTTAAAAGTAAATATAGTTTGTTACCATATGGGTGAAGTTGACATGGGAAAAATGCTGGATGAATACATTACATCCTTGTGTGTGAACTAACATTAAAATGGTGAAATAAAACTTGATGTGTGTGATGATGTGAAGAGTGGCATTGATAGTGAGTTGAACTTGCCATGTGTTGTGAACTAATCTTGCCATGCCCGTTGTAATAAATTTGCCATTACTAGTGAAGTGAACTTGCCACGTGGGTTAAACAGAAGTTGCCATGTTTCTTAAAGTAAAGTTGCCATGTGGGTGGAATTGAAGTTGCCATGTAGGTGAATTCAGTAGAAAAAAATATATATGAGAATAGCATGGGTGAACTAATTGCCATGTGAGATGGACATTGTTTGCCGTGTGCTGATGAAATAAAGTTGCCACATCAAAAAAATATGCAAAAGTTAATGGGAACAGTGGTGAAACCAAAAAAATGCAAAATGTATGTTGAGATGAAAATGCCATGTATGGTGAACTAAACTTGCCATGTGTGGTGAAATAAAGTTAACATGTGTGTTGAAAGAAAGTTGCCACGAGTGGTGAAGTAAAGAAGGAAAAAACTATACAAAGGCATCAAAATGTATGGAAAGAAGCTTCTAGAATGTGAAACACTCACAAATTTTTTGAACGTGAGCTTGAAATCGCCATGCTGGGCAAAGTGTTTCCTGACTAGAGCGTGGTGGAAGTCACCATTCCAGATTTTTGAGGTGACACTATAGGGCATGATGACTACATTCCGTGAAAATTTACCCGTAGGCTTCACGGACTCAGCGAGATCACCGAGATCAACATACGTCGATTCGCATTGAATGATTTTAGTTCTGTCCAAACAGGAGCTGGATGAAAATGATATAACATGAGAAAAGCATAACATCAAAGAAAACAAGAAAATGGACATGGCAAGAGAGGACAGAATTTTGTCACCTACAATTAAAACTGCAAGACGACGAGCAACGAAAAAAGAATAAAAAGTGAACTAGAAGATAATGATGAAAAAAGTAACATCGGTATATGTGAAGATAAGGGATTACTCTCTGATCGCGTTCATGTGTTTGCTGGTCGACCTGGCATTTCCAAAATGCCTGATAATTTCATACAAAGCGTGCTGCTCCTTTGTAGCCTTGATTTCAGGCTCGAAATCTGCCGCCGGTGGTTGTTGAACTACCCTTGCCTGCCTCACAGACCCAGGAGTTGCGCTGCTAACAACATCGTCCGATGGGACCACCTGAGGTGCACTAGAACTTGATGGGGCTTGTTTGTACGATGATTTCGTGTTTAGTGCATCCTCCTGCATCATGTAAGCTTCATCCAACGAAGGCAAAATCTCATCAGGTGTGCCTGCAGACACGCACATGCAAAAAAGAATCTACATTAGAAAAACATGTAAGTTCGAGGTTAAAATTGCCATGTGTGGGTGAATTAACTTGCCATATGAGTACAAATGTGAACCTTAAAAATGATTGCACATATGAGGCCCCATAATGCAAAAAAGGAAAAGAAAGATATTGCCATCTATGTATCAGAGAAGATGCCATGTCAGTGCAACTCACCCTGGGCATAAAAACCGAAGACCGAAAACCGAACCCGAAAAGACCGAGACCGAACTCGAAAAGACCGAACTAGAAAATACCGAATAAAATACGGTCTACGCAAACAGAAGACCGAACTAATTACGGTCTGTTTGGTCCTCCTGTCTTAAAGACCGAATAGACCATATAGACCGAACTAAAAAAGCCCATACACAAGACTGCAAGACCATATTTACCAAAGGCCCATCCGGCCAGCCCAAGGTCATGAGCGAGATACATACATCTCATGATTCACAGGCAACCAGCTGCTGCACTCTCGTAATTCTAAAAAAAAGCTGTTGCACTCTCATTCCTCCTTTTCTTCACAACCATCCGAGCTGCAGTTCATCACTACCTCGTCCTCTTACACGTTGGTCACCGGCTCGCTGTCTACTATCTTCTTCCCGTGCTCCATCTTGCATCTGAAGGTAAGAAAGCATACAATACAACTGCTACTTGTCTGAATTTTCTTATGTACAGATGCACATCTATACACATATTTGTTGTCTCTATTTGTTATCTCAGTACATATGCACCTCTGTACACACATGCAGTTTGTTACTGGAAATAATATGAATATGAGTTATAGCAATTAATTTGGTCTGTTTGGTCGGGACCGAAGACCGAATAATAAACACCGAAGACCGAATAGTGAAGAGCCGAAAAGATCGAAATTATTATGGTCTTCAATTATGAAAGACCGAAAAGACCGGACCGAACAAACCGAAAAAACCGAACGCCCGGGCTGAAGTGCAACTATGATTGCCATGAAAAAAACAGAACATGTAAAGTTGCGATGCCAGTTGAACTGTAATTGCCATGGATAGAACATGTAAATTGCCATGTCAGTTCAACAATATTTGCCATGAACATGAAACAAAGGAAAAGATATTGCCACCTATGTATTAGAGAAGTTGCCATGTCAGATCAACCATGTTTGCCATGAAAAAACCAAACATCTAAGGTTGCCATGTCAGTTAAACTATATTTGCCATGGACAGAACATGTAAATTGCCATGCTAGTTCAACAATATTTGCCATCAACAAGAAAAAAAAAGGAAAAAGGTTACCTTGCACTATATGCTCGGCAAATTTCACAGCCTTTCGACCCTCGACATTAGGCTGCGCCATCATCATCACCGTAGAAGTCGGGTAAGCAAAAGAAAGAGGCATAGGATCGTTGGGTTGTTTGGCCTGACTGCGATCAAGCCCAAGGCTGCAGCTGGGGGGGGGGGGGGGGGGGTGAAAGCCATGGGGTGCCACTCCTTGTGCTTGCTCGGGTTCTGAAGAAACTGTTTTGTAGAATCTAAAGGAGATAACTGAACAAACATGTCATTTTCATCTGCTGCAACACCGCCTGGATTCGCAGTAGGACTGAGGGTGCTGTCCAGGATTACAATCACATTCTTCTTGGCTATCCTCTTGCCATGCAGATCGATGTTTGGAGTGTACGGGACCCCCACGTTGACGGGAAGCTTGGTAGTATGCAGGTTTGAACTGACGGGAGGGTTGTCAGCCATAGAAGAGACCGGCTCCTGGGCACGTGCATCTCCAGCCTTAACAAGCTCCTTAGTAGCTGCATCGGCAGATGTATGGACTTGCGTAGGGTCTGCTGCTATGCTTTGTGCAACAGGGGGGAACAGCGAGGAAGCAGGCACAAACCCTGTGTCAGCCCTCCTGTTACTGTGCTCCATTGCACTTGAGGATGATGAAGCTCTCTTGCGGGAACTCCTCCTAGGAGGCATGGCAGCTTGAACACCCATTGCGGGAGCAAACTGCGCACTGGGAGTAGGTGCGACCGGGGGGGGGGGGGGGGGGGGGACGGTTTTAATTGTAGTTGTCCTCTAAGTAGGTATTCTGCCCGCAACCCCGTCCTTTGTGGGCGCGACAATTCCAACAGCCGCACATGTGCCTTCTGTAGCGGATGTATGAGATTCTTCCTTATCTCTGCCGAGCTCTCCACCATCCACTTCAACACTTCCTGAACGGCTAGGAGGTATGCCAGCAGCATCCCTCATTGACAGAAGAGCAGGCACAACCTCCGCAGTCCTTGCAGCTATTGATTCATCGCTACTGGCAGCACCGTTACCTCCAGCTGTGTTCTGCACATCTGCAATGGGTGGAGAGGGAAACTTTTGTGCAGAGGAACTGGTAGCAAGGGTAGGCGGGTCAGCGGCGGATGTAGCAACTGCTGGCTCGTTTAGAGGTGCGTTGTCGGACGACCCAAGCTTGGAGTGGATGCGATCCAGTGGGTCTTTCTTCTTGGGTTTACCCCCGTGGACAACAGTCTTCTTTACCCTAATTGTGGCACAAAAGACAAAGAAGAAAAAAAAATACAAGATTGGTAGCCAAATGTGTACAAACAGAACACAAGAAGGAAAGTAGTAAAAAAAGTGATAGAAGAAAATGATATGTATGCCGGCAATTACACTACCATGATAGTGCTGAATAGTGTGTGATGCCATGTATAAAATGCTGTAATTGTCATGTTTGATTCAGAAATTGTCATGTATGCGAGGATGTAAATTTAGAATTGTGTATGCAGCAGAAGAATTCTATGTGCACGTAGATAAAATGGGAAGGATATGAGCCAGCAAACAGAAAAGTATTGTCATGTATGAAGTAGAAAAATGAATTGCCATGTGTACTGTGATGGGGTTCCCACGTGCATTCTATTAGGAATGCCATGTGCATTTTATTAGGAATTGCAGATAGAAATCGACATGACACACGGCATGCCACGGGCGAGGCATGACCCATTTAGTCACGTGCTGGGCCCGGCCCGTTAAGTTTCAAGCACGCATGCTCATGGGCCGGCCTGCAAAAGACTCCCCGTTTCTGGCTAGCTATAGACCTGATAACTTACGTGCAATCTCCGTGGTAACTGACTCAGGGAAAAGAAGTTGTTGAAAACAGCCCCCCGTAACTTCTGTGTAAATAGCATCGCAATATACGCACGGCAGACCTGATAACTCTCGTACAAACTCCGCGGTAATTTTGACCACACGGAAAAAAATTGTTGAAAACATACCTGCGGTAACTTCTGTGTAAATAACATGATAATTTATTTATCGCAGAACTGATAACTCACGTATAAACACCGCGGTAAGTTTGACCCAGGGATTTTTTGTTGTTGAAAACATACCCCGATAACATTTGTGGAAATACCATGATAATATACGAACCGCATACCTGATAAATTATGTACAAACACCACGGTAAGCATTTCATCCCTCTCATTCTTTCCTCAATAGCTTAGCACTTCACCCAGCCCCCAAATGGGGGGTTGACACATGTAAAGCTACTATGTAAATTGTACAAAATTATTATAATACAAACATAACAGTAGGAGGTTCTCCTACTGTTCAAAGTTCAAAAAAAAAACTTTAACCGGGGGGAAAAGTTGTTGAAAAACACACCTCCGATAACTTATGTGTAAATAGCATGATAATATACGAACCGCAGACCTAATAACTTACGTACAAACACCGCCGTAACTTTAAGCAGGGGAAAAAAGTTGTTGAAAACATACCCGACGATACTAGGTGATAACTTTATGGGTAACTCTTTGTAATACCGGGTGATAACTTTCAACCTAAGGGCCAGTTATTTTGATGGTTCAGCTTATTCTAGAAGCCCAACCAAATTTATTTTTTAGAAGCCTATTAATTAAGACTTGACTAGTAGGTTTCTAAAAAAATATTTTTGGTTGGGCTTTTAGAATAAGCTGGATAGAGGGTAGCTTATTATAGAAGCCCAAAAAAGGCACCAAAAGAACCGGCCTTAAAAAACCATTGGAAAGTTGCAAAAAAGTTCAGATTCTCATGCACGGTAACTTCTGTGTAAAAAGTGCGGTAAGTTATGTACCGACTGGCTGGTAACTTACGTACCCCAGGTCTGATGACTTTGGACCAACAGATGTTCGGTGTGGAACGTGCAGAAAAAAATAGTGAACTTGGGCGCATAGTTCTAAAATCCGGACTACTGAGGCCGGTTCAGATTTTTCACTTAGGGATCGCTGTTTTATTGTTCAATCTAGTCTTAAGAAGGTACAACTAATATATAACTTGTGTGTAACCAACAAAGTGGAATAGCCTAGTTGGATGTTGACCTGAGTATTAGAATGAGAAGGTGTGGGTTCGATCTCTCCACCATGTCAATTTTTGGATTTTTTAAACTGGCAGGCCACTACGTGTCTAGGAAAAAACGCGAGCGAAAAAAAACAGGAGGAGAAAATCGGGAGGAGCGCTCAGTATGGGGAGGAGAAAATCGGGAGGAGCGCTCATTTAGATTGAAGCTCGTACGAGTCGTTCGGTATGTTCCCTTATAAACAGAACGGTAGCCAGGTATCAACTTCCATTATTAAAATGATGGGAGTTAGAGTCTCAATTTCCATGTCTAATCCCTTCTCAATTCGCAATCCTCCTAACTAAATAATAGATTCAAGTCTCATACCCCTTCAATTCTCATTCCCTAGCTCTAATTACGCCCAACTAAACACGCTGATAGGGATAGAGAGTGCTTTAGGGAATCTGTTAGAGTGATATTTTCTTGATTTTAGCAGTTTTTTAGAGGGAGGGGGTTATAGGGAATCTGGTGGAGTTGCTCTTAAATGCGAGTAGCACAAAAGGAGGGGTTCCCTATAGATTATAGAGTTATTTGATTATTTGTTAGGCTTCAAACCCTGCTCAATAGTGTGATCCCTTGCATTCGGCTTTACGTTGGGTTCCATCGCCGTAAGGAACGGTCTTCATTGACGTTGATGCACCTCTGTTTTCTTCTTCAAGGAGGATGTGTATTGGTGTTGTGATCTGAAACCACCTAGAGATTGCTTAGCTGATTTGCAGTGAGTACATTGTGGAGGTCACAACAACGTGACTTGCAGAAGCCCTGGTTTTGTGCTGGGCTATTACGCTTGCTCAGGAGGACGACTTTGGTCGTATTATTCCGGCAACAGCATCGATTCGGACAAAAGAGATCGAACTCGTGATAGCAAGCAACTTCTTTTGTCTTTTGTTTTAACTTATCTTCGTCATATCAGTCGGAGGTAATATCACAGGGAGTCAAAGAACTTGCATCGCATGTTCAGATTGATGCTAGAACTTTAAAAATACGGTTTTATGGTCACCTAACTTGACTCAAGCGTCCAGATACGGTAACAAAGGCGTATGCAGGCGTATCCGTGTGTACGGCCACATATGTCATTGAGTGAGGGCGCTCGGCCTACGCATTTTTGAGTAAGACACCCTCGTATTTTTTTTATTTGCGAAAAAATCCGACTCGCCCACAGGCTACTGTTCTGCTAACGATGCGAAAAGTAAAACAAAAACGTTTTGTGGTCACCTAACTTGACTCAAGCTTCCAATACGGTACACAAAGGCGTATGCGGCGTATCGCGTGTACGGCCCCACATGTTCATTGAGTGAGGGCGCTCGTGACCTACCCCGTCGCCTTCGGTTTGCTTTGACGTTCCCTCGCACTTTCAGAAAATGTCGGTTCCCGTGTGTCATGGTTGCGTTTAGCGGATGCGTAGGATGTAATGCCTCCTCCGGCGGAGTATTACCTCGGCGGCTCTATCTTTCCGTATTTTTCTTATTATTGTCCGTCGCACCCCAGAAAACTCTTCCGACCCGCCCAGGCTATACTGTATCCTCTGTCCCCGGTGGCTAATCTGGTTCTGCTCGCCTCGAAAAGTAAAAAACAAAACGTTTTGTGGTCACTAACTTGACTCAAGCGTCCAGAAACGGTAACAAAGGCGTATGCGGGCGTATCCGTGTGTATGGCCCCACATGTCATTGAGTGAGGGCGCTCGGCCTACGCATTTTTGAGTAACACACCCTTGTATTTTTTTTATTTGCGAAAAAATCCGACTCGCCCACAGGCTACTGTTCTGCTAACGATGCGAAAAGTAAAACAAAAGTAAAACAAAAACGTTTTGTGGTCACCTAACTTGACTCAAGCGTCCAGAAACGGTAACAAAGGCGTATGCGGGCGTATCGTGTGTATGGCCCCACATATCATTGAGTGAGGGCGCTCGGCCTACGCATTTTTGAGTAAGACACCCTCGTATTTTTTTTATTTGCGAAAAAATCCGACTCGCCCACAGGCTACTGTTCTCCTAACGATGCGAAAAGTAAAACGAAAACAGCGCCGCCAAGGCTCGAACCAGAGACCCATTGTTACATTAGCTGCTCGTATAGCCACTCCACCATTCACATTTGAACGTATACATTGGATAACAAAGCTATATATATTAAGCGAGGATCATGTGGAGCTTATCTGGGCTGTAGATACTGTGGCCTATTTTGCGCGCAATACCTTTTTAAGTATTTGTAAAATGTAAGTAATATAATTATGTTCAAATATTTGTGTGAAAAATATTATACATACAGAAGATGATTAGTAAATAAGAACGTTTTAATATAAACTGTGTATTATCTAAAAAATATTTAGTAAAACGTAAGTACATTTTTTAAATAAAAATACTTAAGATATTTTTTTAAAATATTGTTAAAACCTAAGTAATAAAATGATGTTCAAAAATTTGTGTGTTAAAATATTATACATACAAGCGATGATTAGTAAACAAAAACATCCAAATATAAATATGTGTGTGATATAAAAAATATTTAGTAAATACATACATTTGAAATTTTTATTAAATAAATATTTTTAATGAATCCAAAAAATTATGCACTCGTGGCTTATATTTAAATTATACAAAATGATGAATACAAAAATTACTAAATATTTATGAATATTCACTTGTCTATATTTTTTACTCATGACTTTATTCAAAAAATAATAATTTAAATATTTCACACGATTGAATATTCATATCAGCAGTTTAAATTGTAAATTATAAATATTTTTAATTATGCAAACATTGAACTATACAAATGTACGTATATTTATTGAAATGTAAATGTTAGCATAATTAAAATATTGTTTTTAAATTTTAAATTTGAAAATACTTGTATTGTTTTAGATTATAATTTTTTTATAATTCATAAACAATATTGTAAATATATCAATATTTTTAAAATAGTACATGAACATTTAAACTTATTTCGTTTGTAGCCCATTTAAGATTTACATTTCTACCACACAAATATTTAAATGTTATTTTTATTATTCAGATTATAATTTAAGTACTATCTACAAATTTCTAGAAAAAATGAACATATGCAAAATGGGCAGTATCTGCAGCCCATTTAAGCTCCACATGCTTGCCCGCCTAATACATATAACTTGGTTATCCAATTTGAACAGTGAAATGTGAAGGGTCGAGTGGTTATGCCAGCGCATGTTCTATCTGTGGGTGGTTCGAGATCTTGTTCTCCCATTTTTGTGTTAATTTTCGTGTTCGCATCGTGAACAGTACAGTGGTCGACTTTTTCCGCAAATAAAAAAAATAAGAGAAAGTTTTGTGCAAAAAATGTGGCACGGTAGTCGGATTTTTACACAAATAAAAGAGGGCGTTTTATGCAACTCACTGACGGGTGGGGCCATACACACGGATACACCTGCATACGCCTTTTGTGACCGTATCTGCACGCTTGAGTCTAGTTAAGTGGTCACAAAACCTACTTTTCAAAGTTCTAGCACCAAACTGCACATGCGACGTAAGTTCTATGACTCCCAGCGATATTACCTCTATCAGTTGTTTGTGTAACTTTTCAGCACATTATCCTGCTAATGACTATGAACACTCTGGTTGCTTTGTGTGGCGTCTTGTAACCTCTGATTGCATCCCGGAGACTATTTGTAACATGTGAACTAATCAATGAAGTGCCGAATTGTCTCAAAAAGCAAAAGAAAATAGCATGGGTCCTTGTTCAAAAATATATATACCATGCGCCGAACCCGTTCACAAAAAGAAAAGAAAACCCATGCGCCCTGCCCTCCACGCCCATAGATTCGGTGTGGACTCTCCGTGCGCGCAACCCTCCACGCCCATGGAATTGAGCCTGATGCGATGGATAACTCCTCCACGCCATGGCCACATACACTAGTCTATATCTATACTACTTATAAAAGAGCAAACATTATCTTCTCTAAGTGCACCCCACAAAACGTACACAGATACATTACCACCGCATGATTAGTCCCACTAAACTCAATCTAACGGCTAGCCTTAACCTAATCCGTTCTCTGTGTGCACTTAGCAATTTACATTGACTGACCGTACTCCACCGCGGAGGAAAATATGAAAGTCCACGTCTGGTCAATTAGAAAACTATAATCACGGACACATCTATTAAGAAACTAATCACGGACGCATCTAATTATTAAGAAACTAATCACAAACGCATACTATTATTAGGAAACTAATTACGGACACATCCTATTATTAGGAAAATAATCACGCGTGCATCCTATTAGGAAATTAATCACGGACGCATCTAATTATTAGGAAACTAATCACAGACGCATCCTATTAGATAACTAATCATGAACGCATCTAATTATTAGGAAACTAATCGCGAGCGCATCCTATCGTCTCTTATCAGGGAATCGCGATCGCGAGTCGCCTGCCGTCACCAGCCCACCACCCACGCGAGCCACAGTGGGAGACACGCGAGGAGGAGCTGCGGCTTCCTCCGAACACACACACGTGCCGTCGCCGCCTTCGTCTTCTGCCTGGAGGCCAGGTCACTCTTCTACTGACTGCAACGACTTCGTCCACGTCCCGGGCATGCTCTCCGGGAACCACCGGCATCCGCGTCGACTTCAGCTCCATCCACAACACTCACGCTGACAACCACCCACCGGCGACGCCCTTCAAGTGGGGGCAACGCTGAGTATCCTGGACTGGTATAAGCGGCCCAAAAAAATCGAGTGGGGGCATTCGCCCCCACAGCCATGCATGTAGATTCGCCTGGTCGCCAACCATCGTCGTCCCCAGGGCGGCGCAAGTCTCGGCCACTGAGCAGCAGGTGAAGCTAATCACGGCCCCATCTCACTCGCCCGAAGCCACCGCCGACTCCCTCAGCTCTGACGCGTGCTGCTACGTTGGACACGCTTGTCCAGTACTCACGCATGGACGACGTCGTCCAAATACATCCTACCTTCGTCGGACGCTGGAACTCCCCATGCCTCGGTGCGTGGAGGCCGCCGCCTCAAAGCTGGACGACTGACTCACCTGCGTCGACAACGCCGCCCAGCTGGTGAGAGGACACGGTTGCCGTGGCCACTCGCAGGCCTGAACGACGGAGACGCTCGCCTTCACGCGAACGCGCCGCACGCACACACTAATCAGGTAAGTACCGAGTGTTGCTTTTTTACTGTCATCGCTACCTCGCCGGTGGTGACACATCTAGAAGTACAGTACAGGAACTAGAGATGAGGCAATGAGAAACAGAGGAGCGCTGGAGCACACACAGTTGGGTTTCAGGCAACCAATGCCTTCTTTCTTTCTTTATTTTTTCACTGATTTTCGAGTCCCTGCAAGAGACATCCCTGTTTTTTTAAGTACTGACTACCGGTTATTACATGGCCAACTCACGACTACACAGTGAACTCACAGACAAATTCGCTGAACCAAGACCTTACTTGCAGTCATGAAATTACGTTTCACTGAAAAAAACCCAGAAGTTTGCATAAGTTTTAGTGAAAAAAAATAAAGTTCGCATAAGTTTTACTAAAAAAACCTGAAGTTTGCATAAGTGTATTTGTTTGTCCAGCAGATACATGGCAATTGTAATTTTACATGAGCATTTTCATACCGTCCTTATCTACAGTTGAGTTAACATGTTTTCCTGATAGAAAACTTGGACCACATACAAGAGAAGCAAAAAATGCATGTTGATTATGATGATGACGAATGTAGGATATTTTGTGGTCATGGTAAATTCTCATATCATTTATTTTATTTCATTATTGCACTCTACATTACATACTCCGCACGACCACTTTGGTAGAGGTGACGAGTTCGCATCATACAGAGAGACCAACCATGTTTCTCCGAATATCTTGAATCATGATCCTTATGACTTCATCTCTACTATTTATAAGAAGTACATTTTTTCATTTGACTATTTCCTGACTTGAGAGGTAAGGTATGTTTTATCCACTAGAGTTGCTAAAATTGGAAGCATGTCTGCAGTTTTTTTCTTTCTAAACCGGCATTTGTTGGCCTTTTTTTGCCACTGTTATTCTTACAAGTGGTAGCCTACGCATGTTGAAGACTATTTCCAAATTATTTATCTTCGTATCATTATTACTACAAACTGAGAGGATATTTGTTATATTGTAATTTTTTTAGAATGTTGAGCCCTTAAAGAAATGTGTAGTACTCAAGTAACCGTTCCAAGTTGTCATATTAATGCTTTTGTCCAGTGAATAACAAGTATAATTATGCAATTTATCACTGTCATTTTTATTTGGTTTACATGTTCTATTTTCATAATAAAGTAAGTCACTTTTCTTGCTTCCAGACATTACGACACTTGTGGTGTAATAGTAGAATCGGATGGTCCAATTAGCATTTTTTTGTCTTGTTTCACAGCTGATTCTATGCAGTCAAGACATCTCTACACTTCTCTATCTGAGAATGGCTTCCTCTTTTCAACAAACCATAGAGGTCTCTTCCCACTATTGTGGTTGACACTCAATTGTAATAATAATTCTTGACTGGAGTTTGTTGGCACTGAAACGGCTCCTTAGCTTGTCCTAAGTGACATTTTCAGGTATGATTATACTTGCATAAATGTGTGCATATGGAGAATCATGATGAATCTTCTAAATAATTTTGAGTTTTATACATTAGGAAAAGTGGGTGGCCTTTTAATACAGGAGACATGTTGATTAAGGAGAAACGATATTGATTAAAGAGAAACGATATTTCAAATTATTTGTACGAGTTGGGAATAAGAGATTGTGTACTTTATAGGGAAATTTCAAATTTATGAATAAATTGTCTTGTATTAAGTTTAGTATAATGTGTTAATCGAAATAGACGCATGTTGCACGTGCACATTTATTAGTCCAAATAGACGTGTGTTGCATGTGCACACTTACCAGTGATCCCAAGGAGAAGACGAAACGGCTCGCTTCCCTTTCCACCATCAATGTTCTCATCTACTCCGACTAATCTGATCAGCTTTCTCTCAAAAATAGTAATTCATCCCTCTCTCTCTCTCTCTCTCTCTCTCTCTGTCTCTCTCTCTCTCTCCAGATCCCCAAAGGCCCGGACCCAGAGCAACTAGCAAGCTCTTGGGCATGGACGACGACGGCGATTGGATCACAGCGAGGTACCTCCTCTCCTCCATCCTTGGTCGGAACCCCCTCGTCGTCGACCACGTCGACGAAGAGTCCTTCCCGGTCGACCATCCCCCCGCCACCGGCCGTGGTGAGCCGGCGGAGGCGCCGGTGTGGCAGCCGCCACCGGCCGTGCGCGCGACGCCGAGCGTCGCTGGCACGGTGTGCGCGGTGCGCACGGAGGAGATCGCGGTCATGAACCCCGTGGTTCGGCTGCCGTGCGCGCACTGGTACCACGCCGGCTGCATCGCGCCCTGGCTCGGGATCCGGAGCACCTGCCCCATGTGCCGCGCCGACCTGCCGGCCAGGGAAGAGGCCGGCGAGACCGGCGGCGTCGGCCGCGAGAAGCCCCGGCACGAGGCCGGCGCCGAAGCCGGGACGAGCATAGCCGGTGCCGGCGCCGGCGTGCGACGGGACGCGTCGTACGAGTACGTCGCTGCCGGGGCCGCCCTATCCGGCTGATGGGCGCGCGGGCCGTGGCGGAGTACATTACACTACACGCGTGGTGGACCGTGTCGTGTGTGCCATGGCTTTGTTTTTCTTTTTCCCCAAAGTGGTGCTCGATAGCTTGCTGTACAAATGAAATGGTTAATGATAACATAATGTTGATTATTGAGTACTTAACTCGGCATTAGCACCCGCTGAATCAAAAGAAGAAGAAGAAAATCACTCGATGATTTTGTAAATAGGAAAAGGTAAACGTAGCTGTGAAGTGAGAATCTGATTCCCTGTCACAGGGTGATTCTTCGTGGCTGTGAAGTAGTACTGTAGTAGTTACAACTAGAAGGTGATGCGCGCCTTCGTCGCTGCGTTTTCTCCCGTGCGTCCTGAGATTCGGAGTAAATCCATGTCCTCGTCCCTCATTTTGTATCACTTCAGCATTATGTTTTTGAGCGATCACTCACCAAGAATTAAATCTAAAGTTATGTTCTCCCTCTCAAGTTGATGACTGCCGCATTCTTAGATGCCTTTCTCTATTAACGAAATATCCTGCCTACCTACATAATAGGCGCCCATAGATGCTTATCTTACTATCACCCCATATCGTTGTACATTGATAACTTTTAGATTAAATATTCTCTCTGACTCGCTCTCTTCAAATCTTATTCATGCTAATCATGTCTGTGATGCATTGTATCATCTTGTATTTTATATGTTTTCATTAATTATACGAATCATCAACTATTAATTGTATATATAATTTATTTTAAAGTATATCTTCTCATGAATTTCATATGAAGTGAAAATAGTATCAGCCATTTGTAGTTTATTTCATATTCAGAACCACAATTTCATACCTAAAGTAAGAATTTTATGTACTATGGGTCACTAACTATACTTGTTACTCTTTATCATATCAACCGGGAGTTGTATCTGCTATGGATTTTCATAAACATCTTGGTTCAACTACAGTTCTACAACATTGTAATCTCCACATCTGTGCAAAATATATTTCATCCTATGTCGTCGAACATGGTGATTTCTTCTCGAATCGTGTTAATATGAACTCTAAATATCAGAGTCGGCCGCACTGTAAAACTTTGGATTGAGAGCCACCACGATATGTGTGTGTGTAAAGCGACCAGTAGGAAAAAGAAGAACATTTTTCCTACAGATCGCTTTATACTAAATAAACAGATGATTAGATGCATGTATTTGATTATGGCTTTGGCGTGTGTGATGGGTCCTTACGAACAATTTTTTTTCTTGTTGTCTTAACCTCCAAATACACTGTGCTTTCATTTTAGCTGATCCATTTGAATATTCTTTTATGGGGTCAATTTTTACTCGTTGTTACAAATGGATATAATTCATACATTCTAGTGCGGTGGTTATGTGTCATCTTAATCATCCTATGGGTTGACTTCTTACCATAGAGTCATAGACTAATATTCTTAATATCCTACAATCCATCCTCCTCCTATTACATGTGGAGATGACATAATCTGTTTTGAAGAATTGATGCATACCATGGTCAGTTCGTGTGATCTCTACATTGTCGTGATGCTGTTAGTTTATTCTTCTAAAATGGAATCTTAACCACTCTCTTGCTAATTTTTTTTGAAAAAGACATTGTAATGAATATGGATATATCATTTTTTTTCTTCAAAAAGGAGGAATAATCCCTGCCCTCTGCTTTGGATGATGCACACAGCCAAGGGCATATCATTGAAGTAGATTCTTCTTCTCTAGAAAGAACCTCCTGCCTTGAAATACATGCAATACGTATTCGATAATGGAATGTTTCCCTTGTCTGTATACTTTGGCTAAATTATTATTATCTATGTTTTTAACCTGCTTCTTTTTCTTATAGGTTTCTCTTTAGCCGTGAGGAAAACCTTGATCCTTTAGATTTGCTTGTGGGTAAAAAAGATAAGAATTGGGTTTTACGCCATGAGAGACATAAGCTTTCTTTGATTACAACCCGTAAGAACCAAATCAACATATTTGTTTCTCAAGGGCATGGTCTTCCAAAGCCCAAGGATTATGCAAAGATGCTCGAGAGCCATGCAATGACCTCTAGACTTTGACCTTGTCATACATCCATAAGTCATCTACAAAACAACCTAGCTAGGCACCATCAAACAAAATTTTGTATGGAACTGAACTCAAGTCTAGAGTCGATTCGTTTGATTAGAAAATAACTGATGCAATCTGTGGTGGAGAGTCGGGTGGAGCATGAGTGTCATGCTCGCGCTTGTATTTGCTGACTTGGGTCGTCATCTATCCAAACAACTTCATGGCCTTCCGACATTGTCGCTTCTCGCGAGATCGATCTTGCCGTATTGGACTCGTCGATATCGCCAAGCCAGGCTCGTCTTGTAAGAACTTGTTACTTCCGTGTCAATGGCAAGGGGACAACCTGGTTTGAAATCGCGATAAGGACTTGTTTTAGACCTTGCCACTGACTCGCTAGTATTCTGCCGGGTGGACTCGTTGGAAACTTGCCGCCGACTCAGGGCAACTTTGTGTGTTCATCAACTTCTTGCCGATGCGAGATCGATCGCGGTGGTCGCTCGAACTCATCTGAAACTATTGTTTTGAAGTATCAATGTTGGCTTTGCAAGGGTTGCCGCCATGCCAAGATCCCCTCGATGGGCATTGTTCATGGCTGTTGCTGCTGCACACGTGTTTTTGCAGTTGTTTGGAAGCCACAACGGTCACCTTATTGATCCCTCATGCACAACATGCAAAACGTGATTGCTGAGATGAGATTGCCACCATGGTTATCATCTGAGAGAAGCAACACGACGGCTTTTCTGGGAGACTGGGACGGAGATAGTTTTTCTTGAGGTGAAGGTGGATCCATGGATATCGTGCGATTTTTTTTTTTTTTGACATCAATGGATATCGTGCGATTTTGTTTTGCTGGGCGTCGTATGATTTCGATTCGATGGACCTCTGGACGTGTATTCTTTTGTACGCTTGGCCTCCGGACATGTATCGTTTGGAGTCCGCATCCTTCTCAACTTCCATGTACGTGTAGTCACCGAAAATCAATCAATTGTATAGTAACCTTTCCTAAAAAGTACGTAGTATTGAATAGTTTCCATGCTCATGTGCTGCTCTAGGCCGTATTGCATGGGAATCAATCTTCCAATATTTTTTTTTAACTTTTTGCAAGGATTCTGATTGTTTTCAGATCAGTTCTTTTTTTCTTCTTCTTTTCTATAGCGTGGGTGCTTTTCAGAGGATTTTTTATTTCTATACAATGCATGTGTGCGTACGTGCATGACTTTCTCCTAGGCCATCACATCCGGTTTTTTTTTAAGGGTTGCCATCGCATCTGGATTATAGCGTGACTTTTGTGTTGCTATCTTTTTTTGAGGGTTTCCGTTGACGCAGCTTATGCTTATATGCATATAACGTGACAACATGGAAGTTCAATACTATTGCTACATATATTTTACGATGTTACGTAAAAAGCTTTAAATCTCAGCCGTTATTATTCTAATCAAACGGAGTAAAAAATAATAGCATATGTGGACAAACGTGATGGCTTATTTGGCTCTTCTTTTAAGTATATAATAGATTGTTGGTACCCTCAGCCAAGAGCTTTACCTATGTATGAAAAAAGGGAATCAAGGGGAAGAGAAACTCGAAAATTGACATCTGAGCACGAGCACTTTGTGCTTGTTATTTTGAAGTTGAAAAAAAAGATTTTTACGGCTTGAGAAATTTCAAATTTTTGTGTGCGTGCACGTATAGCAGTGCAGTATTACGGGCCAAAATTTCAGCAATATACGTGCTTGCATGTGAAAGATATAAAAAAGACAAAATACATGCAAATTAGGGGCTTGTTTTTTGTTTTTCTGGGCCGAAATTTTGTCTTTTTTGTGCAGCACATAATACATCGTATTATTGAACGAAATTTCATAGGTACTTAGACCACATGCATGCATATTCACGTAGAAAAAATCAATTTTTTTCAAATCTTTTAAGCACCTTTTTTGAGCAGTTCAAAATTACGTGCTCCACTGCCCCCGTGCACCGAAAATCCGTTTTGAAGAGAAACTACGTTACTATGCCAGCCAATTCACGCCTTTTACTCCAGCCCGAGCCCAGGTGTGCAGCTCATCAGTAGCTTTGCCGTTGAATATTCTGTTATTCCCATAGTTTTAAATAGCTCCGCTATAGCCTTTTCAGCAGGGTGCCGCTAAATGGTCGTCTTCACAAATAGCCTGCTATAGCCTGCTAAAGCCCGCTATAGCTGATTTGGAGACCCGCCGCTATTTTCCATAGCCCGCTATTTAAAACATTGGTTATTCCTTTCTTCCCAAATCTGCCACCAGATGAGCATGCAAAGTGCCGAAAATTCTTCCCGTCGATGCAAAGGGATGTTGTCCAAAGTATGGAGCCACCATTGGAGCAAGGAGCGATATCTGAATTTGGTCAGAAAGAAGGCCTATATAGCAGCAATGAACGGTCAGGTTCCGAACAGGTGCACAGCAGATTCCAACCCAATGCAGCAAAGCGGGCAAACAGGGTTGTGCGGCCAATTGCTTTTAGCTAGATTCTTATCTGCAGTTAGGCATTTACCTTGAATGGTGAGCCACGCAAAAAACTTCACTATCTGCGGTATCTTGATCTTCCAAATGAGTTGTGAGAGAGGGGTGTGAATCCTACCATTGCACCGAAAAAACTTATTCTGCACAACAGAAACCACATAAAAAAAAAAGAAACCACACTGAATATACAGTTCGAGACGGCCAACCAAATAACACGTATAAACAGAGGATGGTGCTTAGGTTGGGTTGGATTGTGGTACTTATACAGTAAGAGCTAAAAGGTATACAGCAGCCCGAGAGTCGCTAAACTCAGCAAAGCAGGCCACGTGGCGTTGAACTTGGGAACACCTTTTCAACTATACCGGGTTCCTTGACAGAGAACTCGGCAAACAGTTTCTGCAGGTAAAAAATGATTTTCGAAAATCTTTGCCGAGTTCACCTAGTGCAGTACTCGGCAAACGTGTCCCCGATGTGACAGAGAAGTCAACCCCAAACGGCCGTGCCACGTGGCTCCTAGTTGCCGAGTTCCATGTCGCGGGATCTCGGCAGAAGGCGTATTCGCCGAGTCTTTTTGTTTTGCCGAGTATTTTGTTGACGGCTCTCGGCGAACAAAACACTATACTGAGTACGCTCTTTTGCCGAGTTTTGTGCTCAGCAAACTGTTGGTTTGCCGTGTGCCCGTGAAACGGAACTCGGTAAACAGCTTGGCACTCCGCAACGACCAATTTTTCAGTAGTGTATTGTGTATTATTTGGGATGTACACACTCATCAAATAGGTTAATGACTAAATCTTGAAGAAATATCAAATTTAAGAAAATATTGTGGGCCCTGGATGTAATCTTAAGTAAAATGTGTGATCTGCATATCAATAAAACTGCAGTGCCCACGAAGATAAATAAAAGTTCAGAACGATCAAATGCTCTAAATAGACTCTGGTATTTCCCATATTTTCTATGAATAAAAAAGAAAAAGAGATTGAACTCACCTACGTAATGATGGCGCAGAATTAGATTGAGATGTTGCACGTCCACGCCTGCCCAACCAATTGTTA
This sequence comes from Thinopyrum elongatum, assembly GCA_011799875.1. Classification (NCBI taxonomy): domain Eukaryota; kingdom Viridiplantae; phylum Streptophyta; class Magnoliopsida; order Poales; family Poaceae; genus Thinopyrum; species Thinopyrum elongatum. The sequence goes on from CM022303.1 coordinate 675,516,913, forward strand.
CCAGATCAAAATAACCTTGCTATAATCAACTAAACCTAGGAACACCACCTAAACGAACAAGCATCAAACTGTGAGCACTAATATATACAACTTCAAAAGCTAATTTAAAAGCAGTACAAGGGAAGGTGTAACCTTGAAGAAGAAGAATAATCAGGTGTGGAACCGCCTGTCAGATCCTAGCAGGAGAGGAATCTCAACATATATTCTTCAGTTATCCATCAGAGCCAAACAAGCATTCAGTTATCCAATGGTGCACGTGTGATGGTAAGATCCAATGGCTGCTATTATTTAGATTACTGCCTTAATTACTATTGGCTGTAATTCAATTTTTTTTTTTTTAGAAAAGGAGGATGACCCCCGGCCTCTGCATCTGGGAGATGCATGCGGCCATTTTATTGATTATTCTCGAGGACCTTACAAATTAGTACAACAATATGCCTGAATCCGCCATCTTGGCAATATCTGCCGCTACTCCTATCCATATGATGAAGGGGTGCAAGCTGGGCCATATACCCAGACCTCTCACCTAAGCCTAACATCTAAAGCCGGAGGCCCCGACCGAGCCACATACCGGGTCCGGGGCACAATCCGGTCCGACGCACTCAGATGTGTCGTCGCCGCCATCTCCCACTGGTCCATCTTCAGAGCAGATTGAGGTGCCAACCCTGACAGGTTCCTCTGCCATCGACGCCACCATGACGCCAAACGACGACCACCACCTACGCTAGTCCATCTCCAAGCAGAAGGAGCGCTACCACAGGACGAAGACCAGCGGTAGAATAGATGAAACGCCGCACACATTGCCGCCGCCAAACACCTCACACGCACCGCAAAGCGCCCACCATGCTTCCGGGAACCCCAGGCGACGCCTTCAAGAAGGAGCGCGACGAGGGTACGACGCCGTCGCCCGTAAGGGGAACTAGAGCTTTCGCCCAAAGGAAGAGCACAATGAAAGACGGGAGAGGACCTCAACAAGGCCTCCAAGAAGGGGACCGACGCCCAGCAAAGGCGCCGCCATTGTCGTGGCCTCCGCCGACGGCCAAGGGTTTCCCCCGGTCCCGCCCCCATCCCATCCACCCGGCCAAAGACCTGGCCAGGGAAGCGCACGCAGCCGGAGAAGGCGTTGGACTTCATCGAAGCAGGCACGCCAGGTGACGGGGCACCCCGACCCACTGTAGTAGACATCCACCGAGACCTTGCTGCCCGCACGGCCGAAGTCGCGGACCACCAGCACCCACGGCCGTCGCCCGCCGAAGAGGCAACGCCGTCCACACTGCCCGAGGCCGCCGCCCCGGCATCCACCCACCACACACATCCCGTCGAAACATGGAGAAAGACCCACACCGCCGCCACCAGGGAGCACCACACCGCGAAAACCCAAGCCGGGCAGGACGAGGCAAGGCCACGACGGCCAGATCCGGGCGGATCCGGCGAACCCCTGGCCACCAGCCGCCAGATCGGAGGAGCTGGCCCCGATCCCAGGGCCGAGGCGGCCGAATCTGACGGGCGGAGCCGTCCCAGGCGACTCGACCCAGGGCAGGCGCGGGGCGACAACGCCGGCGGCTACGGCCGCCGCAAAGGGCCGGCCTCGGCGGCCACCAAGGGAGTAGGGGAAGCGGGCGGCGGCGCCCGATGCGGGGTGGGGGGCTCTCAAGAGGCCGAGGTGGGTGCGCGGGGAAGCCCCCGCCGCCGCCTACCGCCGCGCGGGCAAGCCCGACGACGGCTGCCGGCGGCGGCGGGGGAGGAGGAGAAGGGGAGGCGGGGAACCGGCGGCGCCTAGGGTTTCGTCCCCGAGTCGCCCGAGAGCGGACGACGCGGGGGGCGGTTGTAATTCAATTAAAACAAGCACTCTGTTTAGCCACTTAATCCTCTTTGTTTACCTCTGTAATCTGGGAACCCATTCGGCTTATATATGCCACTCTGGTTGTGAATGAAAGTAACCAAAAACTAGTTTCTCTTAGAGTACTTATCTGTAGCCAGGAAACTGAAAGCTACCGCTACACATCCGACCCTCGGAACCTGATGTAGCACCGTACGTGCACCATGCCGTGCAACATGTTTGGCCGAGCTGCCGACACTTTCAATCCCCAGCTACTCGATAAAAAGGCTCCATCTGCAATTCCTCGCCACCGTCCTGTCCTGCCTTCTTGGCGCCAGTCATCGCCAGAGCTCCGCACCCACACAAACACGTAGGCACCCACACAAACACGTAGACAGAGTGAGAGAAGATGCCAATGGAGAGGTCGATGTCCTGCTTGGAGAGGAGCACCGCCGTCGCGCCGGCGAACCACCACCGGTGCCACAGCGCCTCCTACGCTTCCTCATATGCGCCGGCGCCTCCAATCAAGGTGCAGCGTGCAAGAAGCACCACTTCCTGGCCGCGTCCCGTGCAACGGAGCGGCAGCGCCAGGACCGTCTCCGACGCAGGCCCCACTCTGGGACTGAACCTCCGGTGCTACAGCGCCTCCTACAAGCCTTTCTCCGCCGGCGCCGCCCAGGCGAAGGGGCCTAACACCGCCACCGCCACCTGGTCCTCTGCTGGCCGCCGCTCCCTCAACCTCAGGGACTACACCGTACCCCCTCCTTCGCTGCATTGGTTGACAACGAGGCGCCGGCCAAGACAGCGACGGCGGCTCCCGACGACGGCAAGGCCAAGCTGCAGAGGAAGAAACGGCTGGCAGCCTACAAGATGTACGACGTGGAGGGGAAGGTGAAAGGGTCGGTGCGGCGCTGCATCAAGTGGATCAAGGGCAAGTGCTCCCGCGCGGTGTACGGCTGGTGATGAACCGGCGATATATATGCATCCATGTTGCTCTGCCTGCCTCGATCTGCTCCCTTGCACGTATCAACGTGTGTTGATTACTGTTCGGATCTCTGCTCTTCTGCTTGCTCTCTCTTCCATTTAGTTTTTTCATTCATCTTCTTGGAGTAGGACTTTTGACGATATTTGGTGTGAGCGGTGCTTTCTCGTGGTGTCTTGTTGGCCACTGAGAAGCTGCTCTGTGTTGTCCTTGTACATACGGATCCTTCCTCCCCTTGTAGCATCATCTGTTTATGTAATATAGACAATATCTAGAATAAGATTGCGTGAGATGTAATTTACATACTAGTGGTACATACTGGTCATGTTCTTCCGTGGTTACTTCTCAACCGACTCCACCGATGTCTACTAAGGCCACCTGCCAGTATGGATTTTTCTTCTGTCTTGCTTTGTTTCCTCTTAATATCACTATATAGTTTTTTCCCCCTCTTCACCATGACTGTGCCAAGAGTATCATGTTCTTGAGCTAAATTACCAAAGACGAAATTCGTTAGTACAGTTCGTTAGCTGAAATGCTACGAGTGTTGTGAAAAAGGCAGGCACACTACTGAATGCCGGATTCTCTATGGCTGGGAGGAATGGATTCTCTATCACGATGCCTCTGCACATTCATCCACTTCAATGGCCTTGCGTCGGATGCGAGGTTCTGGCTGTGGTGGTGAAGGCGCGGAGGGCGCAGCAGTCGGTGGTTGCAGCACGGACGGCGCGGTGGTGCTGTGCGCCGGCGAGGTCTTGGCTTCATGGTGATGTGTGGTTTGATCGGCTGGCTCTCGGTCCGGTGGCCATGGTTTACCGCTGTCGGTGCAGTGCGGGCTGCAGTGCGCTCTCCATTGGCAGTGGCTGAGCCCCTTCCCCAGGGCTTGGTCAGGTGGACGGGCGCAGGGCTTTGGGCGAAAGCCTTGTTTTCGATGGGGATTGATAGATACCGGCGACGATGGCGCGGTGGCGCCCTCCTCCTCTGGAGTAGTCGCCGAAGGGTTCCTCCTCTCCACTAGGTCGTGGTTGGTTGGTTCTTGCGTTGCTGTGGTGGCTGTTGGGGTGGCCGGACCCTATCCCAAGGTTTGGCGGGGGGCGGTGAGCGGTGAGCGGCTTCTGGGCAAAAGCTTTGCTGATCGACGGGGGTCGATGGCGGCAACGATGGCACTTGCGGGCGTCGTTTTACCTTCTTGGAGGAGTCTCCGAAGAGTTCGCTCACTCCCCTCTGGGTTGCGGTCACGTTGGTGGTGGTGGTCAAGATTAGTCGGCGGCGGCTAGTTCGTAATGGGGTTTTTGCTTGATTGCCCCTTGATCAATCGAGCCGTTTTCCCCTACTGTTTCCTTCATCTGCATGGTTCAGTTGAAGTCCACACAAAAAAGGTTGGGCGTGATCGTGAATGAGTGATTGCTCCGTTGAGATAACTTTGCTTAATCATTGCTTGCAAGGATTGAATTCTCCGCAACTTCTTTTATGCCGATATGGTAGCTAATTTGTCCATGGGTTCTAGTCCGTAGTGAGATAAGTTAGTTTTTGCTGGTTGCTTGAACCATTTGGAACGAGCTTGTGTACTGTTTTGCCATCGCAAGTAGTGTCAAGCTTAGATGTCCTTGTTGGAAGTTGAAGATACTGACGACGGCAAGTTGCTCAGACAGGGGTCCGTTGATAAAATCAGTCAGATATTGTGGACTAATCCATCTAGTTATGCTGAGTTGTGTCATTTTCTCGGGTGATAGTGTTACCCACCTGTCCATGTCTAAACCTTTATCAGACAATGCAAGAGAGCTGAGAACAAAAGCTCCTCGGTTTCGATCGAATCAAGGTGGAACATGACAAGGTTAGTGAATGCTAGATCTCATAGCTGTGTCGTCCTCGTCTATGCAGTGCTACCTGGACGCTGCGGAGGAGCTGGTTCGGCGTGTCACCGCACGTCAGCCAGCGGCAGAGAGCCGCCCTTGGCGTGGCCCGATCCCCAAGGTCGTGCTCCTGAAGCCGACATTCAGAGATGCGCTCGAACTCGCATCTTGGACCACTATCGGCAGGGGCAAACGGTGCTCAACGGTGGCAGCGACTGTCGGTGTTCTGTTCCGGCAGTGCTATCGGGAGATAGCTGATTTGTTCGGAGGGGCGAGCGAGCAGGAGATCGGAATGGCTACACACAAGAGACAACGGCCATCTACCCAGCTTCGGGCCCTCTTGGAGGAGGTAACACCCTACTCCTACTACGAGGATGTATTACACTGTGTGTCAGCCGGAGATCAGAGAGATCTCGGCGGAATAACTCAGTTACAAGCTGCTGACGGCCGCAGCGGCAGGTGGGAGACGAAGGGTTAGGTGAGGAACCCTAGGCCTTGAAGTGTGTCGAAGATTTGAGAAGATCACATTATCCGGCCTCCCCACCTGGAGGCCCCTAACCCGCCTTATATACCTGGCTCGGTTAACGTTACATGGCTCGGGTCGGTTTACATGTCAGTGCGTCCGCTACTGGGTCACGCCAGACCCTAGGCTCCTGAGAGAGCCGGTTGGTTGCATTGTCCCTCAAGATGGTGAAAGCGCGCTGTCTGGTTGGTGGGGCCGAGTCATCAGCCCAGCCCAAGTTAAGGTTGATGGGCTATCTTTCGGTCTTGCTAACCATATCCGGGTGCCGTATCCTCGTCAGTAGCCCCCGAGTCCTTCACGATCTAATCATTGCTTGCCCTTGCGGTTCCCGTCTGAGTATGCCGCCTTCGAGCTGGCATGTAGATTGTGATGGAGTCATTGAAGACCCTGTAGAAAGAAAGACAAGGGAGCCGAGCAGTATTCACCAAAAAAAAGCCGGAATACAGTGGCGCATGAGCTAATAAATGGCATGTTCCGGTGGTATCCAGTTATGTCCAGCGAATGGAAACTGGCTCGGGATCCCACTGGAGGCATACCATGAATCCCCCAGTAGAGCGCCCGAGTGATACCTGGCTCCCGAGTGCGTCAGGGCCAGCTAGTGTCCCTCCGGGGAAGTATACTCTTACTCCTTTCAGAACCAGAACCAGGGCAGTGATGCACTATGCCAAGTCGTTCGGCACCAATCTAGTGACATGTTGGTGGTGCACGGCGGTCTCCCATCAATCGGGTATATCAGAGTGGTTTGGACCACGGAGGTCAACCACTGGAACCCATGGTGACAATACCCGAGTCCCGAGTAACTCAGTCCTCGGCTGGGGGCCTGCTGGAGGCGCATCGTGGTTACGCCGGCTGAGGCGTGTGATTTATGAATGTGGGGCCCGTCGCGGTCAAATCCCATGTCAGATGGGTGCTGGAGCGTGAACAGGCGCGTCGCTCCTGCGGTCTTCGGTCAAACGATGGCATGTAAGGGCCCGTTCGGAGGCTCTCCACGAGCCAGCGAACGCGCTAGCTTCTGGAAGCCTGCTTCGCGGAGCCCGTCCTCTCGCAGTGTAATTTCCTGCAGCAGCCAAAGCGTAGCTTCTAAAAAAACGGAAGGTGGAGTTGCTGCAATTTACATGAGAATGCCACCGCCAAGTCAATCCTTGCGTACCGATTCGCCCGACGCGCTTTCCCGTCGCCCAGCTTCTCTTCTCCCCTCGTCCCCTTTCTCCCCCATCTGTAACCCTAGGAGGGCGCCGCCGGCCCGCCACCGGCCCGACGCCACCCATCCAACGCGGCGCCGGTGCTCCGCCGCGTCCCCGCAGGTTCCCCGTCCCATACTCACTCCATTCGCCGCCCCATCTTCTCCTTCCCACCGCCCATCCTCAGCGCACCCGGACGCCCGATCCTACCTCAGCTCCCTCCGTCGCTCGTCGCCGGCACCCGGTCGACCTGCTCCGTCGAGCTTGCCGCCGGATCCACACCAGAGAGCTCACTTCTCCTAGCTCCCTTCCCCACGCCGGCTTCCTATTCCTGGGCTATTTCGAGTTTGTACAGTGTCTGGAGCTGCTCTCTGCTGCCGAACGAATCTCTGCTCCCGTCAGAAGCTGGCTGCGGCTGGCTTCGCGAGAAGCAGGCTATTTCGAGAAGCTGGAGAGGATCCGAACGGGCCCGGGGCCAAGATCCCCACAATCTCCACCTCTCTAGTTGGTTGGGCACGAAAACCGGGGTAGCCATGGAAAGGTAATTATTGTGTCGTTTCCGCTCCGGGCGCGGGACCCTACGGTTTGTGCGTGACGTGGGTTGCCGCACCACCTCCCTAGTGATCTAGGGAACCAGCGAGTGGCATTTGGTGGGACGCGCCGCCTGGGCTTCCTACATCAAGGTGCCAGCGAACTCCACGAATGGCGACTGGCATTAAGATTGGTTCTACTGCGCTCACGGGCGGCCAGGGCCTCCGAAGTTCCAGGGTTTTCCTCCAGTGCCACTTTCGACTTGGAGTGAGCAGTCCAAGGAGAGCGAGCTCGATGCCCTCTCGGCTGTCCGCATGGTGCTGGTCCAAGTACTCAGCTCTGGAGTGACCGGGATCGGGGTCATGGAGATGTTCTTCCGTCGTCGGATCCAACCGCTCAAGGCTAGAGTCCATTCCATGTATGAGTACGTAGGTCAGGACGACCCAACTCGGGAATCCGGGACGGAGCTCTTGGACTCGGAAGTGCGGGCCCGAGTTCAGTTGGTGGTGGCAAACCTGGGCATCCCCTGGGCCGGGTCGGGTTCGGGCCGGGCTTTGACAAGCCCGAACTGAAAATCCCAAGCCCGAGCACAGCCAGGCCCGGATCGAAACACATGAACAGTGACATTATCAATTAAATAATTATTTTTGGGATACAAAAATAATGTATTATACCTATTTTTGATCATTTCGAGCTTTTTTGGACTTTCGGGCAGAAAATGGAGCCCGAGCCCGGCCCAAAGCTCCGGACTTTGGGCTCAGGCCTCCGTGCCGGGCTGTCCATGCCTAGGTCTAGGTGGTGGAGAGGGGCACGAACCTCTCTGTCATTGGGCAATCGGTTCCTTTGAGCGCGATCAACCCTTCGAGTCGGGTGAGTGACCATCTCCATTTTGATTTGGACAATCTGCTCTTACTTCTGAGATTTTCTGACTTTATCTTGCTGACTTGATCTTGCAGGAGTTGATCCACGCTCCTCTACCAGAGGACCATGTTGAGGTCCCACCGGTGTCTATTGTTCCGAGCGGTGGCGCTCGACCAGGTGCGCGAGTAGCAGTGCCGAAACCAGCGCCTCAGGTAGCAGCACTCCACCAGGGCAGACGCGGTCTCAGGCTGCTGCTACTACTGCCGCGAGGGCTGATGCGGTAAGGTAGGGGGCAGCGTCTGAGGTGTTGAACCCCCTGTCTCACCTATGGCTGCACCTGGGGCAGCCTCCGGCTCCCCACTGAATGTCTAGAAGCGGAGAGAGACAACTACAGCGACGGCAGGGGGCGAGTAACTCTTCTGCCAGTTCTATCTCCACCGCGCCGCCTCCCTGGAAGAGGTCAAAGCTGGGGAGTAGAGTCCCGAGATCTGATAGGTAAGCCTCCAAACTCATTTTCCTCATCTTTGGTTGTATCCAAGAGCGTCTCAAGCCTGAATTGTCATTGGCGCAGTCGCAAGCCTCCAGAATGGAGATTCCTAGGGACAAGATGAGCCCCTGGCCGCCGAGTACCATGCCGTCCCAACAGCGCCCCCAGCGGTAGGCACTAGGCTGACACTGCCATTGAGCCCACAGAGCGCTCAGACGCCTGCAGCCCCGTCTGACGTGCCTTAGGGAAACCCCCGGGCAAGCATGCAGCCAGACACACATCCGAGTGCACCTCGCACCGCTTCTTCCTTGCCGCTGCCCTTCGAGCAACACGAGGGTGCATCGCGGTCCTCGAGGGGGGAAGAGGTTGCCTCGGATGTCATGCTGGGCGACGTCGGGAAGGGCACAAATCCCAAGGTGCCATCATCTTCGGTCGGCACTTGCGGTACTTCAGTGGCTCCGGTTCCGCAGGTGGTTGCACCAGGCGCAGGTCCTAGCTTGGCACTAGGGCTGACTCCGAGTGGTGGACATAGGATGTGATCTGCCGCACCCCTGGAAACTTGAAGAAGATTATGCACCTTTCTGAATTTACCAATTTGATCCCTGCATTCCCGGTACTTCACTACAAGCAGAAGAATCAGACGGATGGACCACTTGACCTCCTCACTAAGTGGCCCCAGGTTGGATCTATGGAGGGAGAAAGAGTGGGCCTGAGGTAATGTCTCGGGGCCGCTTCTGGTTCTCTTTCCCGTTTGACTCGTTACCCAGCCCGGCTGGCTTTTCTTTACAGCTGCCAAGGGGGAAGTAGCCCAACTCTGGGGAATGCCCGGGTCTTTTGCCTAGATGGAGGGTGAAATCGCTTGGCTCAAGGAGGAGTTGGAGGCCCCTGCGCAGCTCAAGGAGGAGCTCAAAGCGGTGAAGGTTTGCAACCTCCAACTTGAGCAGGGGAAGTCCATCGTAGCAGTGGATGAGGCAGAATGTTCAAGACTTCGAGGGGTTGAAATTTACCACCGAGAGTCTCAACGAGAACATGTACGCAGTGAAGTGCACCAACAAGAAGCTGGAGAAGGACAAGGAGAATGTTGAGGACTTGCTGAGGAAGACCCGAGATGATCTGAGTGGTAAGCCTTTTTGCTTGCATGTCTCTTGGTGAAAACCTTTCATTAGGCGTCGCCGGTAACATGGTGTTGTTCTATCTGTAGCCCTTCAGACTCGGCATGCCGAGAAAATGAAGGGTACCAAGGCTCTGAAGGGTGTCTCTAAGGACGCGTGCAACGCCATCTGGGAGATTTCCACGACGAGCTCAAGTTCACGTAACTGATGGAGCTTCTGCGCAAGATGCCCGGCACGATGACAAACTTCAGGACTGCCATTTGGACGACTTGTGACGCCCTCTGGAAGGAGATCCCCACAACACCCGTCAGTAGTTGATTGGGGAGCACTTCTCACTCAGGGGTGCACATGTGGTGGTCTAGAGGGATCAGTCAATCATGACTGGAGTCCAGACGGCGCTCGCAGTAGTCATGTCCCATTGTCCCTTCGTCAAGCTCCTAGACTCTTCAAGGGGGCTCTACTAGGAAAGTGGTTATAGGTGGGACCTCACCAGTGGAGGGCAGTGTCTAAGGCCAGCCACTAGTAATCTGGCAAAATACCAGTGGCGGGCGGCTAAAATCGCCCACCACTGATATCACAGTACCAGTGGCGGGCAGCTAGGGGCAACCACCACGGGTGATCTAGTCCTAGATTACAGGTGAGTGATACTTACCAGTGGCAGGCACTGTTCGCCCACCCGCCACTAGTATCTATAGTGGCAGTCGCGGGCACATATAGCCGACCGCCACTAGTAAAATGGTCCCGATTTGGCCGGGGTTAGCCTTGGGGCAGGTCTTACTAGTGCCTGGCTGCTAGCACTGCCCGCCACTGGTATAGTATTTAGTGATTTTTGTTTTGTGTATTTGTTTTGGTCTTTAGTGTTTTATTTTTTTAGGGTATTGTATGAAAAATGGTTTGAACTTTGTATGTTTCATTATTTGCTATATTTTATGCATTTTATGATAAAATTTGTATTTCACTCGATATAATTCAAATTTGAACTTACATTTTATTAATTTCCAAAAAAGGAAGAAATATCATAAATAAGGTAGTTAGCATATATTTAGTTCTTATGAAACAAAAGTTTGGTATTTTCAAATATGTATATGTGAAAATTCAAATACACAAACTTAATTTTAATTATGTAAAATTGTTTTTTGAATTTATAGAAAATTTTAATTTTGTCTGAAACTATAAAACTTTGGATGGTGTCATTACGACACATGTAGTGTATGTGGTTAAAATTTGAAAAATATTTGAAAAGGCTATGATGTAGGTTGTTTAAAAACTGAAAACAGCCTCGAGGCACGTGCGTCGCATATGAAATTGATGAACGTGTAGTTCTTACTTGCATATATGACCTCAATACATACTCAAGAACTTAAATGGTATTTTTGCAACAATTTTTGGGCATTTTTTAATGTACATGTAGTTCACATTTGATATATGTCCATTAAATAACTAGAAATGCATTAAATGCCCTAAATATATCATATTAACCCAGAATAGTCCCAAATTTCACCGTGAAACTTGCAATGGTGTATATTATACATAGAATAAGTTTTAAGGGGAAATGATTAAAAAAATGAGTTCCCCTTCAAACCCGACACTTCCACTTCGAAACTCTGATTCTTCTCCGTAGACTTCAGTTTTTACGCGAAGTTCATCAATTTTTTTTCCGTATCTCTCTCAAATTTTTACCACACCCTCTATTGGCCATACATGAGACCATGCCAAGTTTCATCTTTTTCAGACGCCTTTTGCTCCTCTTTTTAAATCAAAAGTCATTTACCTCCTTTTAATAGCTAGAAATTCATTCAATGCTCTGAAAATAGCAAAGCAAACCAAAAAATTACTAAAGTTTCACATGAATCTTCTAATGAAGTAACTTCAACCCCACAAAAAAATGGGACCCTAAATCTATCCCTAAAATAATAAAACCCTAAGATTACTAAAAATTTGTAAAAATATAGCAGTGGCGGGCCTCCAGAATCACCTGCCACTGGTACTAAGTTGCAGTGGCGGGCGCTCTGTGCCGCCCGCCACTGGTAACTTGTTACCAGTGGCGCGCTCTCTGGAAGGCCCGCCACGGGTAAGTCCTGTCGGTATACCCCTTCGCTGCGCGGGACTTAGTCAGTTTGCATGCCCAAGTCAATTTGCATCGCCAAATCCCCAAACCCCAAATCCCTAGCCTCTCTCACGCGCCCTTCGCCGTCGCCTCCCTCGCTACTAGTGCCGCTGTTGTCCTCACCCTCATCGGCCTCGCACCGGATGCCGGCCCGCTCCGGTGACTCCCGGTCACCTCTCCCTTTCGGCCTTTCCTCACCCACGCGGAGCCGCGGCCACCCCGCGCCCGACACACCACTGTATCGATGCAGAGGTGGTGTGCGAGGGAAGACTTGTAGAATCACTGGATTCTATGGGGAAACTCGTACGGAACTCCGAAAAAAATCCTGGGATGCAATCCGTTATCTGCGAGCACAAGATGACTATCCATGGATATGTTTAGGTAACTTCAATGAAGCTTTGTTTCAGGCGGATCAGCATGGTGGTAACCCTAGAAGCTTTTCGCAAATGGAAGACTTCCGTGACTGTTTGGCCGACTGCGGCTTAGCAGATTTAGAATTCTCTGGTTACCCCTATTCTTGGCATAATAAACGAGATGGACAAGGAAACATCCAGGTTCGTCTTGATCCTGCCATATGCAATGATGATTTTTTAGCCATGTTTCCGAAGACGTCGGTGGAGCATGTTCTCACTGAGGAGTCGGATCATCAAGCCCTCCTTGTTCGCGCGCTAGAGATTGCTCCACGCCGCGGCCGCGGCCGGGGGGGGGACAGACAGTTCAGGTACGAGGAAGCATGGGCGCGGCATGACCAGTACGAAAACATGATAGCAGAAGCCTGGGAAGCGGCTGGTACATGTGAACAAGGACTAGCTGCGGCATGGGATAGGTTGGGCGCTATGGTGGGATCAATGCAGCGTTGGGCTAGGGAGGTCTTCGGCTCAATCAGGAGACAAATAGCGAAGCTGAAATCACAGCTCCTGGAGGCAAAAAACAGAGCTCTTTTGACCGGTTTCTCACTGGAGGTCCGTGAGTTAGAGGAGCAGCTTAGGGAAATTTATGCCAGGGAGGAAATCATGTACAGGCAAAGATCTTGAGTAGATTGGCTGTGAGCGGGTGATCAGAATTCGCAATATTTTTAGAACAGAGCGTCACATAGAAAGAGGAAGAACACAGTGAAGGCATTAAAACGTGACGATGGCTCCATCTGCAGGGTTGATGAGGAGATGCATAGCATGGCAGCTCTTTTTTATGAACATCTCTGTACTTCCGACGGCTCCCAGGGAGCTAATGTTTTGCTTCCGAACATTGATAGCCTTGTCACAGATGACATGAACGAGCTGCTGTTGGCGCCTATCTCTGACGAGGAAATTGAGAAAGCCCTCTTCCAGATGGGGCCTACGAAGGCGCCGGTGCCGGATGGGTTACCGGCTCTCTTCTATCAATGACACTGGTCGTTGGTTCGCAATGATGTGTGCCGGGTGGTGAAGGATTTTTTGAATGGTGTTGCGGCGCCGGACGCTTTCAATGCAATGGTCATTGTCATGATCCTGAAGTGCAACTCAACGGAGTTGCTATCACAATTCTGGCCAATCAGTCTCTGCAATGTCCTATAAAAGATTGCGATGAAGGTTTTAGCTAATCGGTTGAAAGGTATTTTACCAGTTCCTATATCCGAGGAGCAGAGTGCATTTGTTCCTGGTAGGTTGATTACTGACAATGTACTCGTGGCGTATGAGTGTGTTCATGCAATTCGCAAGAGGAAGAGGAAGAAACCGTTATGTGCAGTCAAGTTAGACATGATGAAGGCGTATGACAGGGTGGAATGGGTGTTCCTTCAGCAGATGATGGAATGTTTTGGCTTTGCACATGGGTGGATTTCGATGATAATGAGGTGTGTAACGTCGGCAACATTCTCAGTGAAGTTTAATGGTGGATTGTCGAGGGGGTTTTCCCCTTCCCGAGGTCTCCGACAGGCTGACCCATTATCCCCCTATTTATTTATGTTCTGTGTTGAGGGGTTCTCTTCTATGCTTAAAAAAGCTCAAGAGGAGGGGAGCGTGAAAGGTGTGAAGTTTGGGAGCACTGGCCCCTATGTTACTCACCTTCTGTTCGCGGATGATTGCATTGTTTTCTTAAAGGTTCTCATGACAATATGGTGACGTTGAAAGATATACTAATGAAGTATGAGGAGGCATCTGACCAGCGTGTTAACTTACAAAAGTCATCTATTTTATTTGGAAAGGGCTATCAGGAGAAGGACAAGGAGGCACTCAAGAATACATTGGGTGTTCAGTCTGAGGCTCTTAGTGAGAGATACCTAGGACTACCAACACTGGTTGGGAAGTCCAAAGAGGGTACATTCAAATATGTGACAGAAAGCTCGAAAGGCAAGGTTAGTGGCACTAGTAGAAAAAGGCCCATTTGTCCTGGTTCATAAGGCCCATTTGTCCCGGTTCGGGAACCGGGACTAAAGGGTCGGGACTAAAGCCCAACACCTTTAGTCCCGGTTCTTATACGAACCGGGACAGATGGGGCTCCACGTGGCCGCTGCGGCGAGCCCAGAGAGGAGGGCCTTTAGTCCCGGTTGGTAACACCAACCGGGACCAAAGATCATCCACGTGTCAGCAGCTCAGAGCTGGGTTTTTTGTTTTTTTTTTGAAACGGGGGGGGGGGGGGGGGGGTTTTGGGGGTTTTGTAGGGTTAATTTAGGGGTTTCATATATTGTGTTAGCTAGCTAATAGCTAGGGAGAAGTGTCATCTCTTATCTCCGTGCTTGGTCGATGCTACGTACTATACGTATAGAGAGGACTCGATACGCTAGCTAGTAAGCAAATGAAGGAAACCATTAAGTACACAAGATCATCATGAACATATACAGAGAGAAGTGATCGACCTCCTCCTTCTCCGAGAGATTGGTCGAACAACAAGTTTTTGTATATCTATCCGACGCTACTAGCTACATATATACAATATAAGATCTCTTACAATCCCTAACATTTGATGTCAAGTTCCACATGGTATTCTCCGGATGGATTGATGACGTGGTCAAGAAAGAATCCCGCCAATTCCTCTTGAATTGCTTTTATGCGATCTTGTGGTAGGAGTTCATCCCGCATCTGCCAAATCTAATTTGAAGAAGGGGGTCAATACATATATATGAATGAAACTCAACACAAATGATGGTAATAAAATAAAATTGTGAATATTATTGCTTACGCACTTCATATTGTTTTTCAGAGTAGCCCCGCTTAGAGGTCGTCGCGTTGTAGATGCACTCGCAAATGTAGTATCCACAAAAATTATTCCCGCCTTCCTGCCACAACCACTTTACGAGAAATAAAGGTCAATCAAACTGATAATCAAGCATTATAAATGGTATTGATGAAACTAGCTAGAATCAATGGGAGATGCGCGGAACTAGCTAGTAGTACTTACTTTCGGGTGTGTAAATCGCAGCTCCCCCGGCAGTCCCGGAGCTTCTGTGGTGAACACTTTCCAAATCCTGCGAGACAAAGAAAATAATTACTTGATATCAGGAAATGACCAAAGTTGCCGGTATGGTGCGATAATGATCGATTGAACTTAGTTCTGGAGCATTTCAGTCATGGCCGCATACTCCTTGGGATCTTTTCGTCTTGAGTCTAAGACGGTTACTAGTCCCTGCTCAAGCTTAATCTCTAGGAGAATAAAGTGGAAGCTGCGCACGCATGCATAACTCATCAATTACATTACTATAACCTCGAGTAATAAGGGAAACCGAATATGCAGAAGACAGTAACACTCACTTGAAGTTGTAAGGAATGAGTATTTTATCTTTGTTTTGATTTTTAAGCAACGATTGTAGCAAGTTGGCCTCGGTTTCTTTCGCATTATATGTAACCGTCCATTCATCTATGAGATTTGTGTTAATGAACCCAATATCATAGATTTGTGCATTTCTGCATTCGACGATCTTCAATCTGCATAATATAGTGAGGATAATTATATATACATGCAATGAAAGAGCTGAGCTACATATAGAGACTTAATTACAGAAGTATAGTACTTACAGACAGTAGCAAGTGATGATTATTTTATCGAGGTCCTTTTGATTGAAAAGCTGGAAGAACTCCTCAAATGGAACAGACAACAGATCAATTCCAACGAGGTCGTGCTCCTCTTTAACTCTCAGCGTCAAAATATTCTTCCCAGAATTGCAGGTGTCCTTGTACCACTTATGGAATCTTCACATCATCGTTGTTAGAGGAGGATCACCAGGTCTGACGAGAGGCTTCCCGTACTGGTATTTGTGTTCGTCCACCTCCATTGTATCAAAATGTGCATCGTCGGGCAGGTAATCACCAGGATTGGTACCGGGCACCATCCCCGGCAGATTTGCGACGATATCGCTAGACACCTTGAGCAGGGGGCACGATTGGTTTGCCTGTTCGCCGAGCTGGGAATTTTGTTCCCTCTTCTTCGTTCTTGTAACCTTTTGTCACTTGAAGTAGTTCCCGACCGGCGCGCTCCTTCCACTGCCTTTTTCAGAGCGCGGACATGGTTGTCATCCGGCGGAGGCGGTGGTGGTTGCTTCAGGTTCTTCAAAGTGCGCTTCAATTTCACCGGATCCATCTTCTCCTCCGGAGGTAGATTTTTCTTTGCAAAAAAGTCCTTCACTTGGGCTTGACAGATCTCCGCGTTTTCCTCCTCGGTCATCTCGTATGGTAACTTCTCTAGAGGCTTGAGAGATGGACCGAATTTGTATTGCCTCCCGCCTCTGGCTGTACTGCTAGACACCGGAGCAGCCGGAGCGGCTGCGGCTGTCTTCCTTTGTTGCTTACGAGGCGGAGAAGGAGGCAGAGTGCTATGACGCGCCGGAGCAGCCGGAGCGGCGGCGGCTTTCTTCCGCTGTTGTTAACAAGGCGGAGAAGGAGGCGGGCTGCTCGGACGCGCCGGCGCAGGCGGAGAAGGAGGCAGAGTGCCGCCACGCGCCGGAGCAGTTGGAGAAGGAGGCGGAGTGCCGCCAAGCGCCGGAGCAGCCGGAGAAGGAGGCGGGGTGCCCTGATCACTCGCCAGAGGAGGAGGCGGAGGAGGAGGCGGAGTGCCCTGACTCGCCGGAGGAGGAGGCGGAGGCGTCCAGTTCGGAAGGTTGATGAGCTCCTTCCGCCATAGACATGGAGTCCTCAGAGCAAGACCCAGCTGAGTCTCCCCTTCATTGGTAGGGTGGTCAAGCTCGAGCTCCTCAAATCCCTCCATTATTTCATCGACCATCACAACAGCATAGCCTTCTGGAATCGGAAGGCAGTGAAAAGTTGCGCCGGGTTGAGGAGAGATGCAACAGAGCCGACAGCCGCCTTGACTTTGAGGTGCTGCCATTGCGCCATGAAGTGGCAATCTTGAGCCTCCGTGATAGCATCCACGGGGTAGCTGGGAGCCGTGAAGTGAGGCTGCTGAAGGAGCTCGGTGGAAGCCACGCTGCTTCTCCGCTGAGATGGCGGGGTAGCTTCTGGGGTAGCTTCGGCAGGTTGCTGCCTCTGAACTAGTGCTTGTTCCTCTAGCGCTCGTACCCTTGCATTCAGCTTCTGCAGTTCGGTCTGCTCCACTTTCCTCCTCCTCTCCCGGGTTTTGTAACCGCCTGCGCTGGGAAACCCTTCCTTCCACGCAACGGAGCCTGCCGTGCCTCGTGTTCGTCCTGGGTGCTCAGGATTCCCAAGGGCCTGTGTGAGCTTGTCGTTCTCTCTGTCGGGAACGAACGTCCCTTGCTGCGCTGCGGCGATATACTTCTGAAGCTTCTTGACGGGTATTTCAAGTTGCTCCTTCGTCCACCGGCACTTCCCTATTTCAGGGTCCAAGGTTCCCCAACACCGAAGAACCAAGTCCTTGAATAGTCTGGCCAGTTCAATGTCTCTGGTTCGACCCCTTTATCAAGCCGGTCCTTCTCAGCCTTTTCCCATAACGGCCGGGCTTTGAGGTAGCCACCTGACCCCGTGCGATAGTGATACTCCTTCTTTGCAGCATTTTTCTTGTTTGTCGCTGACATCTTCTTACTCTTCTCCGATGTCTTGTGGGCCACAAATGCGGGCCAGTGATCTCTTATCTTCTCAAATCGGCTGGTGAATTCTGGAGTCTTCCCTTTGTCGACAAACATTGATTTCAACTCATTCTTCCACCTCCTGAATAGTTCTGCCATCTTCTTAAGAGCATGAGCCTTGACCAATGGCTCTATAACTGGCTTATCCAGATCCTCCTCTGGCGGTAGGGTGAAATATGCCTTCAGCGCGGTCCAAAGATCATCTTTCTGTCTATCCTTGACAAAAGACACTTGAGGGTCTTCGCTCTTAGGCTTATTCCATTGGTGGATGCTGATCGGGATCATGTCCCTAACAAGAACCCCGCACTGAGCAGAAAATGCTTCCTTGGTCCGGCTGGGTTCAATCGGTTGGCCATCGCCCTTGATTGCTGTGATCGTGAACCTTTCATCCTGGCGCAACTTTTTCTTCGGGCCTCGTCTCGTTACCGAAGTTTGGCTTGATCCGGAGGGCTAGAAAAGAAGAAAGAAGAGAGTTAATATGTGTACATACCAAAACAATTAATGCATCAATTAGCTAGTCAGCATAGGCTTAATTAATATATATACCTCGCCGGACTTTGCAACATCTCCTTCCTCCGTTCGCTCACCGGAGCAGTCATCACGGTCTCCTTCTTCCACTGGCATTCCATCACCGGAGCCATCATAATCATGTCCTTCCACCTCCATTGTTCGATCACCAGAGCCTGCTTCACCCTCTCCTTCCAGACCATCGGTGTCGTTGAGAAACGACAAGACATCACCTCCGCCGAGGATTATGTCCCCCAACAACTGTTCTGCTTCGCTGTCTCGGTGCTCCATTGTTTCTGCAAATATTACAACATGGCAATTAATATACAAACATGACAGATGGATATATTAGTGCAAACGTAGACCTAGCTAGCTCGACGCTTCTACGGTTTGGGGTGGCCTCGACAACGCTTCTAGGGTTTGGGGTGGCCTAGGCAACGCTTCTAGGGTTTGGGGTGGCCTCGACAACGCTTCTAGGGTTTGGGTCGGACCGCCTCTCTCATGAATGTCCGACGTCCGGACCGACAAGGGATTTAACAAAATGACACCATTCTGGATGTGCAGAAAATGGTCCATATTTTTCCTGATCTCATCTACCCTTCTATATGTCATGTTGTCTAGTGTCAAAGAATTCAAGAAAACCTTGACTTCATCATTAGCCGGAAATGACAGGCGTATATGGTACGAAGCTCTTCAAAGTTGTTTTGGAATGGAGTTCCCGATAGGATAATTAGCTTTTTGGTACAAAGTTCAGCAAGAGCCTTCCGATTATCGCTATTTGGAAGGCCTTTGCTGAAATTCATACCAAAAAGCGAATTATTCTATCAGGAACTCCATTCCAAAACAACTTTGAAGAGCTTCGTAGCATCATACGCCTGTTACTTCTGGCAAATGATGAAGCCATGGATTTCTTCAATACTTTGACAGACAACGTGACATATAGAAGAATATATATATATATGAGATCAGGAAAAAAAATTGGATCAACTTGTGCACATCCATAATGAGGGCATTCTTGATAAATCTATGTCAAAAGTCAAACTTGACATATGATCAAATATTGTTGCATATGTCAAAATTCAAACTTTGACATATGATCAAATATTGCATATGTCAAAATTCAAATTTTGACATATGATCAAACTTTGATATATGATCAAATGTTGCATATGTCAAAATTCAAACTTTGACATATGATCAAACTTTGATATATGATCAAATGTTGCATATGTCAAAATTCAAACTTTGACATATGATCAAACTTTGATATATGATCAAATGTTGCATATGTCAAAATTCAAACTTTGACATATGATCAAACTTTTGATATATGATCAAATGTTGCATATGTCAAAATTCAACTTTGACATATGATCAAACTTAGTAACTTTCGGAGAGGGGGTTGGTTGTGACTCGAGAGTTTGGTCGGGCGAGGGGGGTTGATCGACGTCCCCCCCTAATGTCGAAGTTATGGGGGATACGTTTTGAGAGAAAACTTTCTATTAACATCATTTTAACTTAGTAAACGATGAAGCCGATGCCAACGTGATGATAGAGCCGATGCCAACATTTTCATTTAACAAAAAACTACCTTCAAAAAAAGACTTGCTTCGCCGCGGGTGCTCGGTGCGACGTGGACTCGGTGGAAAAACTTTATGAAAATGCGGTGGTGGTGGGGGCCGGGCGGTTTTCTTTTCCTTCTTCATTTTTTTCCTTTGTTTTTCTTATATGTTTGTTTTTGTTTTCACTCTAGATTTTCGTACATATGAAAACAACGAAGTTTGTATACAAAAGTGCACATATACATCTCATACATGAACATATACACGTGAATATATACATGAACATATACATCTCATACATGAAAAAAAACATATACATGAATAATACAATGAACATATACACGTATACATGCCCGCAAAAAAAAACACAGAGCACGCGGCGACGGGGAGCAGGGGAGGGAATGGGGGGCTCACTGTGGGGGGGGGGGGGGGCGCAGCGATGGCTTGATCGGCGACGAGGACGGCGGGCTCGGGGGGCGAGGGTGCGACAAGGGCGGCGGGCTCGAGGCCGGCGACGAGGACGATGCGCGGCGAGGGCGAGGGCGCGGGCGAGGGCGAGGGCGCGAGGGTGCGTCGGCGACGAGGACGGCAGGCTCGAGGCCGGCGATGAGGACGGCGCGCGGCGAGGGCGAGGGCGCGGGCGAGGGCGAGGGCACGAGGACGCGTCGGCGAGGGCGTCGGCGAGGGCTCGGCGGCGTCGTGCTGTTCGGCGCGACGGCGTTGGGGGGAAGATGAACTGGGACTGGAAAACGCTAAGTGTGGGCTTATATACATGAAGCTTTGGTCCCGGTTCGTGGCATCAACCGGGACCAATGCCTACCTTTGGTCCCGGTTCGTTCCACCAACCGGGACCAAAGGTCTCTTTTCAGCAGCCCAAAGAGAGGGAAACAGAGACCTTTGGTCCCGGTTGGTAGCACCAACCGGGACTAAAGGGGGGCATTGGTCCCGGTTGGTGCCACGAACCGGGACCAAAGGTGAGCATTGGTCCCGGTTCGTGGCACCAACCAGGACCAATGGGCTTGCACAGCGGTGTGGTGGTGGGAGTTTAGTCCCACCTCGCTAGTTGAGAGCGCCCCACACCGGTTTATAAGCTCGACTACCTCATCCCCATTGAACTCCTCTGAACTGCAGGCCTATGGGCCTAATCTGACACTGCTATGCCTGTGGGCCTGCTGGGCCTTCTGTGGGCCTGAATGCTGGCCCAATTAGCTGGGTTTCTAGTCGTATTCAGGCCGTGGTGGCCCAGTAGGCGGCATTTTTTTTTTGTTTTCTTTTTTTTTGTTTTCTTTTTTGCTTTTTTTTTGCAGTTTTCCTGTGATTCTTTTTGCTCTTAGGTCATAAAAATTATACTTTCTGTTAGTGCCATTAATTTTCAAATTTGAATAGTTTAAATTTGAATTCTTTTAAATTTGTGTGAATCACTAGTTTGTGAATAACTTTACAATAAAAATAGATTTTTGAGTGATTCTTTTTCCTGCTATTTAATATTATTGTGTTTTATCATATCTAAATTTGGTAATTTTAGGTTATTTTAAATGTCTGTTTTAATCAAGAAAAAATTTTGTTATTTTGTTTGCTATTAAAGTTTCTAACAAAAAATTCTGTATGAAAATTCATTTTGCCATTAATGTTTTGAACAGAAAATACTTTGATAATTTTAGTTGCATAAATTTTATATAATTTTAGTTTAAAAAATACTAGAGGTTTATAAAAGCTTTTTAGTTGATTCCTTTTGCTATTAGAGTTTTATAAAAGCTTTTTAGTTGATTCTTTTTGCTATTGAAGAATATTATAGTTTTGTTTTAGTTGATCGTAACAGAATATTTTAATTGATTATTTTAAGTTCATTCTTTTTGCTATTAGTTCATTCTTTTTGTGCTAAATGACCCTGATATTGAAAAGCACTACAAATGAACTCTGAAAAGGTTGAAAGTTGGCATGGTATCATCATTTCACCCCCATAGCATGTGCTAAAAAGTTGAGAGGGTTACGGCAAAAATTGGATGCACTTCGTGTACAAAACGGGCAATCTCTTTCGAAGTATCAGGGTTTCGAACGAAAACTCGTCTGTTACAAAGAGATTTCATTTTTTTGAACTTATTTGAACTCCAAACTTTTTGTGTGTTCAAAATGCACCATTCAAAGCCACATCATCAATTTCCAACCCTTTCTGACTTCATTTGTTATTTTTCATGCATTTACTGATTTTTTTGAGCTATATGACCCTAAAATTGAAAAGCACTTCAAATGAACTCTGAAGAGGTTGAAAATTGGCATGGTATCATCATTTCACCCACATAGCATGTGCTAAAAAGTTGAGAGGGTTACGGAAAAAACTGGATGCACTTCGTGTACAAAATGGACAATCTGTTTCGAAGTATCAGGGTTTCCAGAAACTCGTCTGTTACAAAAGGCATTTCATTTCTTCACATGTAACTGCAGTGATATTCTAGATCAAAGGCATCATCATAATAGTTGTGGAGAGAAAGTCTTCACTTTTTCTTCGCTTGTGTTCTTTGCTTATTGCGCCGTAACCATGGATATTCTTCATCGCTTAACAGGGTGCTTGGGTCAGCCTTGACTTTGAAGGGAGGAATTTCATGAAACTTTTCATAATCTTCAGACATGTCTGTCTTGCTCTCCAATCCCACGATGTCTCTTTTTCCTGAAAGAACTATGTGGCTCTTTGGCTCATCGTATGATGTATTCGCTTCCTTATCTTTTCTTTTTCTCGGTTTGGTAGACATGTCCTTCACATAGAAAACCTGCGCCACATCATTGGCTAGGACGAATGGTTCGTCTGTGTACCCAAGATTGTTCAGATCCACTGTTGTCATTCCGTACTGTGGGTCTACCTGTACCCCGCCTCCTGACATATTGACCCATTTGCACTTAAACAAAGGGACCTTAAAATCATGTCCGTAGTCAAGTTCCCATATGTCCACTATGTAACCATAATATGTGTCCTTTCCCCTCTTGGTTGCTGCATCAAAGCGGACACCGCTGTTTTGGTTGGTGCTCTTTTGATCTTGGGCGATCGTGTAAAATGTATTCCCATTTATCTCGTATCCTTTGTAAGTCAATACAGTCGAAGATGGTCCCCTGGACAATGAGTACAGCTCATCAGAAACAGTGTTGTCACCTCTGAGACGTGTTTCCAACCAACTGCCGAAAGTCCTGATGTGTTCACATGTAATCCAGTTGTCACACTGCTCCGGGTGTTTGGAGCGCAGAATGTTCTTGTGTTCATCGACATACGGGGTCACCAAGGTAGAGTTCTGTAGAACTGTGTAGTGTGCTTGAGACCAAGAATGCCCGTCCCTGCATATTATTAAGTCCCCTCCTAGCGTGCCTTTTCCAGTCAGTCTCCCCTCATACCGCGATTGAGGGAGACAAATCTTCTTAAGGTCAGGAATGAAGTCAACACAAAACCCAATGACATCCTCTGTTTGATGGCCCATGGAGATGCTTCCTTCTGGCCTAGCGCGGTTACGGACATATTTCTTTAGGACTCCCATGAACCTCTCAAAGGGGAACATATTGTGTGGAAATACGGGGCCCAGAACGACAATCTCATCGACTAGATGAACTAGGACGTGCGTCATGATATTGAAGAAGGATGGTGGGAACACCAGCTCGACACTGACAAGACATTGCGCCACATCACTCCTTAGCCTTGGTATGATTTCTGGATCGATCACCTTCTGAGAGATTGCATTGAGGAATGCACATAGCTTCACAATGGCTAATCGAACGTTTTCCGGTAGAAGCCCCCTCAATGCAACCGGAAGCAGTTGCGTCATAATCACGTGGCATTCATGAGACTTTAGGTTCTGGAACTTTTTCTCTGCCATATTTATTATTCCATTTATATTCGACGAGAAGCCAGACGGGACCTTCATACTGAGCAGGCATTCAAAGAAGATTTGCTTCTCTTCTTTGGTAAGAGCGTAGCTGGCAGGACCTTCATACTGCTTTGGAGGCATGCCGTCTTTTTCATGCCAACGTTGCAGGTCCTCCCGTGCCTCCGGTGTATCTTTTGTCTTTCCATACACGCCCAAGAAGCCTAGCAGGTTCACGCAAAGGTTCTTTGTCACGTGCATCACGTCGATTGAAGAGCGGACCTCTAGGTCTTTCCAGTAGGGTAGGTCCCAAAATATAGATTTCTTCTTCCACATGGGAGCGCGTCCCTCAGCGTCATTCGGAACAGATAGTCCGCCGGGACCTTTTCCAAAGATTACGTGTAAATCATTGACCATAGCAAGTACGTGATCACCGGTACGCATGGCGGGCTTCTTCCGGTGATCTGCCTTGCCTTTGAAATGCTTGCCTTTCTTTCAACATTGATGGTTGGTCGAAAGAAATCGACGATGCCCCAGGTACACATTCTTCCTGCATTTGTCCAGGTATATACTTTCGGTGTCAGCTAAACAGTGTGTGCATGCGTGGTATCCCTTGTTTGTCTGTCCTGAAAGGTTAATAAGAGCAGGCCAATCATTGATGGTTACAAACAGCAATGCATGCTGGTCAAATTCCTCCTGTCTGTGCTCATCCCACACACGTACACCGTTTCCATTCCACAGCTGTAAAAGTTCTTCAACTAATGGCCTTAGGTACACATCAATGTCGTTGCCGGGTTGCTTAGGGCCTTGGATGAGTACTGGCATCATAATGAACTTCCGCTTCATGCACAGCCAAGGAGGAAGGTTATAGATACATAGAGTCACGGGCCAGGTGCTGTGATTGCTGCTCTGCTCCCCGAAAGGATTAATGCCATCCGCGCTTAAACCAAACCATACGTTCCTTGGGTCACCTGCAAACTCAGCCCGGTACTTTCTCTCGATTTTTCTCCACTGCGACCCGTCAGTGGGTGCTCTCAACTTCCCGTCTTTCTTACGGTCCTCTCTGTGCCATCGCATTAACTTGGCATGCTCTTTGTTTCTGAACAGACGTTTCAACCGTGGTATTATAGGAGCATACCACATCACCTTGGCAAGAACCCTCTTCCTGGGGGGCTCGCCGTCAACATCACCAGGGTCATCTCGTCTGATCTTATACCGCAATGCACCGCATACCGGGCATGCGTTCAAATCCTCGTACACACCGCGGTACATGATGCAGTCATTAGGGCATGCATGTATCTTCTGCACGTCCAATCCTAGAGGGCATACGACCTTCTTTGCTGCGTACGTACTGTCGGGCAATTCGTTATCCTTTGGAAGCTTCTTCTTCAATATTTTCAGTAGCTTCTCAAATCCTTTGTCAGGCACAGCATTCTCTGCCTTCCACTGCAGCAATTCCAGTACGGTACCGAGCTTTGTGTTGCCATCTTCGCAATTGGGGTACAACCCTTTTTGGTGATCCTCTAACATGCGATCGAATTTCAGCTTCTCCTTTTCACTTTCGCACTGTCTCCTTGCATCAATAATGCCCTAGCGGAGATCATCATCGGGCACATCGTCTGGTTCCTCTTGATCTTCAGCTTCCCCCATTGCAGCATCACCGTATTCAGGGGGCACATAGTTGTCATCATCCTCTTCTTCTTTGCTGTCTTCCATCATAACCCCTATTTCTCCGTGCCTGGTCCAAACATTATAGTGTGGCATGAAATCCTTCTCAAGCAGGTGGGTGTGAAGGATTTTCCGGTCAGAGTAAGACTTCGTATTCCCACATATAGGGCATGGACAACACATTAAACCATTCTGCTTGTTTGCCTCAGCCACTTCGAGAAAATTATGCACGCCCTTAATGTACTCGGAGGTGCGTCTGTCACCGTACATCCATTGCCGGTTTATCTGCGTGCATTATATATAATTAAGTTTGTAAAAAACCATTACAAAACATCATGAATAGATAAGTGACCAAATTAATAGAAGTTCATCATCACATTAAAACCAAAGTACATACATAGTTCTCATTGAACAACATATAGCTCTCCGGAGCATCTAATTAAACCATACATTGAAACTATGTAAAACATTTCAATGCAACAACAAATGCGATCATAATCGCAACCAAGGTAACAATTGATCCAACGGCATAATGATACCAAGCCTCGGTATGAATGACATATTTTCTATACTTTCTAATCTTGAAGCGCATTGCATCCATCTTGATCTTGTGATCATCGACGACATCCGCAACATGCAACTCCAATATCATCTTCTCCTCCTCAATTTTTTTCAATTTTTCCTTCAAGTAATTGTTTTCTTCTTCAACTAAATTTAACCTCTCGACAATAGGGTCGGTTGGAATTTTCGGTTCACATACCTCCTTGATAAAAAAATCTACGTCACGTTGGTCGGCATAATTGTCATAAACAATAAATGAACCAAATAGTTATAAAATATAATATATACCACATCCGAATCATAGACAGGACGAGGGCCGACGGGGGCGGATACCAAAACCATCGCACTATATAATAACAAACAATAATAAAAGTAAGAAAATTAGACAAGTATCTATCTAAATCATACAAGTAAGAATTTTTTTCTTTTAGAAACAAGATAAGAACAAGAGGCTCACCACGGTTATGCCGGCGACGAGATCGGCGCGGGCGATCGATGGCGGTGAAGACGGGGACGGGCCATGACGGACCGCTAAACCTAGACAAATCTTGAGGAAAATGGAGTTTGGACAAGGAGCTTCGAGAGGAGAAAGGTTAAGTGTGGCTCGGGCATTTCATCGAACACCTCATGTGCATAGGAGGTGAGCTAGAGCACCACAAACCCCTCCCCTCGCCGGCCAGAAAAAAATAGAGCAGTGGAGTGCTCTGCTCGTGGGCGAGGGGTATATATATAGGCACAACATTGGTCCCAGTTCGTGGTTGGAACCAAGACTAAAGGCCACCCTTTGGTCCCGGTTCCAGCCACGAACCGGGACCAATGGATGCGGGCCAGGAGCGAGACCCATTGGTCCCGGTTCGTGTCTAGAACCGGGACCAGAGGGTCCAGACGAACCGGGACCAATGCCCCACGAGCCCCGGTCGGCCCCCTGGGCGCACTCACCGGGACGTATGCCCCCATGTGTCCCGGTTCCTGACTGAACCGGGACTAATGGGCTGGGCTGGCCTAGACCAAAGCCCTGTTTTCTACTAGTGTGGATGGAAGGGGCAAGGACTATCTAAGGCTGCAAGAGAAGTATTGATCAAATCTGGGCTACAAGCTGTACCTACCTACACAATGAGTTGTTTTCAGCTTACGAAGAAGATGTGCCGGAACCTGACTTCGATTTCTTCAAAATTCTGGTGGGCGGCAACGAATGGTGAACGTAAGGTACATTGGATATCGTGGCAGAAAATGTGCGCGGTGAAACGGGATGGCGGAATGGGTTTTCGTGACCCCAAGGCCTTTAACCAAGCGTTACTGGCGAAGCAGGTGTGGAGGATCCTGCAGGCACCAACCTCTCTATGCGCGCGCGTGCTCAAGGCACGTTATTTCAGCGAGGACTCTATCTTAACAGCAATAGCACCCTCGTTCGCATCGTACACTTTCCGGAGCAATCTTCATGGGAGGGACCTGCTGCGCGAGGGGCTCATATGGCGTATTGGAGATGGCAGCAGCATGAACATCCATCACGCCAACTGGATTCCATGAGCTGGGAGCATGCAGCCACTTGGTCAGATTTATGTCGCGGGTATAACCAAGGTGGCACACTTGTTATCGCATGATGGAAGGAGCTAGGACATGGACAAGGTGCAGGCTATGTTCTCGGATAGTGATGCCGATGACATTAGGCAAATAGCCATTGGGGGCCCGGGTACAGAAGACTACCCTGCTTGGTACTATACAAAAAACGGCGACTTCACTGTCAAATCTGCGTATCACCTGAGGATGACTATGAATAGAGTGAGGACCGGACAGCCGGAGTCCTCGAGCTCGGTGGTGAAGCATAGGGGATATATGGCGCTGTGGGACACAAATGCGCTGGCCAAGGCCAAGATCCACATGTGGAGGATGATTAAGGCCAAGATCCACATGTGGAGGATGATTCGAAATGGGCTAGCAGTCGGGGCCGAGCTACATCGTCGTCGGATCAAACCCGGTGTTTTTTGTGTTGCGTGTGGTCGAGAAGAGACGGTGCTGCACCGTTTCTGGTCATGCCAACATTCGGCGCTTTTCTGGCAGCTTCTTCGCTCGGAGAAGGGAGTTGTGGTGGCGATCCCACCAAGTCTGATCGACTCCCAGAGTGCTCTAGCTCGCTGGTTACTAGGATGGTTTGCTAATGCTTCCGATGATGAGAGGGCAGCCATGATTCAAGCAACATATGGCCTTTGGTTGGCAACAAATGAAGCTAGGGATGGGAAGAAAATAGCGCCTCCACATGAAATCATAGGCACGGTGGTGTCTCACATGAATGAGTGGAAGGCTGTCCATGCGCGTGATGTGCGTCCGGCAGTGCCTCAAGTCAAGGAAAAGTGGCGGCCCCCTGATGATGGTTGGCTCAAGGTTAATTCTGATGGGGCTGTGTCAAGAGGTGGCGACAAGGGAGGAGCTGGAGCAGTCATTCGAGACCATGAAGGAGCGCTTAGAGCTGGTCTCTGTCATGTTTTTCGTGGCGGTGTGGACCCAGAATCGGTGGAAATCTTGGCATGCAAACATGGTCTTCAAGTGGCGCAGGAGATCAACACCGACAAGGTCCATATCGAGCTCGACTCTCAAAGTGTCGCCCACATCCTGCAGAATCGACACAGAGATGTCCAGAGCAGGTCCGTGGATACATGAAATCAAGACGATACTTGCATCTTTCTTTGATTTCAAAGTGTCTTGGGTTCGTCGTTCTGCTAATGTTGCCGCGCATAAGTTAGCTAGAGTCGGTGTTGGTGATGAACTTTGTAAGGTTTGGTTGGGGACTACCCCCAGACTGTGTGCTTGATGTAATCTTAGACGAGATTCCGAACGCATATGATTAAATAAAGTGGCAACATTGATCCTCAAAAAAATTATTTTCAAGCTCGGTTTTCCACCTTCAAAGCAAAGGACGTTATACTCAAGGACATCCAAAAAGTCTTGTCTACTTGTTGCTTGTCCCGAAAGGGGTAAGAACAATCCTGAGACGATACATTGGATCGACACGGTCCACATGCAAACTCGAACCGGTTGCTATTCTGTGTCAAGTCATGCCTGGCCGACAGGTGCTACGTTGTGTCATGCCTGTTCGGCAGGTGCTACGCACGACAGATCTTTCAGAGACTTCAAGCTGTGTTGGCTGGTGGTACTTGGTGGTATGGTGCTGCGGTGTATCAGCAATGATCGCGACGTGCTCAGCAGTTTGTGCGCAGGGAGGTGGTGCCGTTGGGCGTCATGGTGGCGTCGACGGATGGCCGGACTGGCAAGAATGATGCGGATCTTTTTCCTGAAGATGGGTCAGCGGTTTGCTGATGATGACGGCTTCTAAAACACGTGCTTGTGGTGTACGCTTTAGATTTGCTGCACCGATTGTAAGTTCCGATACGTTATGTGGATGGATCGGCGACGACAAAGGTTTTAGATATGGGGAGTGAGAGCACTCAACGTTCTCAAGTTTGTAGGTGTGAGTGATGGCTTCGGATGGCTTGATGTATGTTCTTGTCAGACTGTTCATGAATAATTAATAAAGATGGTTGTATGCATCGTTTGATGCAGAGGCCGGCGTTTTAACCTCCTTTTCAAGAAAAAAAACTCGAACCAGTTTCAAGAGTCAAAAACCAGAGCGTATGTGTTAAGGGATTCTTGTCTTACGGTCGGCAAATAACGCACGTTTCCTGAGCTTTAAACGTTTAAGCATTTTTTAACATCACAGTAGGTCGGTACACTGACGTACCATTCCTGTCAAAAAATATCTTTTTTTTTGGAATCAGCAGGAGCTTTATCTTTTTATTTAGAAGACTAGCAAAAATACTCGTGTGTTGCAACGGTAGAATACGTGAGTCACCTTGAATTGGCCGGGTCGAGGAATTATATCTCGAGCTAAGGGTCGCTCATGACAAAAAAGTGATCGTTTTAGCTACAGCTCTTTGGGACATGGGATGTTATCCTGAGTCAATTCATGCGGGTGAACAACGCTAACTTTAATAGATCAAATTTATTATTTTACATCTAGATGTGAAATAGTTATCTTACATCTGAATCTAGGACCGTCGGATCTTATTTCTGTTTAAGATTCGCGCAGCTTGTTCCGCTCGCTCACGCTCGCTGGCGTCGCGCGCGGCAGCCCGTGTCTAGTCCGAAGGTGCGGCAGCCAGTGCCCAGCCCGTGTCGGCCTCTTGTCCCGCCTGCCCGTTGTGGGCTTTTTTGTTTTTTGTGGGTCTCCCGTTTTTTTTCTTTGTGGGCTTTCAGCCAGGGAAAATGAGAATTGTTTTTTTTCAGGGAGGAAAGTTTGTCTAGTCGTTCTATGTCCTTGTATAGTTTCCTGCTACCTGTCAATTGTTTGGTTTTTTGTCTCCCCGGAGCGTACATGTGTGAATGAGCTGACCCATGAAGGGCTTTTTTACTAGTTTTGGGAGAAGCTTCCAACCTTTTTTTTTCTTTTTTCTTTGGTTTTTCTCTTTTTATTTTTTGTTTTCGCCTTTTCAAAAACTCGTGATTTTTGTTGGTGTCTCACATCTAAGTCTCTCACCGTTCGATCCACAGTCTTTTTTTTTTCATGCGAGCCCTTGATTCCTGTAGTTTGCCGCGTCCATTATGTGCTCGCGTAGTTGCCGCGTCCGTTGTGCTCGCATCGCTGCTGCGTTTCTTGGGCCCATTATGTCCTTAGTCGTTGTTTGTTGGCCTATGTTCCCTCGTCAGTGTTTGGGCCTGTTTTTTTTTTATCCCCCGATCATTTCACGTCCATGTGAGTTGTTCGACCACCTCAAAAAAATGTGAGTTATTCGTTTGCCTTAAAAAAATGTGAGTTGTTCGTGATTTTCTAAAAGAAAACTGTTATAATTTTTTGATTTTCTAAAAGAAAACTGTTATAATTTCTTGGGTCCATTATTTGCTAATTCTCTCCACATGATTAATTGTTGTACGGTTCATGTAATTTGTTCTGTCTGGTGCGCGTTGTGGCTTTTGTCCTCCATTTGTCCAGTCGAAACTTTAATACTAAATTGCAAAATCGCATCTAGATGATTTTTGATGATGTCTCACCTAAGTTTTTTACCGGTTGATTTAGTTTTTGTAATTTTTATGCAAGCACTATCCCCGCCTTGTTGGTCGATGTTTTGTTTGTCGCGCATCCTTTTGTTGGTCAGTTTGGCTTCACACTTTTCGCTGACAAGCCATTTCGCAACGTTGTTTCTAGGCCAGGACGTAGAATTAGAAGAGACAAGAAAAAGCAAAGGTCTATCGCGGTTGTTAGCTTCTCTGTTCATTTTCACATTGTCTCCCATTTCTTCTAAGCTTTATCAAGATAAAATTAGCAATGTTTCATCTAAGTTGTTGTCCATCGGATCTTGCTGTTGTAATTTAGTGCAAATTTTTGATCTTGCATGTCGGCCGATGTATTCCTCTATCGCGTTGTTCCCTTTTGTTCATTCGGCGTCCCGTCCGTGTTGTACATATGTTTTTTTATTGGGCATTTTTCTGCACGCGTTCTTGTGTGCTCATGTCATTTGGCAATGTCGTAGAAGTCAAAGAGGTAGGTTATGTGCTTGTCCCGGTTGCAAGTCTACCTTCAGACTCATAACTGGGTCCATATTTTGTTTTTCATCTTGGTTGCAAGTCCATCTTTTGCTCGTAACTCGGCTCATAGTTTGTAATTGTTATAGTGGCAAATCCACCCTCTACTCACAACTCGTATCGTAGTTTTGTGTAGTTGTCCCAGTTGCAAGCTCACCATTGACTTGTAACTGGGCATGTGGTTTGTTTTTTATCCCAGTTGCAAGTCTACCCATGGCTCGCAATTAAGCTCACAGTTTGTAGTTGTCCCAGTTACAAACTCACCGTTGACACGCAACTCATATCATAGTTTTGTACAGTTGTCCCAGTTACAAGTCCACCCTTGATTCGCAATTATCTAGGCCCATAGTTTGTTTTATCCTCGTTGGAATCCCACCCTTGACTCGCAACTTGGCTTGTGTTTTGTCTTTTCATCTTAGTTGCAAGTTCACCCTTGACTCGCAACTGGGATTGTAGTTTGTTTGATCCCAGTTGCATGTCGACACTTGACTCACAACTGGGTTCGTAGTTTCGTAGCTTTCTCAGTTGCAAATCCACCTTCGACTCGCAACTGGCCTCATAGTTCTCCCTATTGCAAGCCCACCCTCGACTCGCAACTAGACATGTCTTTTGTTTTACACTCCAGTTGCAAGTCCACCTTTGACTCGCAACTGGGTCCACAGTTTGTTTCATCCCAGTTGCAGGTCGACCATTTACTCGCAACTAGGCGCATTGTTTCATAGTTTTCCTAATTGCAGGTCCATCCTCGACTCGCTACTAGGTTCATACTTTTGTTGTTGTCAAAGTTGTAAGTTCACCCTCGACTCTAACTAGGCCCATAGTTTGTTGTTGTTCTAGTTACAAGTCCACCCTCGACTCGCAACTGGGCCTCTATTTTGTTTTTCATCTTAGTTGCGAGTCCACTCTCGACTAGCAACTGAGCTCGTAGTTTGTTGTTGTCCTAGTTACAAATCCACTCCCGACTCACGGGAGGGGGTAGTTTTGTAGTTGCCCTAGTTGCAAGTCTGAAAGAACATGCGGTGCCCCCATGTTTGGTTTTGGTAATTGATGACAATCTCTATGGACCAATGGTTGCCTTGAGTTATATTTGAAGGATTTGTCCATAGGCTTTTCTTGGAGTCCATTTGTTGGTTTCAAGGAGAGTTTGTGATGACCAAGATGCTATTCAAGGAATTACCTAAAGATTGGTTATGCGAGAGGTTGATCAAGACTAAGTCAAAGAGTGAATCAAGTTGATCAACACACAAAGCGTAGAAGATGTACCGAGGGGGACCAAGCGATCCCATGGTATGGTAAGCATTGTCAATTACGCTTTGTGTACTAACCCATGTTCTTCATGAGAGTTCTTTGTGGGGTTAGGTTGCGGTGTGCAAGTTCAAGTGGATCATCACTAAGAGATCACATGCTTGAAGCTTGCCGTCCATTGTGGTGACAATGGACTTGTGAAAATGTGCCAAAGAGTGGCTCACCCATAGTGGAGTATGGGGGAGCAATCAACTAGTCTTCATCGAGCGAACGCAATCAAGAAAGGTGGTCCAACTTGAGGGAGTCAAGATCGTCATCATCTAGCTCAAGTGGAATTCGTGCAAGGCAAAGGTTTGCCCTTGATAGGTTTTATATTTTACCGGTCTCATGGTGATAGTTTGGAGACCGGGTTATAGGATCGATAGCCGTACTATTAAGGGGGGCTCTCAAGTGAGTAGCTTGATCGTATCGTTCGTCGAGAGCTCAAACCATTGCAACCTTGCATCATCTTTCTTGATTCTTATTTGTATTTTCTTTTGAGGTTTTAGATCTTGTGGTTATCTTCGTGACAAGCTCTAGTACATCGAAAACGGATTTCATATGCTTCTTCTATCGCGTTTTCAGTGTTGGAGGTTTTACCGGTCTTTTTCGAGGAAGGGTTCTCACCATTTTATCATGGGACTTTTCTAATTTGCTTCTTATTGATATTTCTACCAAGATTGTGTTAGCCCATGTCGTTAGCTTTCCAACAAACTTGGTTTCGTTGAATTCGGAGTCCATTTGCAGAAGTTGTGGCAGTTTTGGTGTTCTGAAAAGGCTGCAGCGGTACTACCGCAGATTGGAGCGGATGTAATTTTTTACTACCGCTCCAGAGCGGTACTACCGCGGCTACTATAGCGGTAGTACCACTCCGGACCAAAATCTCGTATTAGGTCCAGCGGTGGTAGGCACGGATGTATTTTTTTAGTACCGCTCGCTAGCTGTAGTACCGCTACCCTTTGCGGTAGTACCGCTATCCCTAGTGGTAGTACCGTGAGGACTAGCGGTAGTACCGCTCCGGTAGTTCTACTGGCCTTTTGCCTCCTCGCTGTTGTTTTTCAAAGGGCTACTACTGCCCTAGCGGTAGTACCGCTCCTTGGAGCGGTAGTACCGCTCTGTGCGGGCTGTGAGGATAACGATTGGATTTTTCCCCACCTATAAAAGGGGGTCTTCTTCCCCAATGGACCTTATCTCTTTAGCTCATGTTCTTCCCCCATTGTTGACCTTCTTCGAGCTTGCTAACTCTCAATCCCTCCACTGATTCTTGCTAGTTCTTGAGGGAAAAGAGAGAGGAGATCTAGATCCACGTTTCCACCAATCACTTTCTCCTCTAAGTGAGGGGAACCCCTTGGATCTAGATCTTGGAGTTCTTCATGTTCTTCTTTCGTTCTTCCTCTCATTTTCCTCCCTAGCATTAGTTGCTTTCGTGGGATTTGGGAGAGAAGGACTTGGGCACTCCGTGTGCCCTTGCCATTGCATTTGGTGCATCGGTTTGAGTTCTCCACGGTGATACGTGGAAGTGAAGTTTGAGAAGCTTATTACTCTTGGGTGTTTGGGCACCCTAGAGCTTGTTCCTCTTGGGTGCCTTGGTGCCCTAGACGGTTGGTGCTGTTCGGAGCTTAATCATTGTGGTGTAAAGCTCCGGGCAAGCGTCGGGGTCTCCAATTAGGTTGTGGAGATCGCCCCGAGCAATTTGATGGGTACCGGTGACCGCCCCCAAGGGTTGCCAAAGTGTACTGGTTCGGTGACCGCCCCCAAGGGTTGCCATTTGTACGGGTTCGGTGACCGCCCTCAAGGGTCCCTTAGTGGAATCACGGCATCTTGCATTGTGTGAGGGCGTGAGGAGATTACGGTGGCCCTAGTGGCTTCTTGGGGAGCATTGTGCCTCCACACCGCTCCAAACGGAGATTAGCATCCGCAAGGGTGTGAACTTCGGGATACATCATCGTCTTCGCGTGCCTCGATTATCTCTTACCCGAGCCCTTTACTTATGCACTTTAGCCATATTGTTTCTTGTCATATATCTTGCTATCACTTAGTTGTCTATCTTGCTTAGCATAAGTTGTTGGTGCACATAGGTGAGCCTAGTTGTTGTAGGTTTTGTGCTTGTCAAATTAACTGCTAGGTTTATTCCGCATTTGTTCAAGCCTTAACCGTAATTATTTTAAAGCGCCTATTCACCCCCCCCTCTAGGCGACATCCATGATCTTTCAATTGGTATCAGAGCCTCGTCTCTCTTTTTAGGGCTTAACCGCCTAGAGAGTAAGGATGTCGACTAGGGGCTTAGGATTCTCTGACACTCTTAGTTTCGATGGCACAAATTTTGATGTTTGGGTAATTCGCATGCTTAATCTCTTTAGGGTCATGGACCCAAATTTAGAGCGAATTGTAGATATGGGTTTTTCTCCTCCAAAGGACCCCCAAAGATTATCTTTAGAGGATGAGAAAAACTCTTATCTCAATGCTCAAGCTTCTAATGTGCTTTTTGATGCTTTGAGCAATGTAGTTATATTTCAACTCATGCCGTTTCGGGATGCTCATGAGTTGTGGACAAAGCTTCAAGATAAATATGGCGTGTCCAAGTTTTGTGGGGATGATTGTTCTCCCTCCACCTCCGGCCGTGTTGGTTTCTCAACTTCTTCTACTTCACCTACATGTGGATTGCCACAAGGTAATGATATGGTGAGTAGTGGTGTTCATTGCAATGATGATAGTGTGCTTATCGTTGATGATCCCTCATCTCTATCTTATTGCAATGCTCCATCTTTGGACTCCAACACTTCGAGCACTCCAAATGTTTCACATGCTTGTGTTGATAGTCCGTGCATATCTTGTAGAAATTGCTTGACTAAATCTCATGATGATATGCTTGCTATGTCTTGTTGCCATGATAAAAATGCATCTATTTCCTCGAATTGTTGTGCTAACAATGTAGAGGAAACCCAACACTCCATGGAACAAGATGTGGTTTTTAATGGTGCTTCAAGGGATCCTACATTATCATCTATTGCATTTTGCCTTATGGCCAAGGCTTCAAAGGTATCTCCTACCTTGAACCCCAATATGTCTCTTGATGATGATGTTGATGCTAATGATGATGAGGATAATGATGAATAGAATGATAATGTTGCCTCCTTAAAAACTAAGGGGGAAATGATTTTTAAAGCTCTTCATAAAAATAAAATTGCTCGTTCCAACTTCATGGAAATCATGTCCATTGCCATTGAGGGCAAGAAATATATTGATGAGTTGGAATCTCGTCTTGAGGAGCATGAGGTCACCATTGAGAAAATGGAAGGTCATGAGCGTGATTACGCTAATGAGATCGCGGACCTCTCTCAAACTCTTGAACTTGAACAAACCACCAAGGAATCTCTTGAGGAGACCTTTGCTCTAGAATTATCTAGAATAAAGGAATCTCATGATAGAGCACTTGAGGTGGCCAATGATTTCAAAACTAAAAATGCTAAGCTTGAAGTTGCTCATGCTAGACTCCTTGAGGATTTTGAGCACCTCGAAAATGGCTCAAGGGTCATTAAGAGTGAGCTCATCGAACTCACCGAGTCTCATGCTCAACTTAAAGCTTCTTATTCAAAAGAGCTTGCCAAGTTGCCTTCTCCTCTTGTTGTTAATGATGATGCTTGTGCTACTAACTCTACTTCTTGTGAAGCATCCATTTTGAAGGAGAATGTTGAGCTACGAGCTCAACTTGAGTTGCTATCTAGCAATTTTGGGAAATTGGAAGAAAATCATGTAAAGCTCACAAGCTCTCATGATGATCTTCTAGTATCCCAAAATGTGCTAAAGATAGCTCATGAGGCTATGATTACTAAGGTAACATCTAGTGAGCCTCATGTGGATACTAGCTCTACTTCTAGTCAAAATGCCTTATTGCCATGTGCTAGTCCTCGCAATTTCTCTACCCATAATGTTGCTACATCTTGTGATGAATTGCTTTCCTTGCCTTGTTGCTCCAATGATGAAGCTTATACTTCCTCTAGTACTTGTGTTGATACTAACCATGTAGAGGAAATCAAAGAGCTCAAGGCCCAAGTCAATTATTTGAAGAAAGACTTGGAAAAGAGTCATGAAGGGAAGTCCACACTCAACAATATCTTGAGTGTGCAAAAATCCCCCAATGACAAAGGTGGACTTGGATTCAACTCCAATAAGAAGAAGAAGTCCAAGAGAATCAAGAAGAAGGGCCAAGAACAAGTCAAGAATTCGGCCAAGATTATTTGCTTCAAGTGCAAAATTGAAGGGCATCATGTTAGATCTTGCCCATTGAAGAAGAAGCCCATTAATGACAAGCAACAAGGGAAGTGGCCACAAGTTCATTCTCATGCTCAACCTCAAGTTGAAGAAAGGCCTCTTCCCAAGAAGACTCAAGCTAATGCTTCTCAAGTTGAGAAATCAAGTGAGAAGAAAGTGAAGAGTAGATGTTACTACTTATGTCGTGAGAAAGGTCACGTCGCTTCTTCATGCACTAGTGGTAACTTATCCAACCCAATTATTATTGATGATATCTATTCTCTTGGGAAGGATAAGGTTGGCAATGTGTTTGCCAAGTTTGTTGGTAATCAAAGTGGTTTCAAGCAAAGAACTATTTGGGTTGCCAAGCCTATTGTGACTAACCTCTTAGGACCCAACTTGGTTGGGGACCAACAAGCTCAAACTTGATCAATAGGTGTTGTTGGAGGGCATTGGAGACTTGGCTACATTATGAAGAGTTAAGGGGTCTTCATCATTCATATTGTCTCAAGCCAAGTCATTCGGATTATCAAGTTTCTATCTTATATCCAATGTTCCTCCTTGCGGTAACTCGTGCTTAAATTGTTTACATTGAAAGTTACTTGCTCCTTTTGCATGTTTTGGTTTTGTACCATGCATGTGTTTGTATATGTTGTGCTTCCAACTTGCTTATCTTGAGCAATCAAGTATGTGTGTGTTGGTTTGCACAACATGTACGTGTGTGTCGTGCGTTGAGCCTTTATGCTTCTTATTTGTATCCTAGTTGGCTCGTGTGAGAGATTAATGGAACATCCCATTTTGGGGGCGTGATGTGCTTTGTGCACCTCACAATCCTATAAATGTGTGTACATGAGGAATACCATCTAGTATTGATATTACAAGATTATCTAGTCGCTAGGTGGTATGTCTCTCATGAGAAATTCAAATTCTAAAAAGTCCATTAATTATCTCTTGTTGGATTCTCTTATTTCCTCTTGTTAAGTTTTCATTGGTATCACATTATGGGGGAGTAATATGCTATGTGCATATTACAAGCCTAGAAAATGTGTACATTTGAGATATTGTCACTTAGAGTTGATATTATTAATTATCTTGTTCCTAGGTGACATGTTAGCTCTACAAGTTGCAATTTACTTGTGTTTGTTGTGAAGATGATGTTGGATATCCTTGTTATCTACCACCGGGAATTATTTCCAAATACTTCTTGTCTTTTGACAATTGGAACTCACTTATGTGTGGTAGAATTTATTGATCATCTTTACATTGGCTTTTATTTTTATTTGCCTTATCTCTTGCCAAGGATTGTGTCCACTCCCATTGTCTTCCATACCACTTGTGGATCTTGTTAATTTCTTGTTCTTGTCTAGTGTTTTCTAGATATAGTGAAAGTGGTGATCCCACCTTGTGCATTTTGTATTCAAATGCAAATTCTCTATAATGCACAACTCATGGGGGAGCTATCCTATTTTCTTTAGAACACTCTTCTTGTGATCCTTATCAAGTGTGTTTTGGTGGAAGGCAAGCCGTTTCGTTTTGGTACTTTGTGCCATCATGAAACTTTGTAGAGGGCATGGTTTGTTTGGAACCATCCTCTCTTTTGGGAGTTTGATTTCTTTCATTTTGAGTGTGCCAATGGATATCTCATTCCTTGATGTATCGTTTAATGATATCTTCCAAGTGATGATTTCTCCATTTGGTAATCTATTTTCTCTTGGTATTTCTTTCTCATTTGGTATCGCTTCTTGAAAGTCTTGAGCATGCATAGTCACTTCGTGTATTTTATTTGGCATGCTTTCTTTGTTTGATCCAATATATAGGGGAAACTCCACCAAGTTTCAATTTGGATGAGATGTGCATGAAATTCATTTCCATTTCTATATGCACATATGTTTGTGGAGTTTGTCCTATGTATTGGTGTTTCTAACTCTTTGGTCCCAATGAGTTTGGGTACCATTTTGTTTGTGTTGTTGTTCTAGGAACAATTGGAGATGCATTGGATGCTCGGCTCACTCACAAAGAAGGTGTTGTCACCATGTGCTTATTGGAGTCAAGCTAGGATGATCAATGAACTACTATCTACCTTCAATTGGTATCTACTACATCCGTACAATGGTATCTCGGTAACAA
This sequence comes from Thinopyrum elongatum, assembly GCA_011799875.1. Taxonomy (NCBI): domain Eukaryota; kingdom Viridiplantae; phylum Streptophyta; class Magnoliopsida; order Poales; family Poaceae; genus Thinopyrum; species Thinopyrum elongatum. The sequence goes on from CM022303.1 coordinate 675,555,749, forward strand.
GTATCATCATCTACTTCATGCACACATTTCTTGCATCAACCTTGTGTAGGTTGTATCATGGCATGTAATTCTTGATTCGTTCTTATGATACTTGTTTCCTTTCTCAAAGCATCCCAACGATGATCTCGTGTTGCTAGTTGTGATGTCTTTGATGATTGTGTGGTAGGAGTTCATTTATATACTATAAGACCATATCTAGCCATGTGCTATGCTTTCAAGCAAATATCTTAGTGGTATATTTATGACTTCCTTGTGGATATCTTGTTCTTTCCTTGTGTAACCATTTCGTGTGTACATCCTTCTTTGTGGATCGATATCATCATGATCTTCATCTACCTAGAATCTTATACACTTAAGAGAAGTTGCATATCTAGTTGATATCCCTTTCTTTCACGTCCACCTTTTCCTTCTTGTTTTATTTCTTTGGTGGCTCCGTGAAAGTGTGTGCCTTGAGTGCGGGTCATATCTCGTTGCATCTTGCTGCACTCTTGTGTGGTGAAGATCATTTTCCTCATGCTTGTCTTGACGAGGCTTTTTGCCATCTTAATTGGTATCCCTCGTCTTGATGAGGCTTTCACTTTCTATCTTCACCATGGGTTGTCACAAGCTTGGTTGTTATTTCGCTTTTTAGTAAGCTTGTGTATCCATTTGCTTGTTGTGTGTGTGTGTGGGAAGGACATGTCTGGCACCTTGTATCTCATTTATCCAAGACTATGTTGATGCTTAATGCTCATCCTTATATTAGTCTTCTCAAGTGCTTTGCCATGACTCACACACATCGGTTTTGGTTGAGCCTATTCTTAAGTTGCCTCTTTTACATGTTGCTCAACCATGTGTTTGTTGCAAGTGATAGGCTTAGTTTCCTATATGATCACTTGCTCTTGTTGTGAGTTTCTATTGATTTTGGGGGAGCTATGATCCTATTTTGTGCACTTTGTATCAAAATACAAATATTCTTATGTGTGCACAAATCATGGGGAGCTTCTCTAATTTCTTTAGAACACTCCTTTGCTAATATCATAATATCTTTTTCATGTGGCTCATAGGAGCATTGGTCTTGTTAGTTCAATTGGTATCTTTTGATAGCTAGTTTCAATTGGTATCTTTTGATTGCCTGATTGCTTGTTTCTCTCTTTGTTATGTCTTTTTGGCATATCATTCTTTGGCAATCTTTGAGCCTCAATATATTTTGTCTTCCTCCAAGTATTTACCTTTGGATATGTGTAGTGCATTCCACTCTCTTATTGAGAAATACACAATTTATGGAGGAACACAATTTATATTGGCCTTCTAAGCTTTTCCCCCATTTTGGCAATCGATGCCAATGGGGGGGAAGTTTCAGAGAGTTTTGTGGGGAGATGTTTAGAGAGCTTCTTCGTGCTTTGGTTTTGTTCCTAAGCATTTGCATCTCATACGCATCTTCGTGCTTTGGTTTTGTTCCTAAGCATTTGCATCTCATACGCATCTTCGTGCTTTGGTCTTGTTCCTAAGCATTTGCATCTCATACGCATGCATTATTGGTTGGTGCATTGCATGGTGATGCATAATTCCTTGTATAAACTCTCTTGAAAGTGATTGTCATCAATTACCAAAATGGGGGAGATTGAAAGAACATGCGGTGCCCCCATGTTTGGTTTTGGTAATTGATGACAATCTCTATGGACCAATGGTTGCCTTGAGTTATATTTGAAGGATTTGTCCATAGGCTTTTCTTGGAGTCCATTTGTTGGTTTCAAGGAGAGTTTGTGATGACCAAGATGCTATTCAAGGAATTACCTAAATATTGGTTATGTGAGAGGTTGATCAAGACTAAGTCAAAGAGTGAATCAAGTTGATCAACACACAAAGCGTAGAAGATGTACCGAGGGGGACCAAGCGATCCCATGGTATGGTAAGCATTGTCAATTACGCTTTGTGTACTAACCCATGTTCTTCGTGAGAGTTCTTTGTGGGGTTAGGTTGCGGTGTGCAAGTTCAAGTGGATCATCACGAAGAGATCACATGCTTGAAGCTTGCCGTCCATTGTGGTGACAATGGACTTGTGAAAATGTGCCAAAGAGTGGCTCACCCATAGTGGAGTATGGGGGAGCAATCAACTAGTCTTCATCGAGCGAACGCAATCAAGAAAGGTGGTCCAACTTGAGGGAGTCAAGATCGTCATCATCTAGCTCAAGTGGACTTCGTGCAAGGCAAAGGTTTGCCCTTGATAGGTTTTATATTTTACCGGTCTCATGGTGATAGTTTGGAGACCGGGTTATAGGATCGATAGCCGTACTATTAAGGGGGCTCTCAAGTGAGTAGCTTGATCGTATCGTTCGTCGAGAGCTCAAACCATTGCATCCTTGCATCATCTTTCTTGATTCTTATTTGTATTTTCTTTTGAGGTTTTAGATCTTGTGGTTATCTTCGTGACAAGCTCTAGTACATCGAAAACGGATTTCATATGCTTCTTCTATCGCGTTTTCAGTGTTGGAGGTTTTACCGGTCTTTTTCGAGGAAGGGTTCTCACCATTTTATCATGGGACTTTTCTAATTTACTTCTTATTGATATTTCTACCAATATTGTGTTAGCCCATGTCGTTAGCTTTCCAACAAACTTGGTTTCGTTGAATTCGGAGTCCGTTTGCAGAAGTTGTGGCAGTTTTGGTGTTCTGAAAAGGCTGCAGCGGTACTACCGCGGATTGGAGCGGATGTAATTTTTTACTACCGCGGCTACTACAGCGGTAGTACCGCTCCGGACCAAAATCTCGTATTAGGTCCAGCGGTGGTAGGCATGGATGTATTTTTTTAGTACCGCTCGCTAGCTGTAGTACCGCTACCCTTTGCGGTAGTACCGCTATCCCTAGTGGTAGTACCGTGAGGACTAGCGGTAGTACCGCTCCGGCAGTTCTACTGGCATTTTGCCTCCTCGCTGTTGTTTTTCAAAGGGCTACTACCGCCCTAGCGGTAGTACCGCTCCTTGGAGCGGTAGTACCGCTCTGTGCGGGCTGTGAGGATAACGGTTGGATTTTTCCCCACCTATAAAAGAGGGTCTTCTTCCCCAATGGACCTTATCTCTTTAGCTCATGTTCTTCCCCCATTGTTGACCTTCTTCGAGCTTGCTAACTCTCAATCCCTCCAATGATTCTTGCTAGTTCTTGAGGGAAAAGAGAGAGGAGATCTAGATCGACGTTTCCACCAATCACTTTCTCCTCTAAGTGAGGGGAACCCCTTGGATCTAGATCTTGGAGTTCTTCGTGTTCTTCTTTCGTTCTTCCTCTCATTTTCCTCCCTAGCATTAGTTGCTTTGGTGGGATTTGGGAGAGAAGGACTTGGGCACTCCGTGTGCCCTTGCCATTGCATTTGGTGCATCGGTTTGAGTTCTCCACGGTGATACGTGGAAGTGAAGTTTGAGAAGCTTATTACTCTTGGGTGTTTGGGCACCCTAGAGCTTGTTCCTCTTGGGTGCCTTGGTGCCCTAGACGGTTGGTGTTGTTCGGAGCTTAATCATTGTGGTGTAAAGCTCCGGGCAAGCGTCGGGGTCTCCAATTAGGTTGTGGAGATCGCGCCGAGCAATTTGACGGGTACCGGTGACCGCCCCCAAGGGTTGCCAAAGTGTACTGGTTCGGTGACCGCCCCCAAGGGTTGTCATTTGTACGGGTTCGGTGACCGCCCTCAAGGGTCCCTTAGTGGAATCACGGCATCTTGCATTGTGTGAGGGCGTGAGGAGATTACGGTGGCCCTAGTGGCTTCTTGGGGAGAATTGTGCCTCCACACCGCTCCAAACGGAGATTAGCATCCGCAAGGGTGTGAACTTCGGGATACATCATCGTCTCCGCGTGCCTCGGTTATCTCTTACCCGAGCCCTTTACTTATGCACTTTGGCCATATTGTTTCTTGTCATATATCTTGCTATCACTTAGTTGTCTATCTTGCTTAGCATAAGTTGTTGGTGCACATAGGTGAGCCTAGTTGTTGTAGGTTTTGTGCTTGTCAAATTAACTGCTAGGTTTATTCCGCATTTGTTCAAGCCTTAACCGTAATTATTTTAAAGCGCCTATTCACCCCCCCCCTCTAGGCGACATCCATGATCTTTCAATTGGTATCAGAGCCTCGTCTCTCTTTTTAGGGCTTAACCGCCTAGAGAGTAAGGATGTCGACTAGGGGCTTAGGATTCTCTGACACTCTTAGTTTCGATGGCACAGATTTTGATGTTTGGGTAGTTCGCATGCTTAATCTCTTTAGGGTCATGGACCCAAATTTAGAGCGAATTGTAGATATGGGTTTTTCTCCTCCAAAGGATCCCCAAAGATTATCTTTACAGGATGAGAAAAACTCTTATCTCAATGCTCAAGCTTCTAATGTGCTTTTCGATGCTTTGAGCAATGTAGTTATATTTCAACTCATGCCGTTTCGGGATGCTCATGAGTTGTGGACAAAGCTTCAAGATAAATATGGCGTGTCCAAGTTTTGTGGGGATGATTGTTCTCCCTCCACCTCCGGCCGTGTTGGTTTCTCAACTTCTTCTACTTCACCTACATGTGGATTGCCACAAGGTAATGATATGGTGAGTAGTGGTGTTCATTGCAATGATGATAGTGTGCTTATCGTTGATGATCCCTCATCTCTATCTTATTGCAATGCTCCATCTTATTGCAATGATATGGTGAGTAGTGTTGTTTGTTGTTTGTTTTCACCCCAGTTGCAAGTCCACCCCCGACATGCAACTCGAGGGATGTAGTTTGTAATCGCCCCAGTTGCAAGTCAACCGTGTACTCGCAACTCGGGAGGGTGTAGTTTTGTAGTTGCCCTAGTTGCAAGTCCACCCTCGACTCGCAACTCGGGGGGGGGGGGGGGGGGTTGGGGTTTGTTTATTTGTATGTTTAATATAAGTTGCAATTAGACCCTCGACCTAAAACTAGGGATTTCTGTCGGCCCAGTTGCAAGTCCACCCTCGTCTGCTACTTAGGAGGGTGTTGTTTTGTTTTCACCCCAGTTGTAAGTCCACCCTCGACTTGCAACTCGAGAGATGTAGTTTGTAATCGCCCCAGTTGCAAGTCAACCATGTACTCGCAACTTGGGGTGGGTATTGTTTGTTTTCACCCCAGTTGCAAGTCCACCCCCGACTTGCAACTCGAGCGATGTAGTTTGTAATCGCCCCAGTTGCAAGTCAACCATGTACTTGCAACTCGGGAGGGTGTTGTTTTGTAGTTGCCCTAGCTGCAGGTCCACCCTCGACTCGCAACTCGGGGGAGGGGTGTTATTTTTTGTTCCTGTTTCATAGTAGTTGCAATTAGACCCTCGACCTGAAACTAGGGGTTTCTGTCGGCCCAATTGCAAGTCCACCCTCGACTTGAAACTCGGGAGGGTATTGTTTTGGTTTCACCCCTGTTGCAAGTCCACCCCCAACTTGCAATTGGACATGTATTTTGTTTTTCATCCCACTTGCAAATCCACGCTCGACAGGCAACTGGGCTTGTAGTTTATTATTGTCCCAATTGCAAGTCCATCCTCGAATCGCAAATGATATGTTAGTTTTGTGTAGTTGTCCGAGTTGCAAGTCCGCCCTCAACTCGCAACTAGGCTCGTAGTTTGTTTCATCCCAATTGCACTTCCATTCTCGACTCACAATTGGGCTCATACATTGATGGTTGGCCTAGTTGAAAGTTCACCCTCGACTCGCAACTGGGCCCATAGTTTCGTTGTTGTCCCAGTTGCAAGCTCACCTTCGACTTACAACTGGGCTTGACCCTTTTTACCTCAGTTTTAAAATCAAGTTTGGTCCACTTGCAAGTGCACCATCGATAGCAACTTTGTCCTCGACCCTTTGTCGCAGTTGCAAGTGCACCCTCGAGAAGCAACTTTATTCTCAACCCTTTTGACCACTTGTAGATCCACCCTCGACATGCAACTGGCCTAGATCATTTTGTCCTGGTTGCAACTGGGATGTTCACCTTTGAGATGCAACTTGCCCGAACCCTACCCAATTGCATGTCCACCCTCGACATGCAACCGAGGATGGACTTGCAGTTGCATGACTCGACCCTTTGTCCCAGTTGCATGTCGCTAATAAAACAACAAGGCCCGCTAATACCTACAATAGGGGGCGCTGATACAATCACTAAGCTTAGTGGTCGCTCACTATTCGCTCATAGTAGGTTGGACCATTTGTGTTGTTAGAGAGTGTTTTTTGGGAAGCGATCAGGGATTCCTGGGAGCGAGTTGTGGTTTGGGGATCCGGTTTTAGGAACCTTTTTGGTGGTTTTGGATGGTTGCAACCAGCTTTTTTGTTCTTTTCTTTTTTGTCTATTTTCCTCTTTTGGGGTTTCTGGTTGTTCTTTTGGTTTTTTCTATTTTTTTTCATTTTTTTTTCTTATTTTCCTTTACATTTTGTTTTAAAACTTTTTGAACCTTTTTTTCAAAGATATGAACAATTTTAAATTCATGAACATTTTGGAACTTTGTGATTTATTTATTTCGAATCGGCGAACATTTTCTGAATCCAGAACAATTTTTAACACGTTTGGATGCACGATCAATTGTTCATTATGTGTTTTAAAAACATTTAGTGTATACATTATAAAAATATTTTACTGTATATTTAAAATGGTTCTACGTATATTAAAAAGGTTAAGTTTGTATTAAAAAAATTAGTGTGTATTAAGAAAGTTCAGTGAATATAATTTAAAAAGTTCATTCTATCTAAAAAAGTTCACTGTATATTTAGAAAATTAAATGTATATTACCACAAATTCGTGAACATGTTTCTGATTTTTTTATCAAACTTTGTCTTTTATTGAAAATTAATGCATAAAATATAAAGAGTGGAACTGAAAAGCAAAAACAAAAGGGCAAAAAAACAAATCATTTATAGCCTACTAGAAGCTAGTGATCAGAGACACGCCGCTAAATAGATGGCAATAAAATGCAAAAACCAACAAATCGATGGTAGAGCTACTTTATTTTCACTGATATACATCTGATCACTAGCTTTTCCTGGGGAAAAAATCTGATCGCTAGCTTCGAGTTGTGACGCAACACAAGTTACCAAGGTGCTTGCTGCTTCTCCTTGCGTCGCCATCCGATCTAATATGATCTATCGATCTACCATGCACGCACAGGAAGAGACACATGTAGCAAGAAGGAATCTTCGGCTGGCTGATACACACCGTAAAAAGCTACCCTCCTGCTAGTACACACTACGAGCTGTCGGAGCGTATAGGCCGGCCCACCGAGGCGGACGTGAGCGCGAGACTGGTTCGTTTGTTTCAGGCTTTATGACAAATCAAAATCGGGCAAACAAGATAAACAATGAGGAGGTGGCGTTGACATCATACTTAGATGCGAGATATTATCTCACATCTATATGTAATATAGACGGACCCAGGTCTGCCTAGGACTCAGTCAACTTAGACTGCGCGAAGTCTAAGTCGACTGACGTCAGCGTTTTTTTTAGCAACACGTCAGCGTTGTTGTTATAGCCCGATCGATTTTCTTACTCGTTGAGTTTGGGCTGGTTTGTCATGTACGAGGCTTTGTCCTTCGTTTTTGTTTGCTTGTGTTATTAAGTGGGCTGCTGTACGTACGAAAGCTTGTTTCGTGGTAGGCTGTCTTTTTTTCTTGCTTGCATGTGGGCAGCTTTTTTTTGTTTTTTGTTTTCTTGTCTGCTACTTAGTTGGTTCTTTTTTTGGCTTGTAATTGGGCTGTTAAATATACTAGTGTCCGCCTTAACGCTCCCATCCATCAAACATAATGAATACAAAAAATGTAGTGTTTTTGTATTACTTTGACCACATATTTTTGACAGAAAAAAGAGAAACAAATTAAGAAACTCCCCTGGTTGAACAGAAATGAGCTTCCTGGTGCATGTGTTACATAGTGCTAAAAAAGGGGAAGTGGGTAGTAAAAACTGAAGCTCACTCTCTGATCAATAACAAAGTTATATTGCATATAAGTAGTTTGAGACGATCTACTTCTTTCTTAATGTGTATCACTAGTTTTAGGTGACCCATAGGAAAATAAAATATTTTTTAAACAAAAAAATAAGTTAAGCGCGGATGACGAACATGCAATTGCGCATGGTTGACGGATATGCAACTACATGCGATCAACCAAATAACAATAATTTGATAAAAAAATCTAAAATATCACTATTAAGAAAACGATAAGAAAAACACAAATCCAAAACACAAAAAAAGGGAAATAAAAAATAAAGTAGAAGAACAAAAAATGAAAAAGTAAAAAAAAAAAAAAACAAATACATGCTGCCCAAAACACCCAACCCCTCGCCCCGCCCGCACCCTAGTTATGCCTGGCATGTGTTGCTTGCAGTTGCATGCGAACTACAATGTATACGGCTGCACATGGGGTGACGTGCACTGGGTGGCGCGTTTGAAAGGGAATACACCACTACTTAGTAAAGGCAAAAAAAGGAAAATAAAATTAGTTGTTGACATGCAGTTGCGGGAGGGGTGACATTTGCAGTTGCGGCATACTGGCACACGTGCAACTGCCACCTCTCCTAACCAAAAAATATTGCTAAGTTAAGTCGCGTTGAATACATGGAGTTGAAATCAGGGCTGACACTTGCCGTTGTTTGCCTAATGGCAGACATGCAAGTGCTCTCCCTCCCCCGGACAAAACAACACTGAGTTGAAGTTGTAGTTGAGGAAGACACTTGCAGGCATGGGTCTAGTGGCGGATATGCAATCCCCCCACTCCCGACAAAACAACACATAGTTGCGGTCGGGTTGAAGAAATGCAGTTGTAGTCGAGGGCGACAATTGCACTTGCGTACCTATCAATAGACATGCAACTTCCCCATCATCGAGATAAAACACAACTGAGTTGCAGCTGCAAGCGGGGTAGACACTTGTAGTTGTGTGCCTAGTAGTAGACATGCATCTACCGCCTTCTCCCCTCAACGACAAAATAAGACATAGTTGCGGCTACGGTCGGGGAGACACTTGCAGTTGTGTTCTAGTGGCAGACATGGAATTGTCGCATCCCCCCTAACACACACACACACACACACACACACACACACACACACACACACACACACCGACAAAACAACATAGAGTTGCAATCATGTTAAACACATGCAGTTGTAGTCAGGGGCGACACTTGTAGTTATGTGGGACATGCAACTGCCCCCTTCCCCCGACAAAACCCCTCTAAGTTGCAGTTGGGGCGACACTTGCAGTTGTGTGCTTAGTGGCTGGCATGGAAATCCACCCCCTTCCCCACCAAGCACAAATTTTGTTCCCAAGTTGCAGTCACGTTGAAGACATTCGGTTGTAGTCCGGGCAACACTTGGAGTTGTGTGAAGGTAGCAGACATGCAAGTAACCCTTCCCGAACAAAGCACAACTAAGTTATAGTTGCATTTGAAGACATGCAGTTGTAGTAGTTCATGGCACTTGCAATTCCATGCGTAGTCGCAGGCATGTAACTCCCCCTCCCCTGATAAAATATCACTAAGTTGCAGTCACATTGAAGACATGCAATTGCAAATCTGCTGCGACACTTTGCAGTTGCGTGTTGGTTGCAGACATGCAACTGCCCATCTCCGACAAAACAACAACAAGTTGCAGTCGCGTTGAAGACATGCAATTACAGTCGGGGGCGACTCTTGCAGTTGCGTGTTGGTGGTAGACATGCAACTGCCTCCCCCAACAAAACAACACTAAGTTACAATCGCATTGAATACATGCAATTGCAGTCGGGGGCAACACTTGCGGTTGTGTATGCAATAGCCTCTTCATCGACGGAATAACACCAAGTTGCAGTTGCGTTGAAGACATGCAGTTGCAGTCGGGGTGACACTTGCAGTTGCATGTTGGTGACAGACATGTAACTGCCACTCCTCCGTCAAAACAACACCAAGATGCAGTCGCATTGAAGACATGCAATTGCAGTTGGACGACATTTGCAGTTGCATGTTGGTGGCAGACATGCAACTACCCCTCCCCCGACAAAACCACACCAAGTTGCGGTCGCGTTGAACACAAGAAATTGCAGCCGAGCGCGACACTTGCAGTTGCGTGTTTGTCGCAGACATGCAACTGCCCCTCCCCCGACAAAACAACACCAAGATGCAGTCATGTTGAAGACATGTAGTTGCAGTCAGGGCGACACTTGCAGTTGCGTGTTGGTGGCAGACATGCAACTGGCCATCCTTCGACAAAACCACACCAAGTTGCAGTGGCGTTGAAGACATGCAATTGTAGTCGGGGCGACACTTGCAGTTGCGTGTTGGTGGCAGACATGCAACTGTTCCCTCCCCAGACAAAACATCACTAAGTTGTCATCGCGTTGAAGACATGTAGTTGCACTGGGGGGGCGACACTTGTAGTTGCGTGTTGGTGGCAGACATGCAACTGCACCTCCCCGACAAAACAACATCAAGTTGTAGTTGCGTCGACGACATGTAGCTGCATTTAGGGGCGACACTTGCAATTGCATGCTGGTGGCAAACATGCAACCGTCCCTCCCCCAACAAAACAACACAAAATTGCAGTCGCGTTAAAGACAAGCAATTTGCAGTCCGGAGCGACACTTGCAGTTGTGTGTTGGTGGCAGAGATGCAATTGCCCCTCCCCCGACAAAACAACACCAAATTGCGACCACGTTGAGGACATGCAGTTGCAGTCGAGGGCAACACTTGCAGTTGCAGGTTGATGGCAGACATACAATTGCCCCTCCCTCGAAAAAATAATACTAAGTTGCAGGCGCATTGAAGACATACAGTTGCAGTTGGGGGCGACACTTGCAGTTGTGTGTTGGTGGTAGACATGCATTTGCCCCTCCATCGACAAAACAACACCAAGTTGCGGCCGCGTTGAAGACATGCAGTTGCAGTCGGAGGCGACACATGCAGTTGCGTGTTGGTTGCAAATATGCAAAAGCCTCCCTGTCTAAGTTGTTATCGCTTTTAAGACATGCACTTACAGTCGGGGGCAATTGTGCAACCTGATGACAAATATTTTCAAATTCCAAAAATAAAAGTGTTATTTAATAATTATTAAAACAAAATGGATAGCATGAATATTACTGTTAGCAAGAAAAAGATCTAAAAATATCATTAAAAACAAGTAAAGGTAATAAGACATATGCAAAAAAACAACACGGGTAACTGTGAAGAAAAGTTTAAATCTAAAAACCTATATTTTAAATAATATCATGTCAACCGATATGAACCAAACAAATTAAAAACAAGTGTATGGTGGAAAATATACAAAATGGAAAATATATTTGCATACATACATCCATACGTGTGAAATAAATATGGTCATCTTGTATTTAAAACTAAATTATGCAAAAAATTGTCCATTTAAAAAGTCGATGTATATGTTCAAAATATTGTACATTTTGAAAGAATCCATACTTTCAAGTTTCAACCCCCAGCCCCCTAACTCCCGGCGGTCAAACAACCCGAGTTTACTACAAAAAGGCAGTCAACAACAAATAAAAAATCAGTCAAAATAGAAATGAACAAAAGGCTAAAAAAAATCCTTGTCGAGCACGCGCCAACCAACAGGCCGACAGAAAAAAAGAATCTAAAAGAACAAAAGGAAAGAGCCCAACCCGAAAAGAAATAGAAGAAAAACAAACGAGCTGGTTGCGCGGCTTAGCAGGCCGAAACAAGAAAACTCAAACTCCAGCGTGATTCTTGAAGCAAGTAACACAGACGGTTCATGCGTCGACTAAGGCTTCGCGAAATCTCAGTCAACTGAGATTTAGCAATACCAAAAATGAAAAATTTGCAAAATGCGTGTCAAAATCTCTATTCTAAAAAAATAGATCTTCCATTTTTATAATATAAGAAATTAAAAAGTGAAATAGAAATACAAGTAAAATCAGTTTTATAAAAATAAATGATAAATAAATACACAAAAATACAAAAGGGAAAAGGAAATATTAAAAGGAAAAAGGTACGTGTATACATAGAGTGAGCTGCACCAGTGAGATTCCTACTGTACACACAAGCCCAACAAAAAACAAAGAAAATACAAAATATTCACATGGGAGACCTGTGATTGAGAAAATAAAAAACCAAAAAAGAGAAACAGGAAAGGCCCGCAAGCCACAGCCCACGGCCATATACAAAAGCAAAGTCCGTAGAAGGCACGCTCTGCCCGCTGGGACAAAGCCCAGTACATTTTGTACGAGAAGACTACCTCATCGATAAATCACAGATCAATCAAGTTGAACAAAGAAAAAACTCGTCGACTGAGACATAGGTAATTCTCAGTCGACTGAGAATTAGCACAACCGATTATTAATTTTGTTGGGCAACTTCAGATCCGAATATTGCGCTCCGCTTCACCCTGGCGCCGTGTTGGTTCGTCGTCCTCTTCTCCGGCGGTTCTGCGGCCGTCGTCGCCTGGCGCTGCGGTGGACTCACTTGAATCAGGTCGATGCGGTGGAATCGCGCTGGCAGGAGGGACTCCTGGCCCGGCTTATCTCACGCGGCCTATGAGGATGATGGACCTTCGACGTCTTCTCGGACATATATGGGCTCGAACGTCGGGGAACACCGGACTCGGTCGATCCTTCGCTGCTGCCGCCGCAGTGTGAATCGCCAGGAGCCACCTCCCAGTGTGAATCGCCAGGAGCCACCGTCTTCTTCAGCCATCCATGCCGTTGCCATGGTAGAGTCGGCCGTCGCCGTTGCTCCAGTGCTACCTGCTGGACAGCTGCAAGCGCAGCTCATGCAGCCGCCCTCGGCAGTCTGCGTTCATCCGGCGTTTCCCGCTGGACTGCTGCACGCGCAGCACGTGCAGCCGCCGGCCGGTGGGCTCCTACAGCAGCCGTCGACAGTCACTCTGCAAGCCCGTGGGGCGCCGTTGGATACAGCTGCTTCGCCTGTTGCGGTTGGCGCGATGAAGTCCAAGGTCTGCTGCTCGAAGTGTGGCTCCGATGAGCACATCGTCTTCCGCTACGCCATCACGCCGCCAAATCCACGGAGGTCTTCCTCGCCGAGGCCGGTGCCTGCTCTACCTGCCTCCCCCGCTGCCAAGTCTCATGCTTCGACCACCCAGCCACCTGCACCACTACTTATGGCGGGTGGTGGGGTTGCGGCCTCCTCTACGGTGACTCCTTCGCCGTTGCGACAGAGTGGACGACACGCCGTCACTGATGACGGCTCGTCCGCAACCGATGACGAGGGCTATGCGTAGGGCAGCGGGGCACAACCTCGACACTCAGGGTACTTCATATTCTAAGTCTTTTTTAAGTTTTGATAATTCCAGAGTTACTTCAAATATTAGTACTCTTGGGATTTCATTAGGTCGTAATTCTGCAGAGGTAGATGTTTATGTTAAGGCGATGAAAAATTTGGAGTTCGACCGGCTTACGGTTGCTACAAAGTTGTCGACTACTTCAGATCCTCTCGTGTCAGATGAGGAGGAAGCTGATGCCGAATCGGATGGCAAGCTTCTCTCCCATTTGGTTAAAGACACGATGAAAGTAGACTTGGATGATACTGCACGCGATACCATGTTATGTGAGCTTATCGCGTCGGTAAGAAAAAATAAGTCTACCGCTGCGAGGAAGAGAGGGCGCCCATCTAAGAGGGCGAATGTTTCTAAATCTAAGAATGGTTCTTCATGAGAGGCATGTTTTGGAATCCCAGAGGTCTTGGTGACTTGGCTAAGCACAAACACATTGTTGATTGTGTAAGGGGTCATGCGTTAGACTTCGTGGCAATTACTGAGTCGGGTAAACGTGATTTCCAGATATGTGATCTAGACTATTTTTCATGTGGCTATGATTATGAATGGAATGTCTTACCCCCGCCCGGGAGGTCAGGTGGAATTTTGCTTGGCATCCACTCGACATCCTTGGAACTGTTGTCCACGTCGAAGGGTGAATATCACATTAAATTTCACCTATGAAACAAGTCTGACAACTTCCTATGGAGCCTGGTGGCCGTGTATGGCACCGCTCAAGAGGAATTTAAGTCTGCTTTTCTCAAGGAACTTGTTAATACCTGTCGGGACAACCCTCGTCCCATGATAATTAGGGGGGGGGGGGGGGGGGGGGGGGGGGGTGGGGATTTCAGAATCCTTAGATATTCAGCAGGAAAAAAACAATGACCGGTTTGACACTAGTTGGCCTTTCCTCTTCAATGCTGTTATTGACTACTTGGATCTGCGAGAGCTCACTATGTCTGGTCGTCAGTATACATGGGCCAACTTACGAAAAACTTGACCAGGTGCTAGTAACCATCGACTGGGAATATAAATTCCCCCCTTGCTTCGGTACGGGTGCTAGAAAGAATTGAGGCCTTATCGGATCATGCTCCATTGCTAACTGATTTTGGCCAAATCACTCCAAGTTCCAATCGTCCACAGTTTAAATTCGAACTGGGATGGCTTACTAGGGAGGGATTCTATGTGAGAGCCTAGCTTAATAGGGATGATAGACTACTCATATCAACAAGGAATTCCTACTTTTCCGGGAGCCCATTCGGAAAGAACTCCAAAGTTAAGTGTGCTTGGCTTGAAGCAATTTCAGGATGGGTGACCGACTGGGAAGTTGGTCTTAGGTGCACACGAGTGAGGACAAAGTGCGCAGGAAAGACTAGTGTTGATTTGTGGGGCCAGTCTAGATCCAACCAGGAGTAACGGCGAGTAACCGGCGGGTGTGTCCGGGGCGTTACATTCTATGACTTGGTTAATAATGTTTGGGCGCGGCAACCCGGGATAATACGCCCATTCAACGATGGAATTACCGAATTCGTGCCTTGCGACGATTCCTACACGGATGGGCTAAGCACACCGCCGGTATGTACAAAAAAGAAAAGTTGCTGTCTACCTTAATCGGCATCCTTGATAAGACAGCGGAGGTGAGGCCCCGTTCTGCTGCTGAGGTTGAGCAACAAAGCCAACTAAATGAGCAGATTGCCCGCCTTTTACGCGAGTAAGAAATTAAATGGTACCAATGATCCAAGGCCGACTCTCTTGTTTATGGAGATGAAAATACGAAATACTTTCAAATGCTGGCCAATGGCAGACATAGAAAGAAACGTATCTTCGCTCTTGACCAGGATGAGGGCCATATCAAGGGGGATGTCCTACTCAGAAATTTTATTACGAAGTATTACAAAGGTCTTTTTGGACCTTCAACTGAAAGTTCATTTTCGTTGGACGAGTCTGTTACTCGTCACATCCCTCAAGCTTCAGAGGTGAAAAAAGAGTTTTTAACCCCTACATTTTCGTAGGAGGAAATCTGTACCGCGGTGTTTCAAATGGAACACAACAAGGCTCCTGGGCCAGACAGTTTCTGGTGGAGTTTTATCAATTTTTTTGGGACTTGATTAAGGTGGACTTGATTAAGGTGGACTTGATTCAGTTGTTTAACTAACTGCATACAGAAAACCTTGACATTGCCCGTTTGAACTTTGGGGAAATTATTCTTTTGCCCAAGACTAAGGAGGCAAGTCGTTTTTTTGGCCGGCGAGGGGAGGGCTTTGTGGTGCTCTAGCTCACCTCCTATGCACATGAGGTGTTCGATGAACTGCCCGAGCCACACTACTTAAGCTTTCTCCTCTCCAAACTCGACCTCCAAGCTCCATTTTCCTAAGATTTGTCTAGTTTTAGCGGTCCGTCACGTCCCGTCCCCGTCTTCACCACCGTCGATTGCCCGCGCCGATCTCGTCGCCGGCACCACCGTGGTGAGCCTCTTGTTCTTATCTTCTTTCTAAAAGAAAAAAAATTCTTACTTGTATGATTTAGATAGATACTTGTATAATTTTCTTACTTTTATTATTGTTTGTTATTATATAGTGCGATGGTTTTGGTATCCGCCCCCGTCGGCCCTCGTCCTGTCTATGATTCGGATGTGGTATATATTATATTTTATAACTATTTGGTTCATTTATTGTTTATGACAATTATGCCGACCAACGTGGCATATATTTTTTTATCTAGGAGGTATGTGAACCAGAAATTCCAACCGACCCTATTGTCGAGAGGTTAAATTTAGTTGAAGAAGAAAACAATTACTTGAAGGAAAAATTGAAAAAAATTGAGGAGGAGAAGATGATATTGGAGTTGCATGTTGCGGATGTCGTCGATGATCACAAGATCAAGATGGATGCAATGCGCTTCAAGATTAGAAAGTATAGAAAATATGCCATTCATACCGAGGCTTGGTATCATTATGCCGTTGGATCAATTGTTACCTTCGTTGCGATTATGATCGCATTTGTTGTTGCATTGAAATGTTTTACATAGTTTCAATAATGTATGGTTTAATTAGATGCTCTGGAGAGCTATATGTCGTTCAATGAGAACTATGTATGTACTTTGGTTTTAATGTGATGATGAACTTGTATTAATTTGGTCACTTATCTATTCATGATGTTTTGTAATGGTTTTTGACACACTTAATTATATATAATGCACGCAGATGAACCGGCAATGGATGTACGGTGACAGACGCACCTCCAAGTACATTAAGGGCGTGCATAATTTTCTCGAAGTGGCTGAGGCAAACAAGCAGAATGGTTTTATGTGTTGTCCATGCCCTATATGTGGGAATACGAAGTCTTACTCTGACCGGAAAATCCTTCACACCCACCTGCTTTATAAGGGTTTCATACGACACTATAATGTTTGGACCAGGCACGGAGAAATAGGGGTTATGATGGAAGACAGCGAAGAAGAAGAGGACGATGAAAACTATGTGCCCCCTGAATACGGTGATGCTGCAATGGGGGAAGCTGAAGATCAAGAGGAACCAAACGATGTGCCCGATGATGATCTCCACTGGGTCATTGTTGATGCAAGGAGACAGTGCGAAAGTGAAAAGGAGAAGCTGAAGTTCGATCGCATGTTAGAGGATCACCAAAAAGGGTTGTACCCCAATTGCGAAGATGGCAACACAAAGCTCGGTACCGTACTGGAATTGCTGCAGTGGAAGGCAGAGAATGCTGTGCCTGACAAAGGATTTGAGAAGCTACTGAAAATATTGAAGAAGAAGCTTCCAAAGGATAACGAATTGCCCGACAGTACGTACGCAGCAAAGAAGGTCGTATGCCCTCTAGGATTGGAGGTGCAGAAGATACATGCATGCCCTAATGACTGTATCATGTACCGCGGTGCGTACGAGGATTTGAACGCATGCCCGGTATGCGGTGCATTGCGGTATAAGATCAGACGAGATGACCCTGGTGATGTTGACGGTGAGCCCCCCAGGAAGACGGTTCCTTCCAAGGTGATGTGGTATACTCCTATAATACCACGGTTGAAACGTCTATTCAGAAACAAAGAGCATGCCAAGTTGATGCGATGGCACAGAGAGGACCATACGAAAGACGGGAAGTTGAGAGCACCCGCTGACGGGTCGCAGTGGAGAAAAATCGAGAGAAAGTACCGGGCTGAGTTTGCAGGTGACCCATGGAACGTCTGGTTTGGTTTAAGCGTGGATGGCATTAATCCTTTCGGGAAGCAGAGCAGCAATCACAGCACCTGGCCCGTGACTCTATGTATCTATAACCTTCCTCCTTGGCTGTGCATGAAGCGGAAGTTCATTATGATGCCAGTACTCATCCAAGGCCCTAAGCAACCCGGCAACGACATTGATGTGTACCTAAGGCCATTAGTTGAAGAACTTTTACAGCTGTGGAATGGAAATAGTGTACGTGTGTGGGATGAGCACAGACAGGAGGAATTTGACCTGCATGCGTTGCTGTTTGTAACCATCAATGATTGGCCTGCTCTCAGTAACATTTCAGGACAGACAAACAAGGGATACCACGCATGCACGCACTGTTTAGCTGACACCGAAAGTATATACCAGGACAAATGCAGGAAGAATGTGTACCTGGGGCATCGTCGATTTCTTCCGACCAACCATCAATGTCGAAAGAAAGGCAAGCATTTCAAAGGCGAGGTAGATCACCGGAAGAAGCCCACCATGCGTACCGGTGATCACGTACTTGCTATGGTCAATGATTTACACGTAATCTTTGGAAAGGGTCCCGGCAGACTATCTGTTCCGAATGATGCTGAGGGACGCGCTCCCATGTGGAAGAAGAAATCTATATTTTGGGACCTACCCTACTAGAAAGACCTAGAGGTCCGCTCTTCAATCGACGTGATGCACGTGACAAAGAACCTTTGCGTGAACCTGCTAGGCTTCTTGGGCATGTATGGAAAGACAAAAGATACACCGGAGGCACGGGAGGACCTGCAACGTTGGCACGAAAAAGACGGCATGCCTCCAAAGCAGTATGAAGGTCCAGCCAGCTACGCTCTTACCAAAGAAGAGAAGGAAATCTTCTTTGAATGCCTGCTCAGTATGAAGGTCCCGTCTGGCTTCTCGTCGAATATAAAGGGAATAATAAATATGGCAGAGAAAAAGTTCCAGAACCTAAAGTCTCATTACTGCCACGTGATTATGACGCAACTGCTTCCGATTGCATTGAAGGGGCTTCTACCGGAAAACGTTCGATTAGCCATTGTGAAGCTATGTGCATTCCTCAATGCAATCTCTCAGAAGGTGATCGATGCAGAAATCATACCAAGGCTAAGGAGTGATGTGGCGCAATGTCTTGTCAGTTTCGAGCTGGTGTTCCCACCATCCTTCTTCAATATCATGACGCACGTCCTAGTTCATCTAGTCGACGAGATTATCGTTCTGGGTCCCGTATTTCTACACAATATGTTCCCCTTTGAGAGGTTCATGGGAGTCCTAAAGAAATATGTCCGTAACCGCGCTAGGCCAGAAGGAAGCATCTCCATGGGCCATCAAACAGAGGATGTCATTGGGTTTTGTGTTGACTTCATTCCTGACCTTAAGAAGATTGGTCTCCCTTGATCGCGGTATGAGGGGAGACTGACTGGAAAAGGCACGCTAGGAGGGGACTCAATAATATGCAGGGACGGGCATTCTTGGTCTCAAGCACACTACACAGTTCTACAGAACTCTACCTTGGTGACCCCGTATGTCGATGAACACAAGAACATTCTGCGCTCCAAACACCCGGAGCAGTGTGACGACTGGATTACATGTGAACACATCAGGACTTTCGGCAGTTGGTTGGAAACACGTCTCAGAGGTGACAACACTGTTTCTGATGAGCTGTACTCGTTGTCCTGGGGACCATCTTCGACTGTATTGACTTACAAAGGATACGAGATAAATGGGAATACATTTTACACGATCGCCCAAGATCAAAAGAGCACCAACCAAAACAGCGGTGTCCGCTTTGATGCAGCAACCAAGAGGGGAAAGGACACATATTATGGTTACATAGTGGACATATGGGAACTTGACTATGGACATGATTTTAAGGTCCCTTTGTTTAAGTGCAAATGGGTCAATCTGTCAGGAGGCGGGGTACAGGTAGAGCCACATTACGGAATGACAATAGTGGATCTGAACAATCTTGGGTACACAGACGAACCATTCGTCCTAGCCAATGATGTGGCGCAGGTTTTCTATGTGAAGGACATGTCTACCATACCGAGAAAAAGAAAAGATAAGGAAGCGAATACATCATACGATGAGCCAAAGCGCCACATAGTTCTTTCAGGGAAAAGAGACATCGTGGGAGTGGAGGGTAAGACAGACATGTCTGAAGATTATGAAAAGTTTCATGAAATTCCTCCCTTCAAAGTCAAGGCTGACCCAAGCACCCTGTTTAGCGATGAAGAATATCCATGGTTGCGGCTCAATAAGCAAAGCACACAAGCGAAGAAAAAGTGAAGACAGATGAAGTCAGAAAGGTTTGAAAATTGATGATATGGCTTTGAATGGTTCATTTTGAGCACACAAAAAGTCCGGAGTTCAAATAAGTTCAAAAAAATGAAATCCCTTTGTAACAGATGAGTTTTTGTCCGAAACCCTGATACTTCGAAAGAGATTGTCCATTTTGTACACGAAGTGCATCCAGTTTTTGTCATAACCCTCTCAAATTTTTAGCACATGCTATGTGGGTGAAATGATGATATCATGCAAATTTTCAACCTCTTCAGAGTTCATGTGAAGTGCTTTTCAATTTCAGGGTCATTTAGCTAAAAAAAAATTAGTAAATGCATGAAAAATAACAGATGAAGTCAGGAAGGGTTGAAAATTGATGATGTGGCTTTGAATGGTTCATTTTGAACACACAAAAAGTCTGCAGTTCAAATAAGTTTAAAAAAATGAAATCCCTTTGTAACAGATGAGTTTTTGTCCGAAACCCTGATACTTCGAAAGAGATTGTCCATTTTGCACACAAAGTGCATCCAGTTTTTGCCGTAACCCTCTCAACTTTTTAGCACATGCTATGTGGGTGAAATGATGATTCATGCCAATTTTCAACCTTTCAGAGTTCATGTGAAGTGCTTTCAATTTCAGGGTCATTTATCTCAAAAAAAATCAGTAAATGCATGAAAATAACAGATGAAGTCAGAAGGGTTGAAAATTGATGATGTGGCTTTGAATGGTTCATTTTGAACACACAAAAAGTCTGGAGTTCAAATAAGTTAAAAATGAAATCCCTTTGTAACAGATGAGTTTTTGTCCGAAACCCTGATACTCGAAAGAGATTGTCCATTTTGTACGAAGTGCATCCATTTTTTGCCGTAACCCTCTCAACTTTTTAGCACATGCTATGTGGGTGAAATGATGATATTATGCCAATTTTCAAACTCTTCAGAGTTCATGTGAAGTGCTTTTCAATTTCAGGGTCATTTAGCTCAAAAAAAATCAGTAAATGCATGAAAAATAACAGATGAAGTCAGAAAAGGTTGAAAACTGATGATGTGGCTTTGAATGGTTCATTTTGAAAACACAAAAAGTCTGGAGTTCAAATAAGTTCAAAAAAATGAAATCCCTTTGTAACGGATGAGTTTTTGTCCGAAACCCTGATACTTCGAAAGAGATTGTCCATTTTGTAAACGAAGTGCATCCATTTTTTGCCGTAACCCTCTCAACTTTTTAGCACATGCTATGTGGGTGAAATGATGATATCATGCCAATTTTCAACCTCTTCAGAGTTCATGTGAAGTGCTTTTCAATTTCAGAGTCATTTAGCTCAAAAAAATTAGTAAATGCATGAAAAATAACAGATGAAGTCAGAAAGGGTTGAAAATTGATGATGTGGCTTTGAATGGTGCATACTGAATGCACAAAAAGTCTGGAGTTGAAATAAGTTTAAAAAAATGAAATGCCTTTGTAACAGATGAGTTTTCGTCCGAAACCCTGATACTTCGAAAGAGACTGTCCATTTTGTACACGAAGTGCATCCAGTTTTTGCCGTAACCCTCTCAACTTTTATGAAACTCTAATAGCAAAAATAATAAACTAAAAGAATGAACTAGAAAACTTTAATGAAACTCTAATAGAAAAAAGAATGAACTAGAAAACTTTAATGAAACTCTAATAGCAAAAGGAATCAACTAAAATTTATGCAACTAAAATTATCAAAGTATTTTCTGTTCAAAACATTAAAAGCAAAAAGAATTTTCATAAAGAAATTTTTTTGTTAGAAACTTTAATAGCAAAAAGAATTATCATAAAGATTTTTTTATTAGAAACTAAAATAACAAAAACTGTTTTTGAATATAATGATAAAACATAGTAATATTAAATAGCAGGAAAAAGAATCACTCCAAAATCTATTTTTATAGTAAAGTTAATCACAAACTAGTGATTCACACAAATTTCAAAGAATTCAAATTTAAACTATTCAAATTGGAAAACTAATGGCACTAAGAGCAAGTTTATAATTTTTATTACCTAAAAGCAAAAAGAATCACTGAAAAACAGTTTGTATTTTGTTGTAAGTAGAAACAAAATAAAATAAATAAAGCAAAAAAGAAAACAAAAAAACTAGAAAAAAAATAAAAAAATGCCACCTACTGGGCCACCACGGCCTGAATACGACTAGAAACCCATCCATGGGCTAGGATTCAGGCCCGCAGAGGCCCAGCAGGCCCACGGGCAAAGAGTAGCAGAGAAGGCCTGAAAGCTTGCAGTTGAGAGGAGCTCGAGAGGGTCGGCGCAGCAGCGCTTATAGACCACTCTCGAGCTCTCTCAACTAGCGAGGTGGGACTAAACATCCCACCGCACCTCGCTAGCGCAAGGCCTTTGGTCCCGATTGGTAGCACCAACCGGGACGAAAAGGGGGGCATTGGTCCCGGTTGGTGGAACAAACCGGGACCAATGCCCCCCCTTTGGTCCCGGTTCGTGCCACCAACCGGGACCAATGGTGTTTGTTTCCCGCCCTTTGGGCTGCTGAAAAGAGACCTTTGGTCCCGGTTGGTTGCACGAACCGGGACCAAAGGGGGGCATTGGTCCCGGTTTGTGCCACGAACCGGGACCAATGTTTCGTCTATATAAGAAAACACTTGGAAATCTTCTCCAAAATCACTTCTACTCCTGCCCGCCCCTGCCCCGCCGCCGATGCCGAGGGCAAAAACCGACATCACGCCCTCAAGACTGGGCAGCCGGCCGACCTGACTACCCACAGAGACCCCACACACCATCGAAGAGAGGAACACCGTTGAGGTTGTCAGCAAACGGTTATCGTTCATCACTTCTCTCCGAGCAAGCTACTCCGACTTCACCACGGAAGACCAACCAAGAACCCTCACTAGACGAAACTCTGCCGACATATGCAAAACAATCGGCCATAGGCGTCGAGGACTAGGCAAACTCCGACTCTGTGACGAGTCTTCCAGGAGAAAGAAGCATGCTTTGCACCAACATAGCCCAACCTGCCAATCGCATGGCAGTTTTTTTAAACAGAGGCAAAACATTTGCCTTATCGATTAATTAAGCAGACGAGAATTGCCTGATTAATTAACGAAAAACCGGGCGGAAAATCGATACAAACACACCACATGTGGATTACTCACAAAGCATGAAACTCCACACAAAGCATGAAACCCATGACCGCATGGTCAACATGACAAACATACCCAACACGTAACAACCACAACCCCCACATTTTTATATCGGAAAGGAACCCCCAACGAGAACACCTCGGCAGAAGACAACAAATAACACCAAATCCACGGTGACAAGCCAAAGCACGAGAATGGTCCAAGAGAATGTGGATCTTCCATTAAGCAGTCGTGGACACCTTTTCTATGGCACCACTCTTCCTGCCCTTGCTCCTGAGAACCTTCTCCACCTTTTTGATTTTACCCCTGGAAGCCTTCCCGTCAGGAGGCAAGCATCTCTTTGCCAGATCCAGGTGTACACCCCATGTAATTAAGCTACTGTTGCTCTCTTAATAAAGATGCCAAGTCATCATGCTTGCCATGTTAATTGTCATCAAGTTTAAAATCAATTTCAAATTCAAATTCAAAATGCCAAGTCAAAATTTATGTCTTAAACTGTGAATCAAAAATGTTCACACCTTGCCATAAAATCCCCAAGTAATTGTCATCTTGAAACCCAACCCATTTGAATTCCCAATTTGTCCCTAGCAACAATTTAGTGGAACAGCAATAATGAATAAAGTCATTTAAATTTAGAATATAAATGTGAGTATTTCCAAATGCCATGGAACTTTGTGTGAAGCCATAGAATAATATGCTTGATTTGTGTGCAAAGTTTCACATGCAACAAAAATTATTTGCTAGCTAAGAAAAATGCTAAACAGAATAAAAGAAATGAAACAGAATAAAAGAAAAAAAAACAAGAAAAATGGCCACTGTGTAACTGGGCTCTACTAGCACAGTAGCCAGCCCAGCCCGCCTACACTACAGTCGTCGTCTACCTCCTCGTCGGCACGGCATCGCCCGCGCGCGTGATGCGCGGCAGCTGCCGGCTACAGGAGCCGGGAGGAGGATAAGGAGGCCACCCGCGTCCCTGGATGAACCCTAGATCACTTCCCCTTCCTCCTCGTGCCGCTCGTCGATCCAGTGCACACAGTCATCGTCATCGCCATGGCCCTTGTTGTCCGCGTGGCCCACCGAGCTCCCCGGCGCCTGAGAGGCTGTCAGGAGACCACGGTGGCCGTCTTAGTCATCCATATCGGCAGACCGAGGCAGGGAATCCATGTCGACGTCACTTATGTCGTCTTCTTCTTCGGTCACCAACAGCCATCTTCATCAAATTCGTCGTCCCTGCTGCTCCTAAGCCCCTCGCTGAGCCACCATGTGCTCCTAGGTGAGCTCCCCGTGGTTTCCCTCTCTCTTTGTCGACGGCCCGTCCTCTAGCACATCGGGTTTCGTCCCATCCATGAGCTCGGCCGCCCATGCCTCATCGCCGTCGTAGCTAGAACGCTGCATGATGCTTCCGAGCACTGCATCGAGCCCCTAGGTTTCCTAGGAGGCCAATGAGCCCAGCAGCTTGTCTGGCCATGCCCCCCGAATTGCTCGATCCGCTGACTCCGAACGCCGGGCCCCGTTGCTCATCATCGCCGGCGCCGTTTCGGCCACCTCAGCTTCTGTCGTCGCCACCATTCGATGCCGCTTGCTGCCCGTGTTCGATCCCGACCAGCCGGCGCAAAATGATGGCTCGTAGACGATTTCCAGCGAAGTTCCCGTGCGCGCGGCGGCGGTGTTTTGGTCGCCACCTACGCGCCACCGCGTTCTCAACGGCCTGGTGTCGAGACGTGTGGGCCCGACTGCAAAATATTTAGTTACCCCTAATCACATTTCACTAGTAGAAAAAATGCCCATTTGTCCCGGTTCCAGAGGCCATTTGTCTCGGTTCTGGAACCGGGACTAAAGGGTCGGGACTAAAGCCCAACACCTTAGGTCCCGGTTCGCTTACTAATCGGGACAGATGTGGCTCACGTGGCCACTGCGGCGAGCCCAGGCAGGAGGGCCTTTAGTCAGTGTAACACCAACGGACCAAAGAGCATCCATGCGTCAGCAAATTAGGAGCTGGGGTTTTTGTTTTTTTTTAAAGGGGGGGGGGGTTGGGGGGTTTGTAGGGTTAATTTATGGTTTCAATTTTGTTAGCTGCTAATAGAGAGAAGTGTCCTCTCTTATCTCCGTGCTTGGTCGACGCTACGTACTATACATATGAGAGACTCGATACGCTAGCTAGTAAGCAAATGAAGGAAACCATTAAAGACACAAGATCGTCATGAACATATACAAAGAGAAGTGATCGACCTCCTCCTTCTCCGAGAGATTGGTCGAACAACAAGTTTTCATATATCTCCGACGCTACAAGCTACATATAACAATATAAGATCTCTTACAATCCCTAACATCTGATGTCAAGGTCCACATGGTATCTCCGGCTGGTTGATGACGTGGTCAAGAAAGAATCCCGCCAATTCCTCTTGAATTGCTTTTATGCGATCTTGTGGTAGGAGTTCATCCCGCATCGCAAATCTAATTGAAGAAGGGGGTTAATACATATATGAATGAAACTCAACACAAATGATGGTAATAAAAAAATTGGTGAATATTATTGCTTACGCACTTCATATTGTTTTTCAGAGTAGCCCGCTTCGAGGTCGTCGCGTTGTAGATGTACTCGCAAATGTAGTATCCACAAAAATTATCCCGCCTTCCTGCCACAACCACTTTATGAGAATAGAGGTCAATCAAACTGATAATCAAGCATTATAAATGGTATTGATGAAACGCTAGAATCAATGGGAGATGCGCGGAACTAGCTAGTAGTACTTACTTTCGGGTTTGTAAATCGCAGCTCCCCCGGCAGTCCCGGAGCTTCTGCGGTGAACACTTTCCAAACCCTGCGAGAAAAGAAAATAATTACTTGATATCAGGAAATGAACAAAGTTGCCGATATGGTGCAATAATGATCGATGAAACTTACTTCTGGAGCATTTCAGTCATGGCCGCATACTCCTTGGGATCTTTTCGTCTTGAGTCTAAGACGGTTACTAGTCCCTGCTCAAGCTTAATCTCTAGGAGAATAAAGTGGAGCTGCGACGCATGCATAACTCATCAATTACATTACTATAACCTCGAGTAATAAGGGAAACCGAATATGCAGAAGACAGTAACACTCACTTGAAGTTGTAAGGAAAGAGTATTTTATCTTTGTTTTGATTTTTAAGCAATGATTGTAGCAAGTTGGCCTCGGTTTCTTTCGCATTATATTTAAACCGTCCATTCATCTATGAGATTTGTGTAATGAACCCATTATCATAGATTTGTGCATTTCTTGCATTCGACGATCTTCAATCTGCATAATATAGTGAGGTTTAATTATATAAAAGCAATGAAAGAGCTGAGCTAATATAGAGACATAATTACAGAAGTATAGTACTTACAGATAGTAGCAAGTGATGATATTTTATAAGGTCCTTTTGATTGAAAAATGGAAGAACTCCTCAAATTGGAATAGAAAATGATCAATTCCAACGAGGTCGTGCTCCTCTTTAACTCTCAGCGTCAAAATATCCTTCCCAGACTTGCAGGTGTCCATGTACCATTCAGGAATCTTCACATCATCGTTGTTAGAGGAGGATGACCACGTTTGACGAGAGGCTTCCCGTACTGGTATCTGAATTCATCAACCTCCATTGTTTACAACTCTATATCATCGCTTAGATAAAGCAGGGCACCATCCCGGCAGATTTGCGGCGATATCGCTAGACACCTTGAGCGGGGGGCACGATTGGTTTGCTGTTCGCCGAGCTGGGAAATTTTGTTCCCACTTCTTCATTTTGTAACCTTTTGTCACTTGAAGTAGTTCCGACCGCGCGCTCCTTCCACTGCCTTTTTAAGAGAGCAGACATGGTTGTCATCCGGCGGAGGCGGTGGTGGTCGCTTCAGGTTCTTCAAAGTGCGCTTCAATTTCACCGGATCTATCTTCTCCTCCGGAGGTGGATTTTTCTTTGCAAAAAAGTCCTTCACTTGGGCTTGACAGTACTCCTCGTTTTCCTCCTCGGTCATCTCGTATGGTAACTTCTCTAGAGGCTTGAGAGACGGACCGAATATGGTATTGCCTCCCGCCTCTGGCTGTACTGCTAGACGCCGGAGCAGCCGGAGCGGCTGCGGCTGTCTTCCTTAGTTTGCTTACGAGGCGGGAGAAGGAGGCAGAGTGCTACGACAGCCGGAGCAGCCGGAGCGGCGGCGGCGGCTGTCTTCCACTGTTGCTGAAGAGGCGGAGAAGGAGGCGGGCTGCTCGGACGTGCCGGTGCAGGCGGAGAAGGAGGTGGAGTGCCGCCACGCGCTGGAGCAGCCGGAGAAGGAGGCGGACTGCCCTGATCACTCGCCGGAGGAGGAGGAGTCGCAGTGCCCTGACTCGCCGGGGAGGAGGAGGAGGAGGCGTCTAGTTCGGAAGGTTGTGAGCTCCTTCCGCCATAGACATGGAGTCTTCAGAGCAAGACCCAGCTGAGTCTCCCCTTCAACGGTAGGGTGGTCAGCTCGAGCTCCTCAAATACCTCCGTTATTTCATCGACCATCACAACAGCATAGCCTTGTGGAATCGGAAGGCAGTGAAAATTTGTGCCGGGTTGAGGAGGTGCAACAGAGCCGACAGCCGCCTTGACTTTGAGGTGCTGCCATTGCGTCATAGGTGGCAATCTTGAGCCTCTGTGATAGCATCACGGGGTAGCTGGGAGCCGTGAAGTCAGGCTGCTGAAGGAGCTCAGTGGAAGCCACGCTGCTTCTCCACTAAGATGGTGGGGTAGCTCCGGCAGGTCGCTGGCTCTGAACTAGTAGTGCTTGTTCCTCTGGCGCTCGTACCCTTGCATTCAGCTTCTGCAGTTTGGTTCGCTCCACTTTCCTCCTCCTCTCCGGGTTTTGTAACGCATGCGTTGGGAAACCCAACCTTCCACGCAACAGAGCCTGCCGTGCCTCGTGTTCATCCTGGGTGCTCAGGATTCCCGAGGGCTTGTGTGATCTCGTCGTTCTCTTCTGCGGGAACGAACGTCCCTTGCTGCGCTGCGGCGATATACTTCTGAAGTCTTGACGGGTATTTCAAGTTGCTCCTTCGTCCAACGGCACTTCCCTGTTTTAGGGTCCAAGGTTCCCCCAACCCCGAAGAACCAAGTCCTTGAATGGGTGGCCAGTTCAATGTCTTGGTTCGACCCCTTTATCAAGCAGGTCTTTCTCAGCCTTGTCCCACAACGGCGGGCTTTGAGGTAGCCCACCGACCCCGTTCGATGGTGATGCTCCTTCTTTGCAGCATTTTCTTGTTTGTCGCTGACATCTTCTTACTCTTCTCCGATGTCTTGTGGGCCCCAAATGCGGGCCAGTGATCTCTTATCTTCTCAAATCGGCCGGTGAATTGGAGTCTTCCTTTGTCGACAAACGTTGATTTCAACTCATTCTTCCACCTCCTGAATAGATCTGCCATCTTCTTAAGAGCATGAGCCTTAACCAATGGCTCTACAACTGGCTTATCCGAATCCTCCTCTGGCTGTATGGGTGAAATTTGCCTTCAGCGCGGTCCAAAGATCATCTTTCTGTTCATCATTGACAAAAGACACTTGAGGGTCTTCGCTCTTAGGCTTATTCATTGGGTGGATGCTGATCGGGATCATGTCCCTAACAAGAACCCCGCACTGAGTGAGAAAATGCTTCCTTGGTCCGCTGGGTTCAATCGGTTGGCCATCGCCCTTGATTGCTGTGATCGTGAACCTTTCATCCTGGCGCAACCTTTTCTTCGGGCCTCGTCTCGTTACTGAAGTTTGGCTCGATCCGGAGTGCTAGAAAGAAGAAAGAAGAGAGTTAATATGGGTACATACCAAAACAATTAATGCATCAATTAGCTGTCAGCACAGGCTTAATTAATATATATACCTCGCCGGACTTTGCAACATATCCTTCCTCCGTTCGCTCACCGGAGCAGTCATCACGGTCTCCTTCTTCCAACGGCATTCCGTTACGGAGCCATCATAATCATGTCCTTCCACCTCCATGTTCGATCACCGGAGCCCGCTTCACCCTCTCCTTCAGACCATCGGTGTCGTTGACATATGACAAGACATCACTCCGCCGAGGATTATGTCCCCAAAACTGTTCTACTTCGATGTCTCGGTGCTCCATAGTTTCTGTAAATTTACAACATGGCAATTAATATACAAACATGACAGATGGAATATATTAGTGCAAACGTAGACCTAGCTATATAGCTCGACCCTTCTACGGTTTGGGGTGGCCTCGACAACGCTTCTGGGTTTGGGGTGGCCTAGGCACACGCTTCTAGGGTTTGGGGTGGCCTCGACAACGCTTCTAGGTTTGGGTCAGACCACCTCTCTCATGAAGTCCGACGTCCGGACCGACAAGGGATTAACAAAATGACGCCATTCTGAATGTGCAGAAAATGGTCCATATTTTTCCTGATCTCATCTACCCTTCTATATGTCACGTTGTCTAGTGTCAAAGAATTCAAGAAAACCATGACTTCATCATTAGCCGGAAATGATAGGCGTATAATGGTACGAAGTCTCCAAAGTTGTTTTGGAATGGAGGTTCCTGATAGAATATTATATATATATGAGATCAGAAAAAAATTGGATCAACTTGTGCACATCCATAGTGGGGGCATTCTTGATAAATCTGGACCCTCGACCCCTGGACGACCCTCGACCCTCGACCCCTCGGCGACCCTCGACCCTCTACCAGTGACGACCCTCGACCGCTCGGCGATCCACGACCCTCTACCCTAGTTCCCGACCCTCGAGGCTCGGTGATACAGACCCTCTACCCTGTCCCGACCCTCGACCCCCTCATGTCACGTTTGTCTAGTGTCAAAGGATTCAACAAAACCATGTCTTCATCATGGCGAAAGTAACATGCAACCTCGAACCTTCCGCCGCCCCGACCCTCGACCGCTCGGCGTTCCTCGACCCTCGACCCCTCGACGACCCTCGACCCTCGAACCTTCGGGACCCTCGACCCTCTACCCTAGTTCCCGACCCTCGACCGCTTGGTGATCCTCGAAACCCTCGTTCCCAATAAAAAATTAAGAAGAGGAGAAGAAGAAGAAAAAACAAAAGAGGAGAAGAAGAAAAAAAAGGAGAAGAAGAAGGATAGAGGAGAAGAAGAAAAAATAGATTAAAATATTATCTATTTTTCTTCTTCTCCTCTATTCTTCTCTTCTCCTCTTTTTTTCTTCTTCTTCCTGTTCAATAGTTTGACACAAGGCAACCTCGAACCTTCCGCGCCCCGACCCTCGACCGCTTGGTGTTCCTCGACCCTGACCCCTCGGCGACCCCGAACCCTCGGTGACCTCGACCCTCTACCCTAGTCCCGACCCTCGACCGCTCGGCGATCCTCGACATCCTCGGTCCTGA
Source organism: Thinopyrum elongatum (assembly GCA_011799875.1). Lineage (NCBI taxonomy): Eukaryota > Viridiplantae > Streptophyta > Magnoliopsida > Poales > Poaceae > Thinopyrum > Thinopyrum elongatum. Next base: position 675,585,914 of record CM022303.1, read on the forward strand.
TAAAAATTAAGAAGAAGAAAAAACAAAAGAGGAGAAGAAGAAAAAGAAAGAAGGAGAAGAAGAAAAAGAAAGAAGGAGCAGAAAAAAAGGAGAAGAAGAAGAAATAGAGGAGTCTATTCCTTCTTCTCTTCTTTTTTCTTCTTCTTCCCCTTTTATTTTTTTCTCCTCTTTTTCTCTTTTTTCTCCCCTTTTCCTCTCCCTTTTTTTCCCATCTTCCTTCTTCCTCTTTTCCATACATATAAAAAGTTTAGAAAATACATACATGCATACAAAAATACATACATACATATAAAAAGAAAACATATATATACATATAAAAAAAGCATATATAAAAAAATCAACGCGGCGGCGGGGCGGCTGGGCAGGGGAGGCTGATCAGCGGAGGCGTAGGGGCGCGGGGCGGGTGGGGCGGGTGAGGGGGGCGTCGTCGGGGCGGGCGGAGGGGGGCGGGCGGAGTCGGCGGCGGGGCGGGCGGCGTCGGGGCGGG
>CM022303.1:677541505-677605418 GCA_011799875.1 Thinopyrum elongatum
TGGCGTGGATGAAAGTGGTGTGCCAACAATTAAAGTTGTGTGTAAGCATTTCTGCAATAATAGGTCATTGTTATCATTAATACCAAGCATAGGAACTGGTTTCTTGATGACAAATTGGCTTGCAAGATGCTAACTGTGGAAGGTGGTCTTTGATTAGATTTTTTTTACGGGTGCTACGGCGGGCTACGCCGCCTGAACCATTTTCATTATAGATAAGATTGAGATACAACACAACCGGTACAAAAGATAGTACCCAACACAACACACGCAAGAAGTTACGGAGAAACACAAAGACAACAACAGAAACTGAGAGAGTCGCGACAAACAACCAACACCGAGAACTTAGCACCCCATTAGCACTAGGTAGACCGAGAAGAGCGGAGACGCTTTGTTGGACCAGTAGAAGGAGATCCCCACCGAGAGAGATGAGAGAAGAAGTCACCAGCTGCTTTGCGATCAACTCGCACTTGAAGAGCTTAGGAGAGCTCGTAGAACCATCGAAGGGATCCCACTGTCTAGGCATGTCCACGACGGAGAAAGCCATAGACCGTGCCGAAGGGCAATCTTTCGCTGAGACAGCCCTGCACCTCCTCTAGGCCACACCTGGCCACCATCACAAATAGAGGGATCCAAAGCACTATGCAAAGCAACAAAACCTCAAGCGCCATCGAAGACCGGGGAACCGAACCCAAGACCTCACCGCGCCATGAGCACCCAAGAGATAGGTCAACCCTCAGAATCAGGATGACCAAGGCACCAGTCGCCGCCACAGATCACATCCACCGCCACCACCTAACAGCCGAGCACCCAACACACGCTCCAACCCAGACATCAGACAACCAACGCGTATCCATGGCTCCAAAAACAACGCCCCCAAGAGGGGACACGCCATCGAAGATGCTGTCGTCGTCTGATCCGAAGAAGGACCTTAGGCTTTCGACGGAGCACATTAAAGAGAAGCACGGAAGCTCCTCAATGAGCCTTCATGAAGGGAAACGGCGCCCGAAGGCGTCGCCATCATTGTTGCCGACTAGGTCGACACAAGGCTTTCGCCTGGAACATCCCGTCCTGGTCTTCTCCGCGAAGCTGGCAACCGAGTCCGACAATGCAGACCTCCCCGCCCTCCAATAGACCATGGTGAGCGTCCCCGCTAGGCCAAAGGAGGCATCTGAAGCCACAGTCACTACCTCGAGCCCTGTACGTACCGAGTCAGGAGACCCTGCTGCCGCCTGCTTCCAATCCCTTGCCGTCAACCACACACACCCAGCCTCCACCACAGCAGACCCCGCCGACGGCACCACCTCCGACCGTCTAGCCACAACACTGTTGACCGACGGCCACGCGAGCCACCGCCCTAGAGACAACCAGATCTGGGATCAGAGGAACCCCCCCCCCCAGACGGGTATGGCAGCAAACGGACCACTGTGCCTCAGAGAGCCGCGCAGCCCAGCACCTCCGCCATGACCGCCATCTCCCGAACGCGGCCACGGGACTGCTGGCCGAGGAACGCGCCGCCCCAAGGGAGCCAGATCTGGCACAGGAGCTCCCCGGACAGATCAGGGCGGATCCCAGGAGACCAACCACCCACGCCTCCGCGCGCTCGCGCCGCCGCACAACGCCACCCTGCCGTGCGCGCCTCCGGACGCACGCGAGTCCCCGCCGCCAACCATGCCCCACACCACAAGCCCAACGGAGAGGAACAGCGTCCCCGCCGCCGCCAGCGCCGCGCGCGGGCTTTGCCCGTCGACGTCCTCCGGCGGCGGCGGGAGAAGGAGGATAGGGTGGTAGGACCGGCAGTGGCTAGGGTTTCTCCCGGGCCGCCGCGGGGAGTGCGGGGGGGGGGAGGGGGGGAGGAGACTTAGACATTATCAAGCATAAATACCTTCACCAGGGGCTATCCATTCTCATACACCGGGATCCCACTTCTGGAAAGCCATCACCAAGATTCGTCATCTGTATGCATTGGCACAATCCACACTGTAGGAGTGAACAATCAACAATCTTTTGGCCATACGTCTGGATTGGTCTAAATCCGTTGGCAACAGAGTTCCGGTGCTATATGGAATATTGCTCTCCAAATGCTTGGTTAGGGAGATGGAGAAATGGCCAGTGCGGCCATTGTTTCGGTAAACTCTAGGGCGTGGAAGGAGAGGAAACGATGACAGTTAGCGGCCTTGTTGAGGATCATCTCTTTAACTACAGAGGTGGACTTGTTTAGGAGGAAGCTGGAGCCATTTGGCTAGTTCACACCTGCTCTTATATCAAGGGTTACATAATGGAGCACATAATTCGAAGCTATGGAAATCTGGAAGGCAAGATGCCCACCAAGATAAAGATCTTCTTATGGCAACTTGTGCATGATACACTTCCTCTGGTGTGGAAGTACAGAAGAGGCATGGACTTGGGGATGGTCTATGTCCTTTCTCTGGGGCATCGGCCATATCTTTTTCTTGCACCCGATTCCTTTAGGGATGCATTAGAGAAGTCACTGGGTGAAGACGTGTAGTTGGGCACTGTCTTCTTTGGCCGATTTTCACACCCTAGTGGGAAGTCTTTCAGGCTCCTCGTAGGGTTTCTGGATTAGATTTGCTGCACTTACATGTACTTCATGGCAAATTTGTAACAAAGGAATGTTTATTAAACATCAGCTGGTTTTTTATTTTTTTGGAACGAAGGCTCAAGAAGAGCCCGGCTTTGAATTAACAAAGCCATCAACCGGCCGGGAATACAAGACTAAAACTTACAACAATAAAGAGGAAAGCGGAAAAAAAGATACAATGTGCTCAGCAGAACAACTCGAAGGCAAAGAGCACACACCACTCTTGCCATCGAACGACGCAAAGCCGAAAACTAGCTAACCTACTGAGGCAACGGGAGGAGGGCACCACCATGCATTCTTGTGTCTTGGCTGCCACCAAAGGTCAGAAAGGGCAAACATGATGGCTCCGCCGCCGCAAAGGGCCCCTACCTTCCACCCAGGTTCGACGGGTGCCGCACTGGCGGCCGACGGAGTGGTTCACCCTAGAACCCAAATCAGAGTGCCCCAGCTACCAAAGGAGAGGCACAAGGAACATACCCACATGAAACGGAGAACAGACCATCCAACGCCGTCGTCGGCAGCAGCAAGGCAAAACAACGAACGAGAGCTATCGGACGAAGGCGCAGAAACCTCAGAGAAGGCCAAAATGATGCAACACCCATGCCCTGGTCAAGGATAGGAATCGCCAATGCCGAAGGCCTACCGCCGGCATGGAGGCAGGGACCCAATCCCCTCGTACCAGCGGCTGGAAACCTCGCACCTGGACCAGAGAAGGATGCCGATGATGAGATCAGGCCACCACATGCCGCCATCGAACCACACCCAACTCACCACCACACTCGAGCCATCCCCGGACGACACCTTCAAGAAGGGACACGCCACCAAAATGCCGTTGTCGCCAGGAAAAGGGGACCTGAGGCTTTCACCTGAGCTCGGGGCGGGGTGGAAGGGAGAGGAATCCCACCGAAGCCTCCAGCAAGGGAAACGACGCACAAGGGCGCCATCTTCGGTGTGGCCGCCGCGCCGGCCAGGAGTTTCCCCCGGATCCGCACCCACCCCCAGATCCGCGCACCCGATGCTGAGAACCGGCGACCAGAGCCGCCAGGGGCCGAGATCGACGCGAATCGGACTAGATCGAAGTTGAAGACGCTCTTCTCCATGGCACAATGACTTGCGAGGAGTCGCCGCAGCAGCCGACGTCGCTGCCTCCGCGCCGCCCGACGGCCAGGGAGGCAGCCCACCTGCACTGCCGACGCCGCGGAGGGGTGGGAAGGAGGGGAGGGGGCTAAACTGTGGCGGCTAGTGTTGGCCCCCGAGTCGCCTGGAGGAGACGACGCGCGAGAAAGACCCCCGAATCAGCGACCATTGAGATGCTCTGCATCAGGCTTCGACATCCGCAATAGCTCTAGGGAGAAGGACAACAATCATGGTGGATGACGTGGTCGGATTCTCTTGGACACATGGAGTATTTACTTACCGGTGTTTGTGTACCCTTGTACCCCCTGTCTCATGCTCGCTCTCGGCTTGTTATGGCCAGCTGCACCATCAGTGGAGCGCTCACGTAGGTTATTAGTAATTGACTTGAATCACCCAAGCTTTTGCCTGTTTCGAAATGCGTAAGGTAGAAAAAGCTCTACCATTTCTTTAGGAGAGCTTAGACATTATCAAGCATAATACCTTCACCAGGGGTCATCACACACGGGGATCCCACTTCTGAAGCCATCACCAAGATTCGTCATCTGCTATGCATTGGCACAATCCACACTGTAGGAGATGAAACATCAACAATCTTTGGCCATACGTCTGGATTGGTCTAAATCCGTTGGCAACAGAGTTCCGGTGCTTATATGGAATTATTGCTCTCCAAATGCTCTGGTTAGTGAGATTTGGAGAAATGGCCAGTGCGGCCATTGTTTCGGTAAACTCTAGGGCCCGTGGAAGGAGAGGAACGATGACAGTTCGCGCCTTGTTGAGGATCATCTCTTTAACTACAGAGGTGGACTTGTTTAGGAGGAAGCTGGAGCCATTTGGCTAGTTCACTACCTGCTCCTTATATCAAGGGTTACATAATGGAGCATAATTCGAAGCTATGGAAATCTGGAAGGCTAAGATGCCCACCAAGATAAAGATCTTCTATGGCAACTTGTGCATGATACAATTCCCTCTGGTGTGGAAGTACAGAAGAGGCATGGACTTGGGGATGGTCTATGTCCTTTCTTGGGGCATCGGCCATATCTTTTTCTTGCACCCGATTCCTTTAGGGATGCATTAGAGAAGTCACTGGGTGAAGACGTGTGTTGGGCACTGTCTTTTTGGCCGTTTCACACCCTTAGTGGGAAGTCTTTCAGGCCTCCTGTAGGGTTTCCTGGATTAGATTTGCTGCACTTACATGTACTTCATGGCAAATTTGTAACAAAGGAATGTTTATTAAACATCCAGCTGATTTTTTATTTTTTTTGGAACGAAGGCTCAAGAAGAGCCCGGCTTTGAATTAACAAACCATCAACCGGCCGGGAATACAAAGACTACAACACAACAATAAAGAGGAAAGCGGAAAAAAAGATACAAGTGCTCAGCAGAACAACTCGAAGGCAAAGAGCACACACCACTTTGCCATCGAACGACGCAAAGCCGAAAACTAGCTAACCTACTGAGGCAAGGGAGGAGGGCACCACCATGCATTCTTTGTGTCTTGGCTGCCACCAAAGGATCAGAAAGGGCAAACATGATCTGACCCGCCGCCGCAAAGGGCCCTACCCTTCACCAGGTTCGACGGGTGCCGCACTGGCGGCCGACGGAGTGGTTCACCCTAGAACCAAATCAGAGTGCCCCAGCTACCAAAGGAGAGGCACAAGGAACATACCCACATGAAACGGAGAACAGACCATCCAATCGCCGTCGTCGGCAGCAGCAAGGCAAAACACCGAACGAGGCTATCGGACGAAGGCGCAGAAACCTCAGAGAAGGCCAAAATGATGCAACACCATGCCCCTGGTCAAGGATAGGAATCGCCAATGCCGAAGGCCTACCGCCGGCATGGGGCAGGGACCCCAATCCCCTCGTACCAGCGGCTGGAAACCTCCGCACCTGGACCAGAGAAGGATGCCGATGATGAGATCAGGCCACCACATGCCGCCATCGAACCACACCCCCAACCACCCACCACCGAGGCATCCCCGGACGACACCTTCAAGAAGGAACACCGCCACCAAAATGCCGTTGTCGCCAGGAAAAGGGGACCTGAGGCTTCACCTGAGCTCTTGGGCGGGGTGGAAGGGAGAGGAATCCCACCGAAGCCCCAGCAAGGGAAACGACGCACAAGGCGCCATCTTCGGTGTGGCCGCCGCGCCGGCCAGGAGTTTCCCCCGGATCCGCACCCACCACCAGATCCGCGCACCGATGCTGAGAAACGGCGGACCAGAGCCGCCAGGGGCCGAGATCGGCGAATCGGACTAGATCGAAGTTGAAGACGCCTCTTCTCCATGGACAACGCACAACTGACTTGCGAGGAGTCGCCGCAGCAGCCGACGCTCGCTGCCTCCGCGCCGCCCGCACGGCCAGGGAGGCAGCCCACCTGCACCTGCCGACGCCGCGGAGGGGTGGGGAAGGGAGGGGAGGGGGCTAAACTGTGGCGGCTAGTGTTGGCCCCCGAATCGCCTCGGAGGAGACGACGCGCGAGAAAGACCCCCGAATCAGCGACCATTGAGATGCTCTGCATCAGGCTTCGACATCACGCAATAGCTCTCAGGGAGAAGGACAACAATCATGGTGGATGACTGTGTCGGATTCTCTTGGACACATGGAGTATTTACTTACCGGTGTTTGTGTACCCTTGTACCCCCTGTCTCATGCTCGCTCTCGGCTTGCTTATGGCCAGCTGCACCATCAGTGGAGCGCTCACGTAGGTTATCATGTAATTGACTTGAATCACCCAAGCTTTTGCCTGTTTCGAAATGCGTAAGGTAGAAAATGCTCTACCATTTCTTTAGGAGAGCTTAGACATTATCAAGCATAAATACCTTCACCAGGGGCCTATCTCTACTTCTTCATCACACCGGGGATCCCACTTCTGTAAAGCCATCACCAAGATTCGTCATCTGCTATGCATTGGCACAATCCACACTGTAGGAGATGAACAATCAACAATCTTTTGGCCATACGTCTGGATTGGTCTAAATCCGTTGGCAACAGAGTTCCGGTGCTTATATGGAATATATTGCTCTCCAAATGCTCTGGTTAGTGAGATTTGGAGAAATGGCCAGTGCGGCCATTGTTTCGGTAAACTCTAGGGCCCGTGGAAGGAGAGGAACGATGACAGTTAGCGGCCTTGTTGAGGATCATCTCTTTAACTACAGAGGTGGACTTGTTTAGGAGGAAGCTGGAGCCATTTGGCTAGTTCACTACCTGCTCCTTATATCAAGGGTTACATAATGGAGCACATAATTCGAAGCTATGGAAATCTGGAAGGCTAAGATGCCCACCAAGATAAAGATCTTCTTATGGCAACTTGTGCATGATACACTTCCATCTGGTGTGGAAGTACAGAAGAGGCATGGACTTGGGGATGGTCTATGTCCTTTCTCTGGGGCATCGGCCATATCTTTTTCTTGCACCCGATTCCTTTAGGGATGCATTAGAGAAGTCACTGGGTGAAGACGTGTAGTTGGGCACTGTCTTCTTTGGCCGATTTTCACACCCTTAGTGGGAAGTCTTTCAGGCCTCCTCGTAGGGTTTCCTGGATTAGATTTGCTGCACTTACATGTACTTCATGGCAAATTTGTAACAAAGGAATGTTTATTAAACATCCAGCTGATTTTTTATTTTTTTTGGAACGAAGGCTCAAGAAGAGCCCGGCTTTGAATTAACAAAGCCATCAACCGGCCGGGAATACAAGACTACAACTTACAACAATAAAGAGGAAAGCGGAAAAAAAGATACAATGTGCTCAGCAGAACAACTCGAAGGCAAAGAGCACACACCACTCTTGCCATCGAACGACGCAAAGCCGAAAACTAGCTAACCTACTGAGGCAACGGGAGGAGGGCACCACCATGCATTCTTTGTGTCGTTGGCTGCCACCAAAGGATCAGAAAGGGCAAACATGATCTGACTCCGCCGCCGCAAAGGGCCCCTACCCTTCCACCCAGGTTCGACGGGTGCCGCACTGGCGGCCGACGGAGTGGTTCACCCTAGAACCCAAATCAGAGTGCCCCAGCTACCAAAGGAGAGGCACAAGGAACATACCCACATGAAACGGAGAACAGACCATCCAATCGCCGTCGTCGGCAGCAGCAAGGCAAAACACCGAACGAGAGCTATCGGACGAAGGCGCAGAAACCTCAGAGAAGGCCAAAATGATGCAACACCATGCCCCTGGTCAAGGATAGGAATCGCCAATGCCGAAGGCCTACCGCCGGCATGGAGGCAGGGACCCCAATCCCCTCGTACCAGCGGCTGGAAACCTCCGCACCTGGACCAGAGAAGGATGCCGATGATGAGATCAGGCCACCACATGCCGCCATCGAACCACACCCAACTCCACCACCACTCGAGCCATCCCCGGACGACACCTTCAAGAAGGAACACGCCACCAAAATGCCGTTGTCGCCAGGAAAAGGGGACCTGAGGCTTTCACCTGAGCTCTTGGGCGGGGTGGAAGGGAGAGGAATCCCACCGAAGCCTCCAGCAAGGGAAACGACGCACAAGGGCGCCATCTTCGGTGTGGCCGCCGCGCCGGCCAGGAGTTTCCCCCGGATCCGCACCCACCCACCAGATCCGCGCACCCGATGCTGAGAACCGGCGACCAGAGCCGCCAGGGGCCGAGATCGACGCGAATCGGACTAGATCGAAGTTGAAGACGCCTCTTCTCCATGGCACAACTGACTTGCGAGGAGTCGCCGCAGCAGCCGACGCTCGCTGCCTCCGCGCCGCCCGCACGGCCAGGGAGGCAGCCCACCTGCACCTGCCGACGCCGCGGAGGGGTGGGGAAGGGAGGGGAGGGGGCTAAACTGTGGCGGCTAGTGTTGGCCCCCGAATCGCCTCGGAGGAGACGACGCGCGAGAAAGACCCCCGAATCAGCGACCATTGAGATGCTCTGCATCAGGCTTCGACATCACGCAATAGCTCTCAGGGAGAAGGACAACAATCATGGTGGATGACTGTGTCGGATTCTCTTGGACACATGGAGTATTTACTTACCGGTGTTTGTGTACCCTTGTACCCCCTGTCTCATGCTCGCTCTCGGCTTGCTTATGGCCAGCTGCACCATCAGTGGAGCGCTCACGTAGGTTATCATGTAATTGACTTGAATCACCCAAGCTTTTGCCTGTTTCGAAATGCGTAAGGTAGAAAATGCTCTACCATTTCTTTAGGAAAAAAAAGTTATGTAATAACCTTGAAAAGGCTGCCCAGCGGGGGAGCTCCTTTATGCCTCTCGCTGCGGCAATGAGTCACCCAAACACACAGGCGCATGCGCAATTGGGTTAGCCCATGTTGGTGACTATGCAAATCTTATTTTAACGCGAGCATGCCGACCTATTTACGCAATGTAGCACCTTCTGGCCCGTTTTCTCCAAAACCTGTTTGCAATAGCAAAATCTTAAAAATAAATAACCTGGGTTTTTAAAATAAAATTTTTAACATTTTTTCAAATATTAAAGATTTTTTTAAAAATTGAACATTTTGAAAAAGATTTGTGAATACTTTGGAAAATACAAATACTTTATTAAATCACGAATAATTTGCGAAACTTTTGTGAAATCTTTCTATTGTTTCTGAAACACGATCATTATCTAAAAACTGTGAAACTCTTTTGGAAAATACAAATATTTCTTAGAATTTTTCAAACATTTTTTTGGAAAAGCTTGAACATTTTGGAGAACTTCTGACCTTTTTTAAACAAGAATAGTTTTTTGAGAACATGAATATTGTTTAAAGTTGAAAATAATTTATAAAACATGAGCATTTCTTGAACACTGTAAATTTTTCAGAAATGCGAATATTCTTTATATATCAGTATTTTAAACACTCAAACATTTTTTAAAAAGCGGAAAATTTTCTTTTGGAAAAGGAGAACAAAATTAAAAAAAGTTGAATAATGGAATGGAAACTTCTAGAAGATTTTCAAAACCGGTGAAACCAGACTGGACCATCCAGAACATTCAGAAACCGAAACTCATTATATAGTGTAGCTAAATGGACCAGATAATGGAGTAGAATTTTCTGGCACAGGGTCCGTGTAAGGCGTGCGTTACTCGGCCCAGGCCGATTAGCGGTTTTCTGCTGCTGTCTTGTTTTTTATTTTTCTTCTCGTTTCTTTTGGGCTTCGGCTCGTTCTTTTTGGTTTTTGTTCAATTTTATTGCTCCTGGTTTCTTTTATTCTTTTTTTGATTTTTTTTCACAAATATTCACTTGAACCGAAGCCATCGAGCAACCTCCGTGCCTTCCTCCATCTCGTACAAATATTCGTGAAATAAAAAATATGTTAAATTTTAAGAAATATTCATGGAATTTAATAATTGATGAATTTTTTGAAAAGTTGTCCATGATTAACAATATTAACAGATTTTCTAGAATTTTGAAAATGTGTTGTTTGCAAAAAAAAATATGAACAAAAAGAAAGGCTTCATGTATTTGATAAAATGTCCACGAATTTATAAATTATCCATTTACTTTCAGAAATATATCTACAATTTTAAAATTTCATGAATTGATATAAGTTCGTAAATCTAAAAATGTTAGCGAATTTAAATTTAAAATATATTTACAATTTAAAAATGTTCTTGAATTTGAAAATGGTAAACGGAAAAAGTACAAAAAAGACAAGTAAAAAGGAAAATGTAAAAATAAAATACCAAAAGCAAAAAAAGAAAGCCAAAGAAACCTACGAAAACCGCAAGAATCGAAACGACTAATCAATAGAAGAGCGGCCCAACTGCGCTGAACTCCTGTGATATACAAACTTGGCTGCCGATAAAGTGTTTGCTACCTACAAATGTGGTGGCCGACAGAGGACAACGCTACACGTCCACTGGTTGATTGCAAGCCATTGGATCCACCGAAAGATAGGAGTCAATCGAGCTGACGTGGTTTGCAATATAGGTCATGTTATGCCCAGTCCGATCCAGCTGACGAGGTTTTCAACATGAGTCATGTTTAGTTCGAAGATTGCCAACATGGGTCATGTTGCGCTTGGAGATTTGCACATCGCCAAAATTTGCATCCATTGTTGTTCAACACGGATGTGTGCTGCAGTCACAATACCGACGATGTTGCAACATGGAGAGCTCGCGACACCGCCAATCGGTCCTTTGCTCGGGACACCAATGACATTGCAAGCGAGTCGTTCCTTGCTCACTGCGGGGAACTACAATAGTGGTGATGTTGCGTTGGCTACGATTCTTAGTACACAACACCTTGCATGTTACAATCAAACACCTACGATGGCAACGACCTGCAGGGACGGCCACACTCCGCGTTGGAGCAAGCAGCCGTCGTGGCGGTTGAGTCTTGCAGCATGTCTAAAACAAAGCAATGTCCCCGTCACCATCGTAGAAGGTATGACGAGATCCGATGGGTGGGGTGGTGGAATAGGCAGGGAGAGAGGGTCTCTCTCAGGAGCAGCAACTCGATGGAGGACACATGAATGTGGGTGTTGTGCGAGGTGCCGGGGAGAAGGGGGGTCAATTTGGTTGAAGACGATGAGACGAGGATTCTTTCAGATAATAAGAGATAAGGGAAGTGGTCTGTAGGATCTACTGGGACAAGTGACAAATGGTGAAGGAGGCCGACTTGTGCGTGGTTTTCAACCGGTTGAATCTAAGTGTTGCGGGTCAGTTTGAGTAGTTGTAGTTCTGGTTATAAAAAAGAGAACAATGCACTAGCAGAAAACAGGGCTTTGGTCCAGGCCAGCCCAGCCCATTAGTCCCGGTTCAGTCAGGAACCGGGACACATGGGGGCATACGTCCCGGTTCGTGCGCCCAGGGGGCCGGCCAGGGCTCGTGGGGCATTGGTCCCGGTTTGTCTGGACCCTTTGGTCCCGGTTCCAGACACGAACCGGGACCAACGGGCCTCGCTCCTGGCCCACATCCATTGGTCCCGCCTTTAGTCCCGGTTCCAGCCATGAACCGGGACCAATGTTGTGCCTATATATACCCCTCGCCCGCGAGCAGAGCACTCCACTACTCTGTTTTTTCTGGCCGGCGAGGAAAGCGCACTTTGAAGAACCTGAAGCGACCACCACCGCCTCCGCCGGATGACAACCATGTCCGCGCTCTTAAAAAGGCAGTGGAAGGAGCGCGCCGGTCGGGAACTACTTCAACTGACAAAAGGTTACAAGAACGAAGAAGTGGGAACAAAATTCCCCAGCTCGGCGAACAGGCAAACCAATCGTGCCCCCCGCTCAAGGTGTCTAGCGATATCATCGCAAATCTGCCGGGGATGCTGCCCGGTACCAATCCTGGTGATTACCTGCCCGACGATGCACATTTTGATACAATGGAGGTGGACGAACACAAATACCAGTACGGGAAGCCTCTCGTCAGACCTGGTGATCCTCCTCTAACAACGATGATGCGAAGATTCCATAAGTGGTACATGGACACCTGCAAGTCTGGGAAGGATATTTTGACGCTGAGAGTTAAAGAGGAGCACGACCTCGTTGGAATTGATCTGTTGTCTGTTCCATTTGAGGAGTTCTTCCAGTTTTTCAATCAAAAGGATCTCGATAAAATAATCATCACTTGCTACTGTCTGTAAGTACTATACTTCTGTAATTAAGTCTCTATATATAGCTCAGCTCTTTCATTGCATGTATATATAATTATCCTCACTATGTTATGCAGATTGAAGATCGTCGAATGCACAAATGAACAAATCTATGATATTGGGTTCATTACCACAAATCTCATAGAACAATGGACGGTTAAATATAATCCGAGAAAAACTGAGGCCAACTTGCTACAGTCGTTGCTTAAAAATCAAAACAAAGATAAAATACTCTTTCCTTACAACTTCAAGTGAGTGTTACTGTCTTCTGCATATTCGGTTTCCATTATTACTCGAGGTTATAGTAATGTAATTGATGAGTTATGCATGCGTGTGCAGCTTCCACTTTATTCTCCTAAAGATTAAGCTTGAGCAGGGACTAGTAACCGTCTTAGACTCAAAACGAAAAGATCCCAAGGAGTATGCGGCCATGACTGAAATGCTCAAAAAGTAAGTTCAATCGATCATTATCGCACCATATCGGCAACTTTGTTCATTTCCTGATATCAAGTAATTATTTTTTTTGTCTCGCAGGGTTTGGAAAGTGTTCACCGTAGAAGTTCCGGGACTGCCGGGGGATCTGCGATTTACACACCCGAAAGTAAGTACTACTAGCTAGTTCCGCGCATCTCCCATTGATTCTAGCTAGTTTCATCAATACCATTTATAATGCTTGATTATCAGTTTGATTGACCTCTATTTCTCGTAAAGTGGTTGTGGCTGGAAGGCGGGAATAATTTTTGTGGATACTACGTTTGCGAGTACATCTACAACGCAACGACCTCTAAGCAGGGCTACTCTGAAAAACAATATGAAGTGCGTAAGCAATAATATTCACAATTTTATTTTATTACCATCATTTGTGTTGAGTTTCATTCATATATATGTATTGACCCCCTTCTTCAAATTAGATTTGGCAGGTGCGGGATGAACTCCTACCACAAGATCGCTTAAAGGCAATTCAAGAGGAATTGGCTGGATTCTTTCTTGACCACGTCATCAATCCAGCTGGAGAATACCATGTGGAACTTGACATCAGATGTTAGGGATCTTATATTGTATATATGTAGCTAGTAGTGTCGGATAGATATACGAAAACTTGTTGTTCGACCAATCTCTCGGAGAAGGAGGAGGTCGATCACTTCTCTCTGTATATGTTCATGACGATCTTGTGTACTTAATGGTTTCCTTCTTTTGCTTACTAGCTAGCGTGTCGAGTCCTCTCTATACGTATAGTACGTAGCGTCGACCAAGCACGGAGATAAAAGAGGACACTTCTCTCTATTAGCTAGCTAACACAATATATGAAACCCCTAAATTAACCCTACAAAACCCCTAAACCCCCCCCCCCCTTCAAAAAAAAAAAACAAAAACCCCAGCTCCTGAGCTGCTGACATGTGGATGATCTTTGGTCCCGGTTGGTGTTACCAACCGGGACTAAAGGCCCTCCTCTCTGGGCTCGCCGCAGCGGCCACGTGGAGCCCATCTGTCCCGGTTCGTATAAGAACCGGGACTAAAGATGTTGGGCTTTAGTCCCGACCCTTTAGTCCCGGTTCCCGAACCGGGACAAATGGGCCTTATGAACCGGGACAAATGGGCCTTTTTCTATTGGTGATGCAATTCTTCTCTTTTTGAAAATAAGAAAGGGAAACGTTACAAATCAGCTGCCGGATTTTGTTCGCTCGCATGGATCGCTTCCTTTGGTTTCCACACGTCCCACGTGCGCCCATCCTGTTCTAGAAATATCTTGGACGACCCGTCCCCTTCCTCGTGTGTTTCACCCTCGTCCCTTTTTCCTCGATCAGGATGACTGGTGTTTGAAAGGCGCCGGTGATGCGGGTCAGGGCACCACTCGCCACCGAGTGCTTGGTAGATCGATGCCCATTGCTGCAAGGTGCTGGTGATGTAGGCCAGAGCACCGCTCACCGTCGTCGCAAGCTCTCGTCTCTACAACATCAGGGAGCTGTCGTCGCCATTGACGCATGTCGCTCATCGGACCTGGCCAGAACGAACTGGTGGAGTGGATGGAGGTGACGCAGCCGAGGCGGCGGAGGGCCGTATTGTCGTCGGAGAAGATGAGCCTGGCGACGAACATAGCACCAGCGGGGATTTTTGTCTCTCTAACATGCTTCTGTTGCGAAAAGAACTTTGTAAAATTTCAGCAAGAAGGCCTCTGTTGCGGAAAAATTCCGCAACAAGATCTTTCCTGCAAAATATTTCTAATTTTCTTTCGCAACAACACTTCTCTTGCAGAAAAATTCTGCAACAAGATCCTTGTTGCAAAAAAAATTCGTGTTTCAGAAAACTAAATAACAGCTCAAACATTTTGCAACAAGCATCCTATTGCAGGGCCATTTTCCACAACACTACTCTTGTTGCAAAATGAGGTGAGCACGTGGGTGGACAGATCGGATGGCCGTCCCCGCATCCATCCAACGGCCAGCTAGGTGGTGGATGTTTTGTACTTATCTGCTGTTGGACGCATAGCGCGCCCAATAAGAAAACGATTTATAATGCATAAACATCATTGGCACGATCGGTGCATGTCTGACCAGTGAGCAGAGAGCAATAGTTTAAAAAAGAAAAAGAAAAGCAGAGAGCTGACTGACCCGATGAATTAACCTCAACAAAGCCAACCCTAAACAACAATTGAGCCCTAGCCCCTACTAGCAGAGGCGAATCTAGCAGAGGCGAATCTACTAGGCATGCTTTAACAGGCTTCAGCCTGCCCTCCAACAGGGGTGATTTCCTTTTTACTACTACCAACGATCAGGCCACATCAGTGCTTCCCAGCCCATCTCAGTGGCACAATTAGTTGAGCCTACCCTCCATTTATTCCATAGATTCGCCACTGTAGCACATCGTGCGGCGGAATATAACGGATCAACGCTCCCAGAATTACTAAGACGAGAAGTGGATTTGTCGCCTCCAACTAAGTTCGTACGCCGCTGCATCGATCCTTTTTTCTTACGGTCTCCCGATCTCCGAGGATGGAGTTGAGATCAGGGCGTCGCCTGCGCTCCTCCGGGCAGGACCGGATCAGCGCCCTCCCGGACGACCTGCTCCTCCTCGTCCTCGCCCGCATCGGCTGCGCCCGCGCCGCCATGCGCACAAGCGTCCTCTCCCGCCGGTGGCTCGGCCTCCTCCTACCAGGGCTCGTCCTCCGCGGCGTCGCGTTCCACAAGCTGGAAGCGGCGCTCGGCCGCGTGTCTCCCGGGGTTTCCCTCCTCGAGATTCACGTCGCCAAGTGGGCTTGCCGCCTCCCTCCTGAGCAGCGCCGGGCCTCCCGCGTCAGCTCCTTGCTGCGCGCCGCCGTGTGGCTCGCGTCCGAGGAGTTCGTTCTCGCTCTCCCTGGGGAATCAACACGAAACACCTACGATGTCGAGCTGCCAAGCTTCCACCGTGCCATCTCGATTGTGCTGGACGCACTCTTCTTCTTCCGTGTGCCGGCTGGCCTTGAGTTCCGCGGGCTCGAGACGCTGTCCCTCTCGGGCTGCATGGTCGACCTCAAAGCATTGCTCCCCCGCTGCCCGCGCCTGCGCGTGCTCAGGATCAAGCTGACCAAATTTTGGACTAAAGGCATGGACCTGACGGTCCACTCAGCGTTGCTGCAGGAGCTTGTCGTGGAGAATGAATGGATGCGCAATGTCGACATTGTCGCCCCCTCACTTTAGAAAGTGACGATGTCCATGATCTCTTACATTGGTAAGAACATCTCCGTCATGGCACCAATGATGGAGAAGGTTTCGTGGCAGTGCTTGTATGTCAGGGTGCCTGGTGAAGGTGGTTTTGGTCTTTGGTGCCTCGGTAAGTTGCGGCTACAAACGGCTGAGAGACAAGGACAGCCCACTTCGTTACACATTCATGCCTATACCAACAAAGTGTGTCTCCTTTCCTTTATAATTTATTGGAGTTGCTAGCCAGACTAAATTGTACTTCCTCCGTTCTTAAATATAAGACTTTTTAGAGATTCCAATATGGACTACATACAGAGCAAAATGAATGAATCTATACTCTAAACTACGTCCATATACATCCGTGTGTAGTCCATATTAAAATCTCTTAAATGACTTACATTTAGGAATGGAGGGAGTATATGCATGTGACATATACCTTGACAAATAATTGTTTTTCCAGAGGTCGTATATTCTTCTCAACGAAGTGGGCAGCTGCAGGGAGGCTATTCAGAAGCATATCGTTGATGCATTCTCTGTTTTGGAGCTACATCTTGAAACAGCTGGGCATGTTTTCGGAGCTTTCGTGTTTCATCTCATTGGGATGAATTGCATTCATAGTGCTATGCAGAGGCTTAAGGTCGTCCTACAGAGATCAATGATAGTTCTCTGTTTTACTATATTTATTTATTTTGATCATCAATTTTGTAGTTACTCTTGATTGGTTTTAGCAGAAACAAGGATGCCTGACAAATTGTCGGTGTGATCCCATGAACTGGAAAACCGAAACTATGTCCTTGACCGCCCTCAAAGAGATGGAAGTTGATGGCTTCGAAGGCGAGGATCATGAGTTTGAGTTCTTGAAATTGGTATTCAAGTCTGCACCAAATCTTGAAAGAGTTACCGTGAAGCTGTCACGTGATGACTCGTCAAGTAGTGATATATGCACAAAACTATATGACATTTTCAGGGCCTATTCTTCCGTGGAATGTTGTGTTTGTCTTAACTCTGGTGAGTATATGTTCTGCATGCATGGTTAACATGCTCCTCAAGAATATAACTGTTAATCCTTATAAGTTTCTCTGATGGCGTGATTATCATGCTTTAGATTGTTGTCATTGGTTAATTTGTGCACAAACCCTCATATCTCTATACAATAGAAGCTGAACGATGTAGTCATAAATACTTTACTGGCTTCCTTAACTTAGTTCCTTTTTTATGCAATCTTCTCTGTTGATTTTGCCCTCCTACTTTGCATCCATATTTAGTTGCACAAAAGATAGTTTCTAGGTTAACTGTTCCATATTTGAATTTTATTTAATTTTGGGTTGGGCACAAATTATTCAGCTCCATCAATATATTGTTTGGCGAGTACTTTGGTATTCCTCTCTTCCGTCAGCATTCATTGCATTTGATCTGCGAATGGCAACAATATTTACTGATACAGCAAATCTTCATTTGCAAGTTGCAATACTTACCGGAGCTGGTTTCAATTTGCCTCCACTGCAGGGTTAATGCATGTCAGCCAAAATTGTTTGTCGACATGATTCTCCATTTGTGAATTCATGATGTGCATCAACATGATAGTCATGCTGACCAACTCCATATATATCAAGTAGTTTCAGGATTTAGCTTGGTTACTTCTACCAATAAACTGAGATGTTGCCGTGTTATTTTTCACACTTCAATGTGTTGGCGTAGGTCCCGACCTCGACGACGCTGCCGAGTACTTTCCGACAGTATGCACGTACGAGCTGCTCGATTACTTTCCGAGGCGCCGGGTCGACGGTCAACGTACAGCACAAGCTAGCTAGCTTTGTCTCGATGGTTGCTTGATGCGGCGAGATGTACGAACTAGTACACAAGGAGACACGAGATTGTTTGATGGCCAACAGGTGCGTGTCGCACCTGTTTGTTTATTTCCTTTTGATTGATCTGAGTTGATTACACGGGGGTACAGCAGTATTTATATTGGTCCTACTAGTCCTATTCCTAGTCCTAATACAAATACAAATCCTACTCGGTTGATTGCACCAAGTCCGTACCGGACTGGTCTAGCCGTGGTTGATTCCAACAATCACCCCCCCAACCACGATGTCCTCACTTCACAGCTTGGACGCCGATCCTTCCCCGCATCTCCGTGAACTTCTGTCGTCCCAAAGACTTGGTTAGGATATCTGCAAGCTGATCGTCGGTGCAAATGTAGTTGACTTCAATCTTGCCTTCTTCCACGCAATCCCGTATGTAATGATACCTTATATCAATATGCTTACTTCTGTCATGATGCACTGGATTCTTACATAGAGCAATCGTGGACTTGTTGTCAACATAGAGCACCACTCCTTCTGGTTCCTTGCCAGTGAGGTCACCGAGTAGCCTTTCTAGCCACACACCTTGACCCGCCGCGGTTGCAGCTGCAATATATTCCGCTTCACAAGATGATAATGCGACCACCTTCTGCTTTTGTGATAGCCAACTCACTATGCTTCTTCCCAAGAAATATGCCACGCCCGAGGTACTTTTACGGTCGTCAATATCTCCTGCCAAGTCGCTATCACTATAGCCAAGTAGCTCCACCATCTCCTTCCGCTTCTCTCTCAAATAGACACAACCGAAGTTAGTTGTCCCTTTGATGTACCTGAGTATTTGTTTCACAGTTGCCCAATGTTCTGTCGTGGGTGCTTCCATGAAGCGACTCACTACACCAACGGAATAGGCCAAGTCTGGTCGCGTATTCACAAGATACCTTAGGCTTCCGACCACACTTCTATAGTCTGTTGCATCAACCGCGGGTGCTTGGCTCCTCTTGCTAAGTTTAAGTCGAGGCTCCATTGGAACGTGACTTGGATTGCAGTCCTCCATGCTACAGCTTTCAAGAATCTTCTTTGCATATGCCTCCTGGCATAGTGTGATTCCCTCCGGTTTTTGCTGTACCTCGATCCCGAGATAGTAAGTCAAGAGCCCTAGATCACTCATCTTGAAAAGCTCCTTCATTTGTAGCTTGAATCTAGCAATCTCCTCCTCATCTGCTCCAGTTATCAAGAGATCGTCAACATAGATACCCACTAGAAGACGATCCTTGCCTTTACCTCGCTTATACATAGCATGCTCCAGTGGACTTTTCTCAAAACCAAGAGAAATTACTGTACGGTCAAGCTTGATGTTCCATGCCCGAGGAGCTTGGAATAGCCCGTACAATGCCTTGTGTAGTTTCAACACCTTGTGTTCCTCTCCCTTTTTGATGTAACCCGGTGGTTGCTTCACATATACTTCTTCCTTCAACTCTCCGTTCAAAAAAGCGGATTTTACATCCATGTGATGTAGCCTCCAAGATTCTTGAGCCGCGAGAGCTATAACTAGCCTCACTGATTCCATCCTTGTGACTGGAGCGAACACTTCCTCGAAGTCTACACCTTGCTCTTGCACGTATCCTTTGGCTACGAGCCTTGCTTTATGCTTCACCAAGTTTCCTTCGGCATCTTTCTTGACTTTGTATGGTCGTTGGGTGGATCCACGAGCTCCCATGTTTTGTTGTCTTGGATCGATCCCAACTCCTCGTCCATAGCATGACGCCAACACTCCTTCGTGTTTGCATCTTCAAATTTCGTCGGTTCCTCGACGCTTAGCAAACACCGCCGTCCTCTTCCTTTAATTTTCACAGGATTTACTTTTGGAAGCGCTTCCTTTGGATATAAATCCACCACTGGTCGAAGACGTATTGGTGTCGGCGGACGTTCCTTTGTCTCCTGTTCAGTCGAAGACGAAGTAACATCATCTGGAGTTGCCAAACTCTCGTTTTCAGGCGATTCAGACTCTTCCGAGCTATCCGCGTGTCCACTGGACGAACTAGCCGTAGCTGGCCGTGCTTCTCCTGTACGTACAGTGGGCGAACCAGCCAAAACTGGTGTTTCTTCACCATCACGTGGGTGTCTTTTTGAGCCAGCCTCCTCACCACGTGGGCTTCCCAGCCTAGATGAGCCACCAGGTCGAGCGCCACTCGCGCTGCCTGGCGTGTCTTCGGCCGCATCAGCCGCTCCTTCTCGCGCGTGCGCGTGAGACTCAACGGGAGTAGCTGGCGCGTCTCCTGTCGCGCCTCCGTCCGGAGCATCGCTCCGTCCCGAAGAGTTCTCCGGCTGATCAAAATTACCTGCATGCTCGGATTCGTCGTAAACAACGTGAAAAATTTCATCGGAAGACGGGTATACCGGCTCGGTGGAGTTCCAATTCCATGACCTTGCTTCTTCAAAGACCACGTCGCGCGTCACAACCACCTTATTGGTAGAGGGGTTGCACGCACGGTATGCCTTTGTGCCTTTTTCATAGCCAACCAACACCATTGGAGTACTCCGATCCGCCAATTTGCTAGTATGCCCGGTCACTGTCTTCACATGTGCCACGCACCCGAAAGTTCGAAGATGATCAACCGTGGGCTTGTGTCCGTACCATGCTTCGTACGGTGTCATCCCAACCACACTCTTGGTTGGAGCCCGGTTCAGTAAGTAAACGGCCGTATTGACCGCCTCACCCCAGTACTTGCCCGGCATGCCTTTACTCTTCAACATGCTTCGTGCCATCGCCACCACGGTTTGATTCCTCCGTTCCACAACACCGTTTTGTTGCGGTGAATATGGTGCCGTAAGATACCGCTTGATCCCTTGAGCTTCACAATATTCCGTGAATGCACGAGACTTGAACTCACCCCCCCGATCGGTACGGAGGGCCTTCAGCTTGGCTTCAGATTCTACTTCGGCCGCCATCTTTATTATCCTGAAGGCTTGCAAATCTTGATCCTTCGTCTTCAACAACACAATCCACATGAATCTGCTGAAGTCGTCGACGACGAGCAAGAAGTATCTGTTTCCGGCAGGGGTGGCCGGTGTAATCGGTCCGCACAAGTCTCCGTGGACCAACTCAAGAGCTTTACTCGCTCTAAAGTTTCCCTCTCTTGGGAACGGGGCTCGCCTTTGTTTCCCAATGAGACAACCGTCGCACACTTGGTCGACATGATTGATGCACGGTAGACCACGTACCATCTCCTTTTGTCCAAGTTGCCGAAGAGCTTGGAAATTTAGATGACCGTAGCGTGCGTGCCACTTCCACGCCGAGTCGTCCATGCTTGACAAGAGACATACCGGATCCACACGATCCAAGTTGAGGATGTAAAGCCTGTTTGGTGACCTCTGCACCTTCATGATTAGCATCCTCTGACGATCATACCCCCATAGATAGCCATCTTCGAGCACAATCTTGCAACCACGCTCCTCGAGCTGACCAAGACTTATGATGCTACTCTTTAGCTTGGGAATATAGTACACATCCGTGAGTACCTTGTGACCGCCATTCTTCAACTCAAACAGGACAGTACCTCGCCCTGCGATGTCAACGGTCCGTCCGTCGCCGAACCGAACCGTGCCTCCCACCGAAACACTGAGCTCAGAAAACTGGTCCTTGTCGCCGGTCATGTGATTGCTAGCGCCCGTGTTGAGGTACCATACGTGCCTCGACGTGTTCATCCTCTTCTTGTCATGAAGATAAACTGCCTCCTCTATGAGCGTGACAACCTCTGTAGCCGGCGCCTTTGGAGCTGGACTATCCTCATCCATTAGCTCGCATACTTCGACCATGAGCATCATGTCTCCATCATCGCCTCCTTTGGCCATGAGAGCTTTCTCCTTCGGTGGTTTCTTGCACTCCGACTTGAAGTGCCCCATGATGCCATAGTTGTGACACTTGATCTTGCGCTTGTCGAACTTCTTCTTCTTCTTCGGAGCGCCGTCACCGGCGTTCTTCTTACTTTGTTCTTTTGGCGCACGATCTTGGCGAGTGTTGCTGCTAGAGCCCTCGCCTCCTCTCGTTGAGTCCAACGCCTGCCACTGAGCCCGCGTGAGCATCACAAGCTCGTCGTTCCTCCCGTCCCCAAGACTGTACCGCATACGCTCATCGTGAGCCTTGTACCGTCCGACGAGATCATCGATGGAGAGAGTCGCGAGATCGACGCACTGCTCGATCGCCGTGACAATTTGCAGGTACCGGGGAGGGGCCGCGCGCAAGAACCGCCGGGCAACCGAGGTCTCCGTGAGGTTTTCTCCAAGCGCACGGATCCGATTGACGAGAGTAGCGACCCGTGAAGCGAACGCATCCACGGACTCATTGTCGCCCATGACCAAAGTCTCATAGTTCCTTAGGAGAGTTTGGAGATTGGCTTGCTTGACGCGGGTGTGTCCCTCGAACATGAGCTCCAAGGTATCCCACGCCTCTTTCGCCGTTTCTTTGGCGATTAGGTGTTGAAGGACATCCATCGGCATCACCGAGTAAATCGCCGACGCCGCCTGCCGACCCTTCCGGTGCTCGGCTCCCTCCTTCTTGAACGCGTCGCCTCCTGGATCCACCGCGTCCCATAGCTCGTTGGCGCGGAGACCACACTCCATGAGGGCCTTCCAGACCCCGAAGTTCTCGCGATCAAACCGTGGGTACGACGAACTCACCGGAGCAGCAATTACTTTAGCCGCACCGGAGTACTCCGCCAGCTGCTTGTTCTTCTCATCGTCCGCCATGATCCTCCGTTACTAGAAGATCAACCTTGCTCTGATACCAATTGTTGGCGTAGGTCCCGACCTCGACGACGCTGCCGAGTACTTTCCGACAGTATGCACGTACGAGCTGCTCGATTACTTTCCGAGGCGCCGGGTCGACGGTCAACGTACAGCACAAGCTAGCTAGCTTTGTCTCGATGGTTGCTTGATGCGGCGAGATGTACGAACTAGTACACAAGGAGACACGAGATTGTTTGATGGCCAACAGGTGCGTGTCGCACCTGTTTGTTTATTTCCTTTTGATTGATCTGAGTTGATTACACGGGGATACAGCAGTATTTATATTGGTCCTACTAGTCCTATTCCTAGTCCTAGTACAAATACAAATCCTACTCGGTTGATTGCACCAAGTCCGTACCGGACTGGTCTAGCCGTGGTTGATTCCAACACAATGCACTCTAGCTTGCTTGCTATTTTGGAGACAGCTATATGCCCAGAGTGCTACAATAATCAACACGTTAAAGTAATTATGCTCAGCATGTCTTCAGTTGTCGAAGTGTTGAACTTATTGTGCCGAAAGCCTCAAACCATGTTTAATTGTCAAAGTTACTGTGCTTGACCTACGTCAATCATGTGCACCAAGTTTCTCTGTTAGGCCTGTGATTTCTATTGCTTTTCACTGTTTCATCACATTTTGAATGCTCTTCCTCATATTTGAACCAAATGAACTCAGTCTCTGCCTCTCTGGTTAGCTCACTATCTTTACTTGACAAGTGCCCATTGCCCCCTCTCCAGAAAATTACTGCAGCCTATATGATAAGATGCATCTTTGTCTGTTTGAGCTATTCCTTTGGCACTTTTTATCTCTATATAGTGCTCATGCTAGAGTACTAGGCTACTTGTGTTGTAGAGGAAGTTGTGAAACTACTTGAGGGAAGAACTTGGTCATCATGTTGGCCACTTTTTTAAAACACAGTACAAACACAGACATTCATATATACGCACATATACTCACCCCCTATGAACACACGCATGCACACCCTACCCAATGAGAACCTCTGAGAGCTTGAGCCGGCACATCATCTTGAGATTGTCGAAGTCGCCACAGACATCTGCATTGTCGACGGGAACGTCTCCTCCCACTGCACGCACATCGCCTAAAGGCCTAAAATAAATCTAGTAAAATGCGAGCACCAGTGTCAAATCTAGGACTTAAACTCTAGGAAAATGCGACTAACGGTGTCAAGTCTAGGAAAATACCCAACAAATTCTCGGTGTGATCCCATGAACTGGAAAACCAAAACTATATCCTTACCGCCCTGAAGAAAAGGAAGTTGACGGCTTCGAAGGCGAGGATCATGAGTTTGATTTTCTTGAAATTGTTATGAGCGCTTGTATGAGATCACACCATACGATCGCTCATATGTGGCTGGCGGCAGGGCTCTTTTCTTCTCTGCTCGGGGGCGGTTGGTGTGGGGCGGCTTGACCAGATGGTTGCGCCGGGTGCACGCAGGGCTCGACGGTATGTGCGCGTATGGAGGGCAACTGTGAGGTGGCTTGTGGTGTGGCGGCTACGTGCCCGTGGCGGTGGCGCTGAGTCAAATCTAGGTAACGGGCTGCCGCAAGTAGATCTGGCGGGCCTCCCTTGTTATGGCTCCGGCGCCCCTGCCTTGAACGCGGGCGGTAGCTGGCCAACTGCTCGTGGGTGGGGCGAACTATACATGGGGGCTATAGGTTGCAGAATCGCTCCCGATGATCGACATGCTCCGGGCAGGCGGTGTAAGGGGCTTGAGATGGAGGTGGTGGTCTCGCCTGCTGCATGAGCGGTGTGCTGCGGCTCTCAGGTGGTGGACGACATCTGTCAGCGTGCATGTATAGGCCGACTTGTCCGCGCTGGTGCAAACTTCTGTCTTGTGCTCTCCTGGCCTATAGTTCGTTCATGGTGTCAGTCCGAGTTGAGCTCCCTGGCACGGCTGTGGCATCGACAGATAGGCACCGTCGGGCACGAGCATGGTGGCGTGCGAGCTCAGCTAGGTCGTGGCCAGAGGGCATGGACAGGGGCTTGCTCGGCGGTGGCTGTCGGCAGCCATTGGGTTTTGTCCACCCCCTCCCACCACGACCACCTGGACCGGTTGGGGACGCAGGTGTTGGCGCCTCCTACGGTGGATGTGCTGACCCAAACCCGGTGGTTGATGTCGGGCTTGGAGTGGAAGGAGGTGCCTTCCATTCTTCCGACCATTGTTGGCGGGTTGCGATGTAGATGGTTGGCGGTGTCTCGGGACATGGATGCCAGGGCGGCATCCCGAGGATAGCAGTCTGCATGGTTGGCTCTCCTGCAGGCGCCATGGGGGTCGCGGTGGCTATGCCTTTTGGTTGCCTGGGCGACGAGGGGTAGCGGCGGTTGGCTCGGGCTGGCTCTGTGTCGTTGGCGATGGCGACATCCAGATCTGGACCTATAGGCTTGTGCTCATCGCGGTTGTCCTGATACCTTGTGGTGGCATGGGTCAGCTGACGAGCGAAAGCTCTGCACTTTGGCGATGACGGTGGCGACACATGTGGGTGTCGCTTTCCTTTGGAGGACATTGTTGTGGTTCTTCTCTCGATGTCAAGGTTCCTGGTGAAGACCCAAGTCTATCTCAGACTCACTAGCGGTGACGTTTTGTGTCGTTCCCCTCCTCCCCCTCCCGGAGGGCGTTGTTGTGGACCTTACATGTCCTAGGGCATATCGCGACGTAGTTTTCAGGCCTGCCGTGTTATATTTCGGCAACGTGACTAGTTATCCCGGTATCTACTTTGCAAGATGGCCTACTCACTACTATGTATCGTTCGGTCGTATACTATGCTTTGTGCTTTATCTGTAAAGTGAGAGCTTGTTTCGACAACAATACGATTATACTTCCACTAAACATTACTATGTACACCAAGTACAGAAATACTCATGGTAGTACATATACTTGGCTTTTCCGATCAAGGACTGAACTAGTACAGATTGATGCGTGTGTTGACTACCAAACAAACAAACAAAAGCAGGGAGACACACGACAGAAATTAAGCCCTAGCTAGCGGGTCGACAGAAAGGCTGCCGCCGTACGTGCCGTGGCCTAGCGCTCGCTCGCCTCGCCTCGGCGTAACGTGCGACATGCGCGTGAATGATCCATCAAAATCCGATCTGTTGCCTTGCAGGCCCGCGGCTTTCTTTTGACGTTTTATTTTTATGTCTTGGTAGACAAGTTAATGATTTCTTGTCCGGTAAGTATACAACTTAGAAACCAAGTCGGTTTGGGATTGTGATCGCGACACAATACCGCCTCTGGTCCTAATATATATACTGCTACCAGCTGTGGCCAAAGACATACCGAAAACTCCTAGGGTTTTGCCTCGTCTCACAACTTGCGTCGCCACCGTAGTCTACTCTATTCCGAGCGCCGATGTGCATCGGCGTGCGGGAGAGCAGGTCTCCGGAACCATTCGTCTTTACGATCCTGCACTGGTAGAGGACGAATTAGGTTTTTGGGAAGCGCTCTGCGCGACTGCTCAAGTTCGTTATCACGGGTCGTCTTCCGTCCAAGTCGGGCGGTGCTACTCATCGTCGTCAACAACAGATCATCATCAACATCATCATCAACACCGTCGCTCCTGCTGCAACTACCGAACGGTACGTCAATAGTGATCTGTTCATGTCTCTTTCTGAAATTGCTATTTTGTGGGCCATGCTCTTGTACATGAATTGCTGCTCTTCTAGTTTGCTAGATTGTTGCATGCTAGTTTCTATCCTAGTCATGAATTATTTACTGGAATTGATCATGAACTTAGCAATCTAGCAAACATAGCAATCTTCTTGCTATGTTTATCTTTGCTCTGGTAAGTGTATGTTCTGCGTGCTCTGTTAATCCTTGTACGTTTTGTTGAAGCCTAAAGCCAAGTTAAGTTAGCGTTTATGCTTTTCAAGTTCTGAACATACACATGCCAATTAAAAAGTCTGACTGCACATGTGTGTCCCAGTTATTAGCTCAGTATGATATCTTACTGCTTAATCTATGTGCACGCATCTTCACATCTATATTAGTACGGAACTGGCAGTAATTTGTTTGATCCCTTCAGCACAGACTCCCTTACCATGGCTGCCCTTTGTTAAGACTACCATGTTATGCATATCTCACACGATCTGTGATTAGTAGTTGCTGTGTATAGGAGATCACACGAGCTGTCATATCAATCAGTAATTAATGTGATTTATACTGATTGATTGTAATACTTGATGTACAAGCATAGTTGCATATAAATAGAAGATGGGCCGGTGGGTGATGACCATGGGCAATCATTCCTAATCCTAGCATCCTTCACATGGTAACAAGAGCCTAGTCGATCCACCACGCCATGACTTCCGTTGCAACCTCACCATCCACCACGTCCCTTGCCCTCACCCAGCTCAACGCCGGCATGCTAGGTACCGGCGGCTCTGTGTTCGCGGGCTCCAGCTCGTTGGGACTCGTCTCCATCTCTGCAATGGGGCAGATCATCACCGTGAAGCTCAACCGCGACAACCACCTGATATGGAAGGCGCAGGTCGTCCCCATCCTTCGCGGCCATCAAATGTTGGGCTATGTCGATGAATCGAATCCAGCGCCGCCGAAAACTGTCCGTTAATCGGACGCGGACGGCGCCCCGATGATTGACAACGTGGCGTACACCACGTGGTACGCTCAGGATCAACTGATCCTCTCTGCGCTACTATCGACCCTCTCGCCTGAGGTTCTGGCACGGACGCTCGGGCTGGCCTCCTCCGCCGCGGTGTGGTCCGCGGTCGAGAGGATGTTCTCGTCGCTCTCGCTCACCAAAGTCACACACATCCGACGTCAATTGGCGTTGATCCATAAGAAGGACATGAGCATGGTCGATTACTATGGCCATGTGAAAGCCCTTGGAGAACAGCTAGCAGCCATCGGCAAGCCCCTCAGTGATGACGAGATGACCACCTACTTGATGACCGGGCTAGACCAATCGTACAAGCCATTCATGACCTCCATCAGCCTGTAAGGCGGCAACATGCCACTGGAAGAGCTCTACTCCCACATGCTCGACTACGAGGCGCTCCGGGAGGCAGCCAACACCAGCTACCAGATCACCGCCAACGCTGCTAGTAGCGGCAACGGCAGAGCAAACCGTGGCCGAGGCCGTGGTAACGGCGTCCGTGGTGGCTACGCTAATCAAGGGGGCGAGGTGGCCCTCCTAATGGTGGAAATGGAGGCCATGGTGCGCGCAGGAACGCAGCAACCAATAGGCCAACATGTCAAATTTGCGGCAAGGTCGGTCATGCAGCATACAAATGTTACAACAGATTTGATGCAAGCTACCAGGGAGAAGAACCACGCCAAGCCAACCATGTCAACACCGGCCACCGGGCCTTTGACCCTGCTTGGTACGTGGACTCAGGGGCTCGGACCACATCACTGGAGACCTAGAGAAGCTCAGCATCCGGGAAACCTACAATGGAAAGGATCAAGTCCACGCGGCCAATGGATCTGGTATGAAAATCTCTCACATTGGTAATTCTCATATTCATATGCTGCACAATCGATCTTTAGCCTTAAATGATGTTCTTCTTGTTCCACGAACACAAAAAAATCTCCTCTCCACTCATCGTCTTACCAATGATAATAATGTCTCCGTTGAACTTTTTCCCAATGCTTTTGTTGTTAGGGATCTGGCTTTGAGGAAGGTACTAGTTCGCGCGCGCGCGCGGGGGGGGGGGGGGGGGTCAGTTAAGAAGGTCTCTATCCAATCTATGGCAGCCGTCCGAGTCAACATAGGGCGGCCTTGTCTATCTCCGTCAAGCCAAGTTACTCTCGATGGCACTGTCGCTTGGGCCATCCGTCGTCCGTCGTCGATCACGTCGTCAACCGCTTTGGTCTCCCTTATGGAGATAAGAAAAATAAAACATCAGTTTGTGACGCATGCCAACAAGGCAAAAGCCATCAGCTACCCTTTCCTCGTTCAAATAGAGTGTCTTCGGTCCCATTGGAACTCGTTTTCTCTGATGTTTGGGGGCCTGCGTGCCTCTTAGCAGGAGGTTTCAAATATTATGTTAGTTTTGTCGACGACTTTAGTAAGTTTACTTGGCTGTTTTGTCTTCGGAATAAAAAAGATGTTGAACAAGTTTTTCTTCAGTGGCAAGCTCATGTTGAACAATTATTGAATCGTAAAATTCTGCATGTCCAATCCGACTGGGGTGGTGAATACCAAAAGGTTCATCCTTTCTTCCAGAAAATAGGTATTGCACACCACGTCTCATGTCCACACACACACCAACAGAACGGATTAGCAGAACGAAAACATCGTCACATAGTCGAAACCGGCCTCACACTTTTAGCCCAATCCTCCATGCCAATCAGATTTTGGGATGAGGCTTTCAAAACTGCGTGTTTCCTTATAAATCGCATGCCTAGCAAAACCATCAACATGGCCACACCTCTTGAGCGTCTTTTCAATGAAAAACCTGACTATGCATTTCTAAAGGTTTTCGGTAGTGCATGTTGGCCTTGTCTTCGGCCTTACAATAATCGAAAGCTTCAGTTTCGATCTAAAAGATGTGTTTTCCTTGGGTACAGTGCACTGCATAAAGGTTACAAGTGCCTTCATATCTCTTCCAGACGAATCTATATCTCACGCGACGTCGTGTTTGATGAGGCAGTCTTTCCCTATTCAGATATAATGCCACCTTCTACACCAGCCTCCCTACATAATCAACTCCTCATGTCCCCAACGTCATATCCATACTCCTCATATGCTCCTGATTGTGCAGCTAATGATGGAGAAAACAATGATAGAGATCAAAATTCATCCGATCTTGTTACGTGTGGTACTTTTGTTCCTTCTGTGCAGGTTACGAGCAAGCCAAGCTATGATGCCACCTGTGATCTTGTCAGCCGCCCCTCCTGCATGGGCCATGCAGACAATGTGGCGGCCCCCAGCGCGCCGCTCTCCCTGCGCGGGCAAGCTTCGCCACCCACTCGAGCTGCAACCTCACCTGATGGGCCGGCTTCTCCTGTAGCGCTTCAGGGGCAGCCGGACGCGGCTTCGTCTCCGCCGGCGACTTCTCCTGGCCATCAAGACAACGACGCGGCTACGTCTCATGTCGTTGCTTCATCACCGGACGTGGCTTCGCCTCTGCCGGCGGCACCGCCACGCTACGCCACCCGCCTCCACGACAATACATGGCGGGCCAAGGTTGTTACGGACGGAATCGTTCCCTACGGCGTCACCCGTCAGCAACGTCCTGCATCACTGGCGGTTGCCGAGCCTCGCAATCATGTTGAAGCTGCCACTAATCCGCGCTGGCGTGACGCCATGGACGAGGAATACTAGGCCCTCATGTCCAACAAGACTTGGGACCTCGTGCAACCACCAAGAAATTGCAATCTCATCGACTGCAAGTGGGTCTTCAAGCTCAAACAACGGGCTGATGGCAGTGTTGAACGGTACAAGGCGCATCTCGTTGCCAAAGGATTTAAACAACAATTTGGTGTTGATTATGCGGAGACATTCAGTCCTGTCATCAAGCACGCGACAATTTGCCTGGTTCTTTCCCTGGCAATCTCCAAAGGTTGGTGTCTTCGGCAGCTTGACGTACAGAATGCTTTTCTTCACGGTGTCCTTGAAGAGGACGTCTAGATGCGCCAACCGCCGGGCTATGTTGATCCAGACTCCCTCGCAATGTCTGCAAGTTGGATAAATCCCTCTACGGTCTCAAGCAATCCCCTCGAGCATGGTTTTCTCGTCTCAGCTCCAAACTGTTGGCCGTTGGTTTTCGTTCGTCTCGGGCAGATACCTCTCTCTTCATCTATGAGCAAGGGGGAGTAACTATGTACATGCTCATTTACGTCGATGATATCATCCTATCCAGTTCTTCGGCGAGTGCTGCTCAAGATCTTATTGCTGCGCTTCAAAGAGATTTTGCGGTCAAGAACCTCGGAGATCTCCACTATTTTCTTGGGATCGAGGTGGTGCGCTCTCAAGACATGATGGTGCTTAAGCAGACCAAGTATGCTAGCGATCTCTTGAAGAAGGAGGGCATGATGAGCTGCAAGCCGGTTCCAACTCCATTGTGCACTTCCGAGAAGTTGAGTCGAGACAAGGGAGCAAAACTTTCAGAAAAGGAGACGACCAGATACAGAAGCGTTGTTGGGGCACTTCAATATTTGATATTAACTAGACCCAACATCAGCTTCGCCGTGAACAAACTGTGTCAGTACATGCACTCACCTATAGAACAACATTGGGGAGTAGCCAAAAGGATTCTTCGATATATCAGAGGAACCATGCAACTGGGCTTGAAGATCACCAGGTCCTCCTCTTCCTTGTTGAGTGCGTTTTCGGACGCCGACTGGGTAGGCTCGGCAGATGATCGACGTAGCACCAGTGGATTTGTGGTGTTCTATGGAGGAAATCTAGTGTCCTGGAGTGCAAGAAAGCAAGCGACTGTCTCCCGGTCTTCCACGGAAGCAGAGTACAAGTCACTAGCCA
Organism: Thinopyrum elongatum; assembly: GCA_011799875.1. NCBI lineage: Eukaryota > Viridiplantae > Streptophyta > Magnoliopsida > Poales > Poaceae > Thinopyrum > Thinopyrum elongatum. The sequence continues at coordinate 677,572,540 of CM022303.1, forward strand.
ATGTCACGGCAGAGATTATCTGGTTTCAATCGTTGCTTCGTGAGCTAGGCATTACTCAGCGACAAACACCAGTCCTATGGTGTGATAACATGGGTGCTATGTACTTGTCAGCCAACCCGGTGTTTCACGCCCGAACAAAACACATCGAAGTTGATTTTCACTTTGTTCGAGAATGAGTGGCTCGGAAGGACCATCAGATCCGGTTCGTGTCAACTCATGATCAGTTAGCAGATGGACTGACGAAAGCGATCAATGCACAACAACTCAGGCGGCTCTGCAACGATCTCAATCTTGCAGGATGAGATCAAGGGGGAGTGTTAAGACTACCATGTTATGCATATCCCACACGATCTGTGATTAGTAGTTGCTGTGTATAGGAGATCACACGAGCTGTCATATCAATCAGTAATTAATGTGATTTATACTGATTGATTGTAATACTTGATGTACAAGCATAGCTGCATATAAATAGAAGATGGGCCTGTGGGTGATGACCACGGGCAATCATTCCTAATCCTAGCATCCTTCACACCCTTTTTGTTTTATGCAATCTTCTGTTGCTCACGGCCTTCTGTTTTGCTTTGGATATGCATTCAGTAGCCAAAATGGGTTTCTAAATTAGCTGAAGCTAACTAGTTGTCTCATCTGAATTTTACGGGCCTTTGGGTTTGGTATAAATGATCCATTTCCAGTTAAATGCTGTTTAAGAATTACTCCCTCTGTAAAGAAATATAAGACCCCTTTTCGAAAAAAAAGAAATATAAGACCGTTTAAAGGGAGTAGTTTGCTATTTTCCCTTTGCCGGTTGGCAGCAATCTTTGCTGACGTGACCACTATACACTGTATTGAGTCATTGACCAGAGCTTGTTTCAATTTGCCTCTTCCTCAGGGTTCATGCATGGCTACCGAAATTATCACTGACATGATTCTCAATCCTTTCATCTGCAAATTCTTTGGTCCGCATCGGCAAGATCATCCTTCCCCATGCTGAGAAACTCCATACATTTTGCATAGTTTCAGGAGTAATTTTGCTTGGTTGCTTTAACCGATGAACTTATTAAGTGAATTGTTGAGTGGTTGCCATGCCAATCAATCATGGATGTGATATATTGTATTCGGCCAACCTATCTCTCTAGTCATGTGTTCCAACTGATTCTGCTAAGCACACGGTTCTAAATGTTGACACCACGTGTTTCTTCAACAGAAGTGGAAAAATCCTAGATGATGTTCAGCTTACTTCCATCATTTCGACAGTTGAATATAATTAGGAGTACGTACTGCCCAGTTTACTGGTGCAGCAAACCAGGCAAAATACTGAAACCAAATGGTGTTATAATGAGTTGGTCATCGTCGGAAATGATGATCTTGTCAATGTGCCACAGGAATCCACAATCTGGAGGATGAAAATCATGTCCACAAACAATCTTGATTGACATGCTTGAACCCTGTAGAGGAGGTACGTGCATGCTAATGCAGAGGCATTACATGAGCAAAGATTGTTGCTGCTGGCAAATATAATGCAACACATAGGAAGAGACAAAATTCAGCATCAACAATAATTCGGTTTTCAGTAAGGACCAAAATTTTAAATAGCTGGCTACGGAAAATAGCGGCAGCCATAGAATGTGCTAAATTGTACATGGTGTCGTTAAGCATGATGCCCCTCAAAACGCTATAGCGAGGTCGCTATTTCAAACATTAGTGATGACCGAATAAAAAATAATGTCATTCAAATAGTTTGACTGAATTTGAGAAGATGCTAGATATAATGATTCTAAAGAATATAAATCAAGTTATAGTCAAACAATTGTGTGATACCGAGGCGGTGGACGGAGGAGGTCCTAGAGGCCATGCCACCAGCGGGGGAGGACGCGGTGCTGCGCAGCGGAGGGAGGCCCAAGAGGAGCAGCAGGTCGTCATAGAAGGCGCTTAATTGATGCGTTCTTCCTCCCTCTGCTGGTGGGAGGCACGCAAGCGGCGAAGTCATACATCAAGTCAGCCAAATGCTTTTTCATACACATGCATTGCATACCTTCAGATGGGGAGACCAAAAATAGTCACAGCGAGGCACGAAGAAGTGGCGGAGAATCGCGGGGCAAATCTCCTTTGGCAGACAGACCAAACATCAACGTAAGAGGGGTAATCCACATCCATCCCTCTGCCAATGGAGCAGTTGCCCTGCAAGGCACCTTCACACTCACACACATATATCATACATCTATCTCCCTTGGTAATCACCGCCACCGACATGGGTTCCTTCCTGTTCTAGCAGCTATTGTTGATGTTGTCGTCGGTGTTGGTTGGTAAGAGGAGGAGAACCGACGGCGCGATGTGTATTTATGCGCTACCAAAAACGGCATATCCATTGAGCAGATGCTCCTTTCATCGCATTTGCAACCGATGCCGTGAATCGAGGCCAAAAGGAGGAGGAAAGAAAAGGTTCGCTGAAACGAAATGCCGAAGAAAAAGAGAAGAATATTTCTGCTTTATTTCGATATCAGATTAGATTGGATTCCCTTTCTATTTGGGGCTTGGATTTTCGCGATTCCTTCTTTGTGAGAAAGCTCTCTCGACGCACGCGAGCTTGTAGAGGGGAATCAAGCATGGATCAGGAGGAGAATGTGCTGCCGTCCACATGCTAGGCAGAAGATCAATCAATCTCGCACAACCTTTCTCCAGCTCCACTAGCAGGATGCCATGGACCAGGGTCCACAGAATGTGATGTGATCGTGAGTTCATGACCATTTTCATCTTTTTCTACGTACAATGATAAGCGCTCTACATACGAATACTCGAAGAGCAAAAAGAAACATCATCAATGTTTCCTTTCTTGAGGAGATCGAGTGTCCAGCCCAATCCTTAACTTACCACAGCGTGGTTGTATGGCCCAGAAGCGGTGTTTATTAGACTGTATTTTGTATAGAGCTTCTATGTATATCCGTATATTGTATTTGTGTATAATATGTACCCTTATATATACAAAGAGCCACACCCGCATTAGGGTGTCGTGCAGTTTCCTAAATCCTAGTTTTCACATGGTATCAGTTTAGGTTTCGATTGCTTCCGCTCTGTCCCGATCGCCCTCGACCCCGATCGTCCCCGATGGCATCCGGCCCGGCCGCCGCCGCCGCCACCCCGCCGGTCGTTAGCGACTCCCCGTTGCCGATCGCGACCGTACCCGCGCCCGAGGTGCCGTCCAACGCGTTGCATGCGGGCGTGCATGGCGTGTGGCCTGCAGCTGCGTACGGCGGCCCGGCCGCGGCTGCGTACGGTGCCTGGCCTGTGACTCCTCCAAGGCCCTGCCAAGCCACAAATCGCGTCCCTGATTTCTCCAAGGCCGCAGCTCGCGACCGCGTCCCTGCCAAGTCCTCACGCGGCGACCTCGCCTGCGACTACTCCAGCACAGTGTTAGGAGCCCTCCTAGCTTGGTACATTTACATGGACTTGGCCCGTCGGAGACCCATCACTGCAGCTACATAAGCCAGGCACACAGAAGGGGAGGGTATCCAGTGGATCACGGTTGAACGGCACCCGGCGGCTCCCTTCTCCTACCTCCATCCCTCTTCCCCTTGGTCTCCCTGATCCCCAATCCTGTAACTCCATTGATGCTTGTAATCCAACCTTGTATCCACTGTAAGAGCAATATATCGTGAGAGAGGCATCCGGTACCTTACATCTGGTATCAGAGACCAGGAACCACTTCTTCCCTTGCATTTCGTCAAGCTCGTCCGCATCTGGTAGCCATGGATCCATCGATGCAGGAGTATCTCGAGCAGATCGACACCATGCTCGACGCCTACACCGACGCCACCAAGGCCCTCACCGAGAAAGTGGACGCTCTTGTCGTCAGTTGCAAAATCAGTACACCCGCTGTCAGCCACAACCACCATCCCAATCCACCATCGCCGACCCCTTCGCCGGAGAGCACTACCGACGCGTCGGCGCCGGTCCCCGATGCCTCCTGCTCCACCACCAAGGCCGAGGAGGTCCACGACTCCAACACGGCCACCACCGTCTACCTCAACCTGGCCATCGACCACAACACCACCAGCGCACTCGGCCTCAAGCCCGTGACCGACCTCTGGAACACCACGGCGGCCATCGTGGCCGGCACCTGTCGTCCCGGCGGCAAGTTTGGCGCCCTCAACATTCCTTCGGCGGTCAGCATCAGCCCACTGCTCCATGTCCAGGTTCCATCCCCCACGCCTGCAGTTAAGGCTATTGGAGTCCTTCCCATCTTGTGCTCCAGCTAGTATCACAGTGCATTGGAAGTTTTTGAGCAGTTCAACTCCGAGAGCATCGTGGAGGTATCTACTAGGTGTGTACCAGAAACCAGGTTCCTCCAAGAAGGTCATGTACTGGATCCATATGGTGGCAAGAACTATCTCTATGATCAGGCGATTAACGGATGTCCGACTGAAATGGTGGCCAAAACTACCAAATGGTGAGCCTCCTGATGACTACCATTCTTGTGTTGCTAATTTTGGTACACCTGTGACTTTTTTTTTAGAAAAGGAGGATGACCCCCGGCCTCTGCATCTGGGAGATGCATACGGCCACTTTATTGATTATTCTCGAGGACCTTACAAAGTATTACAACAATATGCCTGAATCCACCATCTTGGCAACATCTGCCGCTACTCCTATCCATATAATGAAGGGGTGCTAGCTGGGCCACTACCCAGACAACTCACCTAAGGTACACCTGCGACTATCTTGGATGATGACCTTGATTCATTGGATTTTATTGAGCCTCAATTTCTAGTTATTGATAAGCAAGTCAGGGAGTGGGCTAGATGTTTTTGCCTTTAGAAATTATGGCGTGCTAGTAATCTTGCCCATCAATGCCAGGAGCAGTGGAATTTATGTAAGCACCACATGCTATACAATGACGCGGCTATGGAATGCAGTTCTGAACACTTAAGTCAAGCATGTTGCTGCCAAACAATGGTGGCGGAAACTTTGAGTCTTGGAACATTTCCTACACGGGTAGGTTATCTGATCTATATAGATTTTATCAACATTGCATTGTTGGGTTCAGAGGCGATACATGGGAAGCAACTTCACTACAAGGGCTTGTTGTCCTATTCATGTTGTGTACTCCAGCCACGGGGAGGTACTGAATATCTTGTCCATGACAGTGTTTCTTCTGAATTTTATTGGACGAGGTTTGCATTCCTAAGGAAGCTGGATAGCAGTGGTTCCAATACTTCAGTTCTGAGTGTCATTACTTCTCTCCTACATAGCAGAAAAGCTTGTTTTGTTGGGAGTACCCTTGTGCTGACTGGGAAGTACCAGCCTATGGAACAGTTACAAGAGGAAACTGCTTCCTGTGTTATCCATGTACTTGTCTCGGTGGGCTCATCAGCAAGCGACAGTTTATCCGCTTTTTCTGACAACAAGTATGTGCCGGTGATTCAGATTTTGGCACATCCCATTGAAGGCAGTGTTCACAAGAGGCGAGCGCACACTAATGCAGTACAGAGGAAAGAATTCAAGAGCAACACTTGTGTAAGCTTGAGCATCTATCTGGTAGTGAGTTTGTCGCAGAGCCTAATTGAGTGGGAGCAGTGCCCTGATAAGAGTTCTTATGGGATAAAACCTGGGTCGTATCCTTTATGCGCGAGCACTATCAGGGCGTTGATGGCATTGCTATTTGAGTGCCCATTATCTCTAGGTAAAGAGTTTATTGCTGGGGCCTTGACTACAAGTACTGAAAAAATGTACTCAACGGGAATGAGCAAGGTGCAAACAATAGGAATGACAACGGAACAGTCCAACTGGCTGCTCGGTTCAACATATTGGGATCACACTGACATAAAGTTTATGACCTGGATGGTCTGGCATACATGGCAGAGCAAGTTTCTCATATGGGCAAAAACATTTGCCGGTCAGTTGATCACCAGTTGTCACTCTCTGAACCCGATGAGGTCAGGTATGCAGGAACACAAATGAGCTGTGATTGATAAGCATCATGGATGGAACTCCTTATGCCATCCTTGCTCAGGGGCTCTTCTCAATTCATCTGTGGATAGTTGGGTTGGGTGCTTTGTCAGCGAAGCGCGGGCCATGAGTGGTTTAGTCGACCACGAGTACTACCTTGTTGAAGCCGACCAAGACCCTGCAGACAGCGAGTACTACCTTGGCATCTCTTTCGACAGGCCGTCGACAATTATGATGGCAGAGGTGATCAACAAGAGAGCACATGCCAGGGGTGGTATAGTGCCCATTACCGGCTCCGATCAAGAGCATTCTCAAGGAGGGAGGGCTGTCATCGTTGTCGCTACCCGCTTTGCGCAAGGCTCTGTCGACCACAAGTACTACATCAGCTTCAACAATGACTACTTCCTCGACAGTTCGTTCGGCTGGGTCGTCATCGTCCACAACTACTATTCCCAGGTCGTTCAAGTCATTCCCGCCTTCGGCTGCCACCGCGACTTCGAGCTAGCCAAGGACCATCGAGTGCAATGGGACCCGGGTGGTTCTCGACGGTGCCGGCTTGGGGTCAAGCCGGATTTCATGGAGGGAGGGATGTTAGGAGCCCTCCTAGCTTGGTACATTTACATGGGCTGCTCCTTGGGCCAGCCCATGGACTTGGCCCGTCGGAGACCCATCACTGTAGCTACATAAGCCAGGCACACAGAAGGGGAGGGTATCCAGTGGATCACGGTTGAACGGCACCCGGCGGCTCCCTTCTTCTACCTCCATCCCTCTTCCCCTTGTTCTCCCTGATCCCCAATCCTGTAACTCCATTGATGCTTGTAATCCAACCTTGTATCCACTGTAAGAGCAATATATCGTGAGAGAGGCATCTGGTACCTTACATCTGGTATCAGAGACCAGGAACCACTTCTTCCCTTGCGTTTCGTCAAGCTCGTCCGCATCTAGTAGCCATGGATCCATCGATGCAGGAGTATCTCGAGCAGATCGACGCCATGCTCGACGCCTACACCGACGCCACCAAGGCCCTCACCGAGAAAGTGGACGCTCTTGTCGTCAGTTGGACCATCAGTACACCCACTGTCAGCCACAACCACCATCCCAATCCACCATCGCCGACCCCTTCGCCGGAGAGCAATACCGACGCATCGGCGCCGGTCCCCGATGCCTCCTGCTCCACCACCAAGGCCGAGGAGGTCCACGACTCCAACATGGCCACCACCGTCTACCTCGACATGGCCATCGACCACAACACCACCAGCGCACTCGGCCTCAAGCCCGTGGCCAACCTCTGGAACACCACGGCGGCCATCGTGGCCGGCACCTGTCGTCCCGGCGGCAAGTTTGGCGCCCTCAACATTCCTTCGGTGGTCAGCATCAGCCCACTGCTCCATGTCCAGGTTCCATCCCCCACGCCTATCTCCGACAGCACTCGCCACATTGATGCTGGAAGACCAGACGAGTACGCGCTCGTGGCAGCCACTCCTGACGTCGCCATCGAACTTGCCGTCCTCCCAGGCGTCTCCTCATTCATCAACAAGGCCCACGAGGCCTCTGCTGTTCGGCACGGTGCGTCGCTGGGCTGCATCACCATGGTGCCTCTGACCTGTTCGACAGAATGCTTGAACCAGGACAGCAGCACACTGGTGTTCTCATCTCCAATCACGACAGTGTCGTTGCTCCCAGCAGCCGTACCGATGCTCGTCACCGACGTCCTTCACTCGGGTAACGACGTCGATTCGATGCAGCTGTTCCGGAACCATGACCTGGACGTCTTGCCGCCCACAAGGCACGAAGGGCTGCCGATACGGCCGACACCATGGCCATCAATTCTGGTGCATCATAGTGCAGAGCGGAATGAGGTTCGACCCACTCCGTGGCCGTCATTTTCTGGCTCTCATGAAGAGGACACTGCAGATTCAGATTTCCGTGTGCGATTGTTCGGGCATGTGAAGAAAATGGGTGTCATGAGCAAAGAACTCTCCAGCAATCTTGGTCTGCAGTTAAGGCTATTGGAGTCCTTCCCATCTTGTGCTCCAGCTAGTATCACAGTGCATTGGAAGTTTTTGAGCAGTTCAACTCCGAGAGCATCGTGGAGGTATCTACTAGGTGTGTACCAGAAACCAGGTTCCTCCAAGAAGGTCATGTACTGGATCCATATGGTGGCAAGAACTATCTCTATGATCAGGCGATTAACGGATGTCCGACTGAAATGGTGGCCAAAACTACCAAATGGTGAGCCTCCTGATGACTACCATTCTTGTGTTGCTAATTTTGGTACACCTGCGACTATCTTGGATGATGACCTTGATTCATTGGATTTTATTGAGCCTCAATTTCTAGTTATTGATAAGCAAGTCAGGGAGTGGGCTAGATGTTTTTGCCTTTAGAAATTATGGCATGCTAGTAATCTTGCCCATCAATGCCAGGAGCAGTGGAATTTATGTAAGCACCACATGCTATACAATGACGCGGCTGTGGAATGCAGTTCTGAACACTTAAGTCAAGCATGTTGCTGCCAAACAGTGGTGGCGGAAACTTTGAGTCTTGGAACATTTCCTACACGGGTAGGTTATCTGATCTATATAGATTTTATCAACATTGCATTGTTGGGTTCAGAGGCGATACATGGGAAGCAACTTCACTACAAGGGCTTGCTGTCCTATTCATGTTGTGTACTCCAGCCACGGGGAGGTACTGAATATCTTGTCCATGACAGTGTTTCTTCTGAATTTTATTGGACGTGGTTTGCATTCCTAAGGAAGCTGGATAGCAGTGGTTCCAATACTTCAGTTCTGAGTGTCATTACTTCTCTCCTACATAGCAGAAAAGCTTGTTTTGTTGGGAGTACCCTTCTGCTGACTAGGAAGTACCAGCCTATGGAACAGTTACAAGAGGAAACTGCTTCCTGTGTTATCCATGTAGTTGTCTCGGTGGGCTCATCAGCAAGCGACAGTTTATCCGCTTTTTCTGACAACAAGTATGTGCCGGTGATTCAGATTTTGGCACATCCCATTGAAGGCAGTGTTCACAAGAGGCGAGCGCACACTAATGCAGTACAGAGGAAAGAATTCAAGAGCAACACTTGTGTAAGCTTGAGCATCTATCTGGTAGTGAGTTTGTCGCAGAGCCTAATTGAGTGGGAGCAGTGCCCTGATAAGAGTTCTTATGGGATAAAACCTGGGTCGTATCCTTTATGCGCGAGCACTATCAGGGCGTTGATGGCATTGCTATTTGAGTGCCCATTATCTCTAGGTAAAGAGTTTATTGCTGGGGCCTTGACTACAAGTACTGAAAAAATGTACTCAACGGGAATGAGCAAGGTGCAAACAATAGGAATGACAACGGAACAGTCCAACTGGCTGCTCGGTTCAACATATTGGGATCACACTGACATAAAGTTTATGACCTGGATGGTCTGGCATACATGGCAGAGCAAGTTTCTCATATGGGCAAAAACATTTGCCGGTCAGTTGATCACCAGTTGTCACTCTCTGAACCCGATGAGGTCAGGTATGCAGGAACACAAATGAGCTGTGATTGATAAGCATCATGGATGGAACTCCTTATGCCATCCTTGCTCAGGGGCTCTTCTCAATTCATCTGTGGATAGTTGGGTTGGGTGCTTTGTCAGCGAAGCGCGGGCCATGAGTGGTTTAGTCGACCACGAGTACTACCTTGTTGAAGCCGACCAAGACCCTGCAGACAGCGAGTACTACCTTGGCATCTCTTTCGACAGGCCGTCGACAATTATGATGGTAGAGGTGATCAACAAGAGAGCACATGCCAGGGGTGGTATAGTGCCCATTACCGGCTCCGATCAAGAGCATTCTCAAGGAGGGAGGGCTGTCATCGTTGTCGCTACCCGCTTTGCGCAAGGCTCTGTCGACCACAAGTACTACATCAGCTTCAACAATGACTACTTCCTCGACAGTTCGGTCCGCTGGGTCGTCATCGTCCACAACTACTATTCCCAGGTCGTTCAAGTCATTCCCGCCTTCGGCTGCCACCGCGACTTCGAGCTAGCCAAGGACCATCGAGTGCAATGGGACCCGGGTGGTTCTCGACGGTGCCGGCTTGGGGTCAAGCCGGATTTCATGGAGGGAGGGATGTTAGGAGCCCTCCTAGCTTGGTACATTTACATGGGCTGCTCCTTGGGCCAGCCCATGGACTTGGCCCGTCAGAGACCCATCACTGTAGCTACATAAGCCAGGCACACAGAAGGGGAGGGTATCCAGTGGATCACGGTTGAACGGCACCCGGCGGCTCCCTTCTCCTACCTCCATCCCTCTTCCCCTTGTTCTCCCTGATCCCCAATCCTGTAACTCCATTGATGCTTGTAATCCAACCTTGTATCCACTGTAAGAGCAATATATCGTGAGAGAGGCATCTGGTACCTTACATCTGGTATCAGAGACCAGGAACCACTTCTTCCCTTGCGTTTCGTCAAGCCCGTCCGCATCTAGTAGCCATGGATCCATCGATGCAGGAGTATCTCGAGCAGATCGACGCCATGCTCGACGCCTACACCGACGCCACCAAGGCCCTCACCGAGAAAGTGGACGCTCTTGTCGTCAGTTGGACCATCAGTACACCCACTGTCAGCCACAACCACCATCCCAATCCACCATCGCCGACCCCTTCGCCGGAGAGCAATACCGACGCATCGGCGCCGGTCCCCGATGCCTCCTGCTCCACCACCAAGGCCGAGGAGGTCCACGACTCCAACACGGCCACCACCGTCTACCTCGACCTGGCCATCGACCACATCACCACCAGCGCACTCGGCCTCAAGCCCGTGGCCAACCTCTGGAACACCACGGCGGCCATCGTGGCCGGCACCTGTCGTCCCGGCGGCAAGTTTGGCGCCCTCAACATTCCTTCAGTGGTCAGCATCAGCCCACTGCTCCATGTCCAGGTTCCATCCCCCACGCCTATCTCCGACAGCACTCGCCACATTGATGCTGGAAGACCAGACGAGTACGCGCTCGTGGCAGCCACTCCTGACGTCGCCATCGAACTTGCCGTCCTCCCAGGCGTCTCCTCATTCATCAACAAGGCCCACGAGGCCTCTGTTGTTCGGCACGGTGCGTCGCTAGGCTGCATCACCATGGTGCCTCTGACCTGTTCGACAGAATGCTTGAACCAGGACAACAGCACACTGGTGTTCTCATCTCCAATCACGACAGTGTCGCTGCTCCCAGCAGCCGTACCGATGCTCGTCACCGACCTCCTTCACTCGGGTAACGACGTCGATTCGATGCAGCTGTTCCGGAACCATGACCTGGACGTCTCGCCGCCCACAAGGCACGAAGGGCTGCCGATACGGCCGACACCATGGCCATCAATTCTGGTGCATCATAGTGCAGAGCGGAATGAGGTTTGACCCACTCCGTGGCCGTCATTTTCTGGCTCTCATGAAGAGGACACTGCAGATTCAGATTTCCGTGTGCGATTGTTCGGGCATGTGAAGAAAATGGGTGTCATGAGCAAAGAACTCTCCAGCAATCTTGGTCTGCAGTTAAGGCTATTGGAGTCCTTCCCATCTTGTGCTCCAGCTAGTATCACAGTGCATTGGAAGTTTTTGAGCAGTTCAAGTCCGAGAGCATCGTGGAGGTATCTACTAGGTGTGTACCAGAAACCAGGTTCCTCCAAGAAGGTCATGTACTGGATCCATATGGTGGCAAGAACTATCTCTATGATCAGGCGATTAACGGATGTCCGACTGAAATGGTGGCCAAAACTACCAAATGGTGAGCCTCCTGATGACTACCATTCTTGTGTTGCTAATTTTGGTACACCTGCGACTATCTTGGATGATGACCTTGATTCATTGGATTTTATTGAGCCTCAATTTCTAGTTATTGATAACAAGTCAGGGAGTGGGCTAGATGTTTTTGCCTTTAGAAATTATGGCGTGCTAGTAATCTTGCCCATCAATGCCAGGAGCAGTGGAATTTATGTAAGCACCACATGCTATACAATGACGCGGCTGTGGAATGCAGTTCTGAACACTGAAGTCAAGCATGTTGCTGCCAAACAGTGGTGGCGGAAACTTTGAGTCTTGGAACATTTCCTACACAGGTAGGTTATCTGATCTATATAGATTTTATCAACATTGCATTGTTGGGTTCAGAGGCGATACATGGGAAGCAACTTCACTACAAGGGCTTGCTGTCCTATTCATGTTGTGTACTCCAGCCACGGGGAGGTACTGAATATCTTGTCCATGACAGTGTTTCTTCTGAATTTTATTGGACGAGGTTTGCATTCCTAAGGAAGCTGGATAGCAGTGGTTCCAATACTTCAGTTCTGAGTGTCATTACTTCTCTCCTACATAGCAGAAAAGCTTGTTTTGTTGGGAGTACCCTTGTGCTGACTGGGAAGTACCAGCCTATGGAACAGTTACAAGAGGAAACTGCTTCCTGTGTTATCCATGTACTTGTCTCGGTGGGCTCATCAGCAAGCGATAGTTTATCCGCTTTTTCTGACAACAAGTATGTGCCGGTGATTCAGATTTTGGCACATCCCATTGAAGGCAGTGTTCACAAGAGGCGAGCGCACACTAATGCAGTACAGAGGAAAGAATTCAAGAGCAACACTTGTGTAAGCTTGAGCATCTATCTGGTAGTGAGTTTGTCGCAGAGCCTAATTGAGTGGGAGCAGTGCCCTGATAAGAGTTCTTATGGGATAAAACCTGGGTCGTATCCTTTATGTGCGAGCACTATCAGGGCGTTGATGGCATTGCTATTTGAGTGCCCATTATCTCTAGGTAAAGAGTTTATTGCTGGGGCCTTGACTACAAGTACTGAAAAAATGTACTCAACGGGAATGAGCAAGGTGCAAACAATAGGAATGACAACGGAGCAGTCCAACTGGCTGCTCGGTTCAACATATTGGGATCACACTGACATAAAGTTTATGACCTGGATGGTCTGGCATACATGGCAGAGCAAGTTTCTCATATGGGCAAAAACATTTGCCGGTCTGTTGATCACCAGTTGTCACTCTCTGAACCCGATGAGGTCAGGTATGCAGGAACACAAATGAGCTGTGATTGATAAGCATCATGGATGGAACTCCTTATGCCATCCTTGCTCAGGGGCTCTTCTCAATTCATCTGTGGATAGTTGGGTTGGGTGCTTTGTCAGCGAAGCGCGGGCCATGAGTGGTTTAGTCGACCACGAGTACTACCTTGTTGAAGCCGACCAAGACCCTGCAGACAGCGAGTACTACCTTGGCATCTCTTTCGACAGGCCGTCGACAATTATGATGGCAGAGGTGATCAACAAGAGAGCACATGCCAGGGGTGGTATAGTGCCCATTACCGGCTCCGATCAAGAGCATTCTCAAGGAGGGAGGGCTGTCATCGTTGTCGCTACCCGCTTTGCGCAAGGCTCTGTCGACCACAAGTACTACATCAGCTTCAACAATGACTACTTCCTCGACAGTTCGGTCCGCTGGGTCGTCATCGTCCACAACTACTATTCCCAGGTCGTTCAAGTCATTCCCGCCTCCGGCTGCCACCCGCGACTTCGAGCTAGCAAGGACCATCGGTGCAATGGGACCCGGTGGTTCTCGACGGTGCCGGCTTGGGTCAAGCCGGATTTCATGGAGGGAGGGATGTTAGGAGCCCTCCTAGCTTGGTACATTTACATGGGCTGCCTCCTTGGCCAGCCATGGACTTGGCCCGTCGGAGACCCATCACGGTGTACATAAGCCAGGCACCAGAAGGGGAGGTATCCAGTGGATCACGGTTGAACGGCACCCGCGGCTCCTCTCCTACCTCCATCCCTCTTCCCCTTGTTCTCCCTGATCCCCAATCCTGTAACTCCATTGATGCTTGTAATCCAACCTTGTACCCTATAAGAGCAATATCGTGAGAGAGGCATCTGGTACCTTACATCTGGTATCAGACCAGGAACCACTTCTTCCCTTGCGTTTCGTCAAGCCCGTCCGCTCTAGTAGCCATGGATCCATCCATGCATGAGTATCTCGCGAGATCGACGCCAGCTCGACGCCTACACCGACGCCACCAAGGCCCTCACCGAGAAGTGGACGCTCTGTGTCGTCAGTTGACCATCAGTACACCCACTGTCAGCCACAACCACCATCCCAATCCACCATCGCGCCCCTTCGCCGAGAGCAATACCGACGCTGCTGCGCCGGTCCCGCATGCCTCCTGCTCCACCCCAAGGCCGAGAGGTCCACGACTCCAACACGGCCACACCGTCTACTCGACCTGGCCATCGACCACAACACCACCAGCGCACTCGGCCTCAAGCCCTGGCCAACCTCTGGAACACCACGGCGGCCATCGTGGCCGGCACCTGTCGTCCCGGCGGCAAGTTGGCGCCCTCAACATTCCTTCGGTGGTCAGCATCAGCCCACTGCTCCAGTCCAGGTTCCATCCCCCACGCCTATCTCCGACGCACTCGCCACATTGATGCTGGAAGACCAGACGATTACGCGCTCGTGTGCAGCCACTCCTGACTCGCCATCGACTTGCCGTCCTCCCAGGCGTCTCCTTCATCATCACAAGGCCCACGAGGCCTCTTGCTGTTCGGCACGGTGCGTCGTCGGGCTGCATACACATGGTGCCTCTGACCTGTTCGACAGAATGCTTGAACCAGGACAACAGCACACTGGTGTTCTCAATCTCCAATCACGAAGTGTCGCTGCTCCCAGCAACCGTACCGAGCTCGTCCCCCGTCACGACCTCTTCACTCGGTACGACGATATTCGATGCAGCTGTTCCGGAACCATGACCTGGACGTCTCGCCGCCACAAGGCACGAAGGGCTGCCGATACGGCCGACACCATGGCCATCAATTCTGTTGCATCATAGTGCAGAGCGGAATGAGGTTCAACCCACTCCGTGGCCGTCATTTTCCTGGCTCTCATGAGAGGACATGCAGATTCATCGATTTCCGTGTGCGATTGTTCGGGCATGTGAGAAAAATGGGTGTCATGAGCAAAGAACTCTCCTCAGCAATCTTGGTCTGCAGTTAAGGCTATTGGAGTCCTTCCCATCTTGTGCTCCAGCTAGTATCACAGTGCATTGGAAGTTTTTGAGCAGTTCAAGTCTGAGAGCATCGTGGAGGTTCTACTAGGTGTGTACCAGAAACCAGGTTTCCTCAAGAAGGTCTGTACTGGATCCATATGGTGGCAAGAACTATCTCTATGATCAGGCGATTACAGGATGTCCGCTGAAATGGTGGCCAAAACTACCAATGGTGCCTCCTGATGACTACCTTCTTGTGTTGCTAATTTGGTACACCTGCGACTATCTTGGATGATGACCTTGATTCATTGGATTTTATTGAGCCTCAATTTCTAGTTTATTGATACAAGTCAGGGATGTGGGCTAGATGTTTTTTGCCTTTAGAAATTATGGCATGCTAGTAATCTTGCCCATCAATGCCAGGAGCAGTGGATTTTATGTAACCCACATGCTTACAATGACGCGGCTGTGGAATGCCGTTCTGAACACTTAAGTCAAGCATGTTGCTGCCAAACGTGGTGGCGGAAACTTTGAGTCTGGAACATTTCCTACACGGTAGTTATCTATCTATATAGATTTTATCACAATTGCATTGTTTGGGGTCAGAGCGATACCTGGGAAGCAACTTCACTACAGGGCTTGCGTCCTATTCATGTTGTGTCTCCGCCACGGGGAGGTACTGATATCTTGTCATGACAGTGTTTCTTCTGAATTTTATTGGACGAGGTTTGCATTCCTAAGGAGCTGATAGCATGGTTTCCAATACTTCATTTCTGAGTGTCATTACTTCTCTCCTACATAGCGAAAAGCTTGTTTTGTTGGGAGTACCCTGTGCTGACTGGATACCAGCCTATGGAACAGTTACAAGAGGAAATTGCTTCCTGTGTTATCCATGTACTTGTCTCGTGGGCTCATCACAAGCGACAGTTTTATCCGCTTTTTCTGACAACAAGTATGTGCCGGTGATTCAATTTGGCACATCCATTGAAGGCAGTGTTCACAAGAGGCGAGCGCACACTAATGCAGTACAGAGGAAAGAATTCAAGAGCACACTTGTGTAAGCTTGAGCATCTATCTGGTAAGTGAGTTTTGTCTCACGAGCCTAATTGAGTGGGAGCAGTGCCCTGATAAGTTCTTATGGGATAACCTGGGTCGTTCCTTTATGCACGGCACTATCAGGGCGTTGATGGCCATTGCTATTTGAGTGCCCATTATCTCTAGGTAAAGTTTTATTGCTGGGGCCTTGACTACAGTACTGAAAAAATGACTCAACGGGAATGAGCAAGGTGCAAACAAAGGAATGACAACGGAACATCCAACTGGCTGCTCGTTTCAACATATTGGGATCACACTGACATAAAGTTTATGACCTGGATGGTCTGGTATACTGGCAGAGCAAGTTCTCCATATGGGCAAAAACATTTGCCGGTCGTTGATCACCATTGTCCACTCTCTGAACCGCATGAGGTCAGGTATGCAGGAACACAAAATGAGCTGTGATTATAGCATCATGGATGGAACTCCTTATGCCATCCTTGCTCAGGGCTCTTCTCAATTCATCTGTGGATAGTTGGGATGGGTGCTTTGTCAGCGAACGCGGGCCATGATGGTTTAGTCGACCACGAGTACTACCTTGTTGAAGCCGACCAAGACCCTGCAGACAGAGTACTACCATTGGCATCTCTTTCGACAGGCCGTCGACAATTATGATGGCAGAGGTGATCACAAGAGAGCACATGCCAGGGGTGGTATAGTGGCCCATTACCGGCTCCGATCAAGAGCATTCTCAAGGAGGGAGGGCTGTCATCGTTGTCGCTACCCGCTTTGCGCAAGCTTCTTGTCGACCACAACTATAATCAGCTTCAACAATGACTACTTCCTCGCCAGTCATCGTTCCGGCTGGTTCGTCATCGTCCACAACTACTAGTCCAGGTCGTTCAAGTCATCCCTTTCTCCCCCTTCCGCTGCCACCGTGACTTTCGATCCTAGCCAAGGACATCGAGTGCAATGGGACCCGGGTGGTTCTTCGACGGTGCCGGCTTGGGGTCAAGCCCGGATTTCCATGGAGGGCGGAATGTAGGAGCCCTCCTAGCTTGGTACATTTACATGGCTGCTCCCTTGGGCCAGCCCCATGGACTTGGCCCGTCTCGAGACCCATCCCGTACTACATAAGCCGGCACACACAGAAGGGAGGGTACCATGGATCACCGTTGACGGCACCCCGGCGGCTCCCTTCTCCTACCTCCATCCCTCTTCCCCTTGTTCTCCCCGATCCCAAAATCCTGTACTCCATTGATGCTTGTAATCCACTTGATCCACTGAAGAGCAATAAACTCGTAGAGAGGCATCTGGTCCTTACATCTGGTATCAGAGACCGGAACCACTTCTCCCTTGCGTTTCGTCAGCCGTCCGCATCTAGTAGCCATGATCCTCCATGCAGGAGTATCTCGCAGATCGACGCCATGCTCGACCCTACACACCGACGCCACCAAGGCCCTCACCGAGAAAGTGGACGCTCTTGTCGTCAGTTGGACCATCATACACCCACTGTCAGCTCACAACCACCATCTCCAATCCACATCGCCGACTCCCTTCGCCGGAGAGCAATACCGACGCATCGGCGCCGTCCCCGATCCTCCTGCTCCACCACAAAGGCCGAGGAGGTCCACGACTCCAACACGGCCACCACCGTCTACCTCGAACCTGGCCATCGACCACATCACCACCGCGCAACTCGGTCCTCAGCCCGTGGCCAACCTCTGGAACACCACGGGCCATCGTGCCGGCACCTGTCTCCCGGCGCAAGTTTGGGGCCCTCACTTCCTTCGGTGTCAAGCATCATGCCCACTGCTCTGTCCAGGTTCCATCCCCACTCCTAGCTCCGACACGCACTCGCCACATTGATGCTGGAAGACCAGACGAGTACGCGCTCGTGGCAAGCACTCTGACGCGCCATCGAACTTGCCGTCCTCCCAGCGCGTCTCCTCTTCATCAACAGGCCCACGAGGCCTCTCTGTTTCGGCACGGTGCGTCGCTGGAGTGCTCACCATGGTGCCTCTGTGATCATTTGAGCAGATTGGTATGGTTAGGGTGGATTTGGAATTGGTAATTAAGTATGTGTATTGATAAGTATCAGTCGTAGGGAGGGGTGCTAGGCGATAGTTGTACCGAATGGTGAGCGGTTTAATGGGGGAGTAGAAGAAGGGATAGGTAAAGGTATCGTGGGAGCGGAGTGGCATGGATTATGGGAAAGGGATGCTAGTTGAGGCTGTGGATGTAAGTGTGGCTTAGGTTCAAATGCTGGTAACTGTTACAGGAGGTGGTGGAGTACTTTACATGGGTGCATAGTATGGTGCTATTAGTAGATTGGCAGGTTGGATATTCGAGGGTGATTGTGGTGTATTGACAGTGTGTAGGGCTGGAGCTGGAAGGTGGTAAGGTGCCAAAGTGTGAAAGTTAATGATTAGTGGTGCGGTATGCAGAAAAGGGTGGCAAGGAGGGAGTAGTAGGTGTGTTAGGGAGTAAGGGGTTGGGAGGGGGCTGAGGGTGGGTGTAAGTTTGTAAACAAGGTAGGATGGAGAATGATTAGACATGGTTTGTTTGGGCGTTTGGTTATTGATGGATAAAAAAGGGAACTTGTGCGTAGAAAAAAGTATTTTTTGGCTTATTGAAATGGGGTGTTGTGCATTACTTAATGGGTGGAATAATGGTAATGTGAAGGGGGGATAAAATGAGCGGGGGGAGGAAAGATAGTGTGGTTAGGGGCAGTGGGTGAGGATACGATCAGGATAGACGGGTTGAGGGCGTGGCATGGGACATTATCCTTGGAATGTACAGTGGTTAATGTTCTTGGACGGTGGAGTTGGTAATGGCATCGCATGGGTTGCCTGCTGGTGGTACTCAGAGAAGTTTCATAGGGCCTTTGGGTGTGAATTACATGCTGGTGTGGAGTGTGGTGGGACCAGAGGAGATGATTAGTATTGTTTTGGTGTCTTGGGATAGGGTGTGGGGATCGCTTGTTGATCACGCGAGGGGGGTGAGAGGCGCGTGTGGTTCAGGGGGGTGGTTATAAAGTAATAGTTGAGGATAGGTAGAGGGGTCACATTATCAGTTAGCGAGGGTCAAAGGTATCATAAGTGTGGGTGGGAACTTTAGTATGGGGGTAGTTTGGTCCAAAGAGCTCTTAGAGTGGCTTGGATATGCTTTTGGGGGGTTTTTTATTCCGGTCGAGTTCGGATGGGTGAGACTTTGCCCCTATCTGAGCTTTCTTGTATTGGTATAGTGAGGGTTATTTGGAGGACCCGTTATGTGCCATATGGGGGGGTGTAGTGGAATTTGGACAACGTTCGCAGGGGTCGACTGTTCGTCGCTGTACGGTGGGGCAAGTCATGGTGGGCTGCAAATGTACAGAAAGGAGGGAGGCGAGACAGGATACTTAATCGGAGGTGTAGAATGTTTTGGCTCTGATCCGTTACTTGCTGGATAGAGGTCAGGGGCGGGGATGATAGGAGTAGGCAGTTTGGGCTACTTAGGGTTTCGGATAGGGTCTTTCTCAGTTGAGAAGGAGTGGTCATAGGATGATGTAAGATCGACGGCTGAAAACGCATGTCTTGAGGTAGTGTGAGTAATTGTATTGGGATCTAGGTAGCGGGGGATACGGAGTCAGGGAATTGGTATGAGCCGACCCTCTTCAGGGAGCTTACGTTGAGTGGAGGGGGAGTTATCGGTCGCTACCCGACTTGGCGAGCTCGGCTCAATGTGCCTCTTGACAGGTGGGAGGGTTGACGAGCAAAAGTGTTCGGCAGGGGCGTTCAGATCCATGGTCCGCCTTTTATCGTACAGAATGGGGGGGGGCTTTGTAACCATGGACAATCGAGCACACTGGTTTCTCATCTCCAATACGACTGTCCGCTGCTCCCGCCGCAGCCGTAACCGATGCTCGTCACCAAAAGACCTCCTTCACTCGGGTTACAGGGCGATTGTCGATTCGATGGCAGCTGTCCGGAACCATGACCTGGTACGTCTCGCCGGCCCACAAGGCACGAAGGGGCTGCCGATACTGCCGACACCATGGCCATCAATTCTGGTGCTCATAGTGCAGCAGACGTAATCGAGGTTCGACCCACTCCGTGGCCGTCATTTTCCTGGCTCTCATGAGAGAGGACACTGCAGATCAGATTTCCGTGTGCGATTTGTTCGGGCATGTGATACAATGGGTGTCATGAGCAAAGAACCTCCAGCAATCTTGGCTGCAGTTAAGGCTATTGGCTGTCCTCCCATCTTGTGCTCCCAGCTAGTATCACAATGCTATTGGAGTTTGTGAGCAGTCAATTGAGAGCATCGTGGAGGTGTCTACTAGTGGTGGTCCAGAAACCAGGTTCCTCCAAGAAGGTCATGTACTGGATCACTATGTGGCAAGACGATCTCTATGATCAGGCGATTAGCGCATGGTCCCGAACTGAAATGGTGCCAAAACTACCAAATGGTGAGCCTCTGATGACTACCATTCTTGTGTTGCTAATTTTTGGCACCTGCGGCTATCTTTGATGATGACTTGATTCATTGGATTTATTGAGCCTCAATTCTAGTTATTGATAAGCAAGTCATGGAGTGGGCTAGAGTTTTTGCCTTTAGAAATTATGCGCTAGTATCTTTGCCCATAATGCCAGGAGCAGTGGAATTATGTAAGCACCCATGCTATACAATGACGCGGCTGTGAACTGCCAGTTCTGAACACTTACGCAGCAGTTGCTGCCAAACAGTGGTGCGGAACTTTGAGTCTTGAACATTTCCTACACGGGTAAGGTTATCTGATCTATATAATTTATCACAGTGCATTGTTGGGTTTCAGGCGTACGACATGGATCACTTCACTACAAAGGGTGCTGTCCATTCATGTTGTGTCTCCGCGCCACGGGGAGGTACTGACTAATCTTGTACATGACGTGTTTCTTCTGACTTTTATTGGACGAAGGTTTGCATTCCATAAGGAGCTGGATAGCGTGTTCAATTAACTTCATTTCTGAGTGTCATTACTTCTCGCACTACCAGAAAAAGCTTGTTTTGTTGGGAGTACCCTTGTGCGACGGAAGCTACCAAGCCTATGGCACAGTTACAAGAGGCAATATGCTTTCCTGTGTTAATCCCATGTCTTGTCTCGTGGTCATCTAAGCGACAGTTTATCCGCTTTTTCTGACAAGACAATTATGGCCGGTATTCAGATTTTGGACACATCCCATTGAGGAATGCTTGTTCACACAAGGCGAGCGCACACTAATTCAGTACAGAGAAAGAATTCACGAGCACTTTGTGTAAGCTTGAGCATCTATCTGAGTAGTGAGTTTTGTCGCAGAGCTCTTGAGTGGGAGCAAAGTGCCCTGATAAGAGTTCCTTATGGGAAAAACCTGGGTCGTATCCTTTATAGCGCGAGCACTATCAGGGCTTGAGGGCATTGCTATTTGAGTGCCCATTTATCTCTAAGGTAAATAGGTTTATTGCTGGGGCCCCATTGACACAAAGTACTGAAAATGTACTCCACGGAATGAGCAAGGTGCAAACAATAGAATGACAACGTAACAGTCCAACTGTCGCTCGGTTCAACATATTGGGGATCACACTGAATAAAAGTTCATGACCTGATGGTCTGGTATACATGGCACTAGCAAGTTTCATATTGGGACCAAAACATTTGCCGTCATTTGATCACCAGTTGTCACTCTGAACCCATGAGGTCAGGTATGCAGGAACACCATGCGCTGTGATTGTAACTCATGATGGAACTCCTTATGCCATCCTTGCTCAGGGGCTCTCCTCAATTCACTGTGGATAGTTTGGATGGGTTTTTGTCAGCGAAGCTCGGGCCAGAGTGTTTAGTCGACCACGAGTCTACCTTTTGAAGCCGAACCAAGGACCCTGCAGAAGTGATACCCTTGGCAAACTCTTTTCGAACAGGCCGTCGACAATTATGATGGAGAGTGATCAACAGATAGCACATGCAAGGGTTGTATTGCCCTTTACCGGCTCCGATCAGGCATTCTCAAGGAGGGAGGGCTGTCATCGTTGCGCTGACCCGCTTTGCGCAAGGCTCTGTCGACCCAAGTCTTATCAGCTTCACAATGACTACTTCCTATCGAACAGTTCGTTCGGCTGGGCTCACGTCCACAACTACTATCCCAGGTCTCAAGTCCATTCCCGCCTTCGCTGCCAACCGTGACTCGACTCCAAGGAACCATCGGTGCAATGGACCCGGGGGTTTCTCGACGGTGCCGGTTGGGGTCAGCCGGATCATGGAGGGGGGATTTAGGAGCTCCTAAGCTGGTACATTTACAGGGCTGTCTTCCCTTGCCGCCCATGGACTTGGCCGTCGGAGACCATCAGTCATGAGCTACATAGCCAGGCAAACAGAAGGGAGGGTACCAGTGGAATCACGGTTGAACGGCACCGGCGCTCCTTCTCCTACCTCATCCTCTTCCTTGTTTTTTTTTTTTTTTCTCCCTGATCCCAAGTCCGTAACTCCTTGATGCTTGTAACTCACCTTGTATCACTCCCACTGCTCTAAAAGCAATTAATCGTGAAGAGGCATCTGGTACCTATACATCTGGTATCAGAGACCAGAACCACTTCTTCCCTGCGTTTCTCAGAGCCCGTCCCGCATCGTAGTAGCCCTGGATCCATCCACAGGAGTATCTCTAGCAGATCGACGCCTACACCGACGTCCACCAAGGCCCCCGAGAAAGTGGACCGCTCTTGTCGTCAGTGGACCATCAGTAACACCACTGTCAGCCACAACCACCATCCAATCCCACCATCGCCGACCCCCTTCGCCGAGATGCAATACCGTACGCGTCGCGCCGGTCCCCGATGCCTTCATGCTCCACCACCACGGCCGAGGATGGTCCAATGACTCCAACCACGGCCACCACGTGCTACCTCGACCCTGCCATGACCACAACACCACCAGCGCATCGGCCCAAGCCGTGGCCAACCTCTGGACACAACCACGGCGGCATCGTGGCCGGCACCTGTCCGTCCCCGGCAGTTGGCGCCCTCAACATTCCTTCGGTGGTCGATCAGCCCATGCTCCATGTCCAGGTTCCATCCCCACGCCTATCTCCCGACGCACTCGCCACATAGAGCTGGAAGACAGAGACGAGTACAGGCTCGGGACAGCCACTCCTGACGTCGCCGATCGAACCTTGCCGTCCTCCCAGGCGGCTCTCATTCATCAACAAGGCCCACGAGGCCTCTGCTCTTGGCACGGTGCGTCGCTGGGCTTCATCACCATGGTGCCTCGACCTGTTCGCCAGAATGCTTGAAACCAGACAACAGCACACTGGTGTCTTCTCATCTCCAATCACGACAGATGTCCTGCTCCACCGCGCCGTACCGCCGCTCGTCACCGCCCTCCTTCACTCGGTAACGCTGTCCGATTCGAGCAGCTGTTCCGGTAACCAGACCCTGACGTGCTCGCCGCCACCCCAAGCCACGAAGGGCTGCCGATACGGCGACACCATGGCCATCAATTCTGGTGCATCATAGTGGCAGAGTCGGAATGGAGGGGTTCGAACCCCTCGTGGCCGTCATTTTCTGGCCTCTCATGAAGAGGACACTGCACTATTTCAGATTTCCGTGTGCGATTGTGTCGGGCATGTGAAGAAAATGGGTTGTCATGACAAAGAACTTCTCCAGCAATCTTGGTCTGCAGTTAAGGCTATTGGAGTCCTTCCCATCTTGTGCTCCAGCTAGTATCACAGTGCATTGGAAGTTTTGAGCATTCAAGTCTGAGAGGCATCGTGGAGGTGTCTACTAGGTGTGTACCAGAAACCAGTTCCTCCAAGAAGGTCATGTACTGGTCCAGATGGTTGCAAAGAACTATCTCTATGATCAGGCGATTAGCGGATGTCCAGACTGAATGGTGGCCAAAAACTACCAAATGGGAGCCTCCTGATGACTACCATTCTTGTGTTTGCAATTTTGGTACACCTGCACTATCTTGGATGATGACCTTGTTTCATTGATTTTATTGAGCCTCATTTCTAGTTATTGATAAGCAAGTCAGGGAGTGGGCTAGATGTTTTTGCCTTTAGAAATTATGGCATGCTAGTATCGTGCCCATCAATGCCAGGAGCAGTGGAATTTATGTAAGCACCACATGCTATACAATTACGCGGCTGTGGAATGCAGTTCTGAACACTTAGTCAAGCATGTTGCGGCCAAACATGGTGGCGGAAACTTGTGAGTCTTGGAACATTTCCTACACGGGTGTTTTCTGCTCTATAGATTTATCAACATTGCATTGTTGGGTTCAGAGGTGCATACATGGGAAACAACTTCACTACAAGGGCTTGCTGTCCTATTCATGTTGTGTACTCCACCACGGGGAGGTACTGAATATCTTGTACTGACAGTGTTTCTCTTCTGATTTTATTGGACGAGGTTTGCATTCCTAAGGAAGCGGGATAGCATGGTTCCAATACTTCAGTTCTGAGTGTCATTACTTCTCTCCTACATAGCAGAAAAGCTTGTTTGTTGGGAGTACCCTGTGCGGACTGGGAAGTACCAGCCTATGGAACATTACAAGAGGAAATTGCTTCCTGTGTTTCCATGTACTGTCTCGGTGGCTCATCATCAAGCGATAGTTTATCGCTTTTTCTGACAACAAGTATGTTGCCGTGGTTCAATTTTTGGCCATCCCATGTGAAGGCAGTGTTCCCAAGAGGCGAGCGCACACTAATGCAGTCACAGGAGGAAGAATTCAAGAGCACCACTTGTGTAAGCTTGAGCATCTATCTGGTAGTGAGTTTGTCGCAGAGCCTAATTGAGTGGGAGCAGTGCCCTGATAAGATTTCTTATGGGATAAACCCTGGGTCGTATCCTTTATGCGCGAGCACTATCAGGGCGTTGATGTCCATTGCTATTTGAGTGCCCATTATCTCTATGTAATAGTTTTATTGCTGGGGCCTTGACTACAAGTACTGAAAAAATGTCCTCAACGGGACATGAGCAAGGTGCAAACATAGGAATGACAACGGAACAGTCCAACTGGCTGCTCGGTTCCAACATATTGGGATCACACTGACATAAAGTTTATGACCTGGATGGTCTGGTAAACATGTGCATACAGTTTCTCATATGGGCAAAAACATTGCCGGTCCAGTTGATCACTAGTTGCACTCTTGAACCCGATGAGGTCAGGAAGCAGGAAACAAATGAGCTGTTGATTGATAAGCATCATGGATGAACTCCTTATGCCATCCTTGCTCAGGGGCTTCTTCAATTCATCTGTGGATAGTTGGGATGGGTGCTTTGTCAAGCGAAGCGCGGGCCATGAGTGGTGTTATTCGACCATGAGTACTACCTTGTGAAGCCGACCAAGCCCCTTCAACAGTGAGTACACCTTGGCATCTCTTTCGACAGGCCGTCGACAATGATGGCAGAGTGATCAACAAGAGAGCACATGCCAGGGGTGGTTATAGTGCCCATTACCGGCTCCGATCAAGAGCATTCTCAAGGAGGTAGGGCTGTCATCGTTGTCGCTACCCGTTTGCGCAAGCTCTGTCGACCACAAGTACTATTCCTTCAACAATGCCTACTCCTCGACAGTTCGTTTCGCTGGGTCGTCCCCGTCCACAACTACTATTCCCAGGTCGTTCAAGTCATTCCCGCCTTCGGCTGCCACCGTGACTTCGAGCTAGCCAAGGACCATCGAGTGCAATGGGACCCGGGGTGGTTCTCGACGGTCCGGCTTGGGGTCAGCCGGATTTCATGGAGGGAGGGATGTTAGGAGCCCTCCTACTTGGTACATTTACATGGGCTGCTCCTTGGGCCAGCCCATGGACTTGGCCCGTCGGAGACCACATCACTGTGCTACATAAGCCAGGCACACCAGAAGGGGAGGGTTCCAGTGATCACGGTTGAACGGCACCCGGCGGCTCCTTCTCCTACCTCCATCCCTCTTCCCCTTGTTCTCCCTGATCCCAATCCTGTAACTCCCATTGATGCTTGTAATCCAACCTTGTATCCACTGTAAGAGCAATATAATCGAGAGAGGCATCTGGTACTTACATCTGGTATCAGAGACCAGAACCACTTCTTCCCTTGCGTTCGTCAAGCCCGTCCGCATCTAGTAGCCATGGATCCATCCATGCAGGAGTATCTCGAGCAGATCGACGCCTCACACCCGACGCCACCAAGGCCCTCACCGAGAAAGTGGACGCTCTTGTCGTCAGTTGGACCATCAGTACACCCCTGTCAGCCACAACCACCATCCCATCCACATCGCCGACCCTTCGCCGAGAGCATACACGACGCATCGCGCCGGTCCCCGATGCCTCCTGCTCACCACCAAGGCCGAGGAGTCCACCTCCAACACGGCACCACCGTCTACCTCGGCCTGGCCATCGACCACAACACCACCAGCGCACTCGGCCTCAGCCCGTGGCCAACCTCTGGAACACCACGGCGGCCATCGTGGCCGGCACCTGTCGTCCCGGCGGCAATTTTGGTTTGCCGCCCTCAACATTCCCTTCGGTGGTCAGCATCAGCCCACTGCTCCATGTCCAGGTCCATCCCCCACGCCTATCTCCGACAGACTCGCCCCATTGATGCTGGAAGACCAGACGGTACGCGCTCGTGGCACCACTCCTGACGTCGCCATCGAACTTGTGCCGTCCTACCCAGGCGTCTCCTCATTCATCAACAAGGCCCACGAGGCCTCTGCTTTTCGCACGGTGCCGTCGCTGGGCTGCATCACATGGTGCCTCTGACCTGTTCGACAGAATGCTTGAACCAGACAACCGCACACTGGCTGTTGTTCTCATCTCCAATCCCGACAGTGTCGCTTGCTCCCAGCAGCCGTACCGATGCTCGTCACCGACCTCCTTCACTCGGTAACGATGTCGATTCGATGCACTGTTCCGAACATGACCTGGACGTCTCGCCGCCCACAGGCACAAGGGTGCCGATAACGGCCGACACCATGCCATCAATTCTGGTGCATCATAGGTCAGAGCGGAATGAGTTTCGACCCACTCCGTGGCCGTCATTTTCTCTGGCTCTCATGAAGAGGACACTGCAGATTCAGATTTCCGGGTGGCGATTGTTCGGCCATGTGAAGAAAATGGGTGTCATGAGCAAAGACCTCTCCCATCTTGGTCTGCAGTTAGGCTTTAGGAGGTCCTTCCCATCTGTGCTCCAGCTAGTATCACAGTGCATTGGAAGTTTTTTGAGCAGTTCAAGTCTGAGAGCATCGTGGAGGTGTCTACTAGGTGTGTACCAAAACCAGGTTCCTCCAAGAAGGTCATGTACTGGCTCCATATGGTGGCAAGAACTATCTCTATGATCAGGCGATTAGCGGATGTCCGACTGAATGGGGCCAAAACTACCAAATGGTGAGCCTCCTGATGACTACCATTCTGTGTTGCTAATTTTGGTCACCTGCGACTATCTTGGATGATGACCTTTGATTCCTTGGATGTTTATTGAGCCTCATTTCTAGTTTATGATAAGCAAGTCAGGGAGTGGGCTGATTTTTTTGCCTTTAGAAATTATTGCATGCTAGTATCTTGCCCATCAATGCCAGGAGCTGGATTTATGTAAGCACCACATGCTAACAATGACGCGGCTGTGGAATGCAGTTGCTGACACACTTAAGTCAAGCATGTTGCTGCCAACATGGTGGCGGAAACTTTGAGTCTTGAACATTCCTACACGGGTAGGTTATCTGATCTATATAGATTTTATCACTTGCTTGGTTGGGTTCAGAGGCGATACATGGGAAGCAACTTCACTACAAGGGCTTCTGTCTATTCATGTTTGTGTCTCCAGCCACGGGGAGTACTGAATATCTTTCCATGACAGTTTTTTTCTTCTGATTTTTATTGGACGAGGTTTTGGCATTCCTAAGGAGCTGGATAGCAGTGGTTCCAATACTTCAGTTCTGAGTGTCATACTTCTCTCCTACATAGCAAGAAAGCTTGTTTTGTTGGGAGTACCCTTGTGCTGACTGGAGTTACCAAGCCTATGGAACAGTTACAAGAGGAAACTGCTTCCTGTGTTATCCATGTTTGTCTCGGTGGGCTCATCAGCAAGCGACAGTTTTATCCGCTTTTTCTGACACAAGTATGTTGCCGGTGATTCAGATTTTGGCACATCCCATTGAAGGCAGTGTTCACAAGAGCAAGCGCACACAATGCAGTCCAGAGGAAGAGAATTCAAGAGCAACACTTTGTGTAAGCTTGAGCATCTATCTGGTAGTGAGTTTGTCGCAGAGCCTAATTGAGTGGGAGCAGTGCCCTGATAAGAGTTCTTATGGGATAAAACCTGGGTCGTATCCTTTATGCGCGAGCACTATCAGGGCGTTGATGGCATTGCTATTTCAGTGCCCATTATCTCTAGGTAAAGTTTATTGCTGGGGCCTTGACTACACCAGTACTGAAAAAGTACTCACGGGAATGAGCAGGTGCAAACAATAGGAATGACACAACGGAAATCCCTCCACTGGCTGCTCGGTTCACATATTGGGATCACACTGACATAAAGTTTATGACCTGGATGGTCTGGATACATGGCAGAGCAAGTTTCTCAATATGGGCAAAACATTTGCCGGTCAGTTGATCACCAGTTGTCACTCTCTACCCGATGAGGTCAGGTATGCGGAACACAATGAGCTGTGATTGATAAGCATCATGGATGGAACTCCTATGCCATCCTTGCTCAGGGCTCTTCTCAATTCATCTGTGGATAGTTGGGATGGGTGCTTTGTCGCGAAGCGCGGGCCATGAGTGGTTTAGTCGACAACGAGTACTACCTTGTTGAAGCCGACCAAGACCCTGCAGACAGTGAGTACACCCTTGGCATCTCTTTCGACAGGCCGTCGACAATTATGATGCAGAGGTGATCAACAAGAAGCACATGCCAGGGGTGGTATAGTGTGCCCATTACCGGCTCCGATCAAGAGCATTCTCAAGGAGGGAGGGCCTGTCATCTTGTCGCTACCCGCTTTGCGCAAGGCTCTGTCGACCACAAGTAACTACATCAGCTTCACAAACTACAGACTACTTCCTCGACAGTTCGTTCGCTTGGGTCGTCATCGTCCACAACTACTATTCCCGGTCCGTTCAAGTCTTCCTCCCGCTTCGGCTGCCACCGTGACTTTCGAGCTAGCCAAGGACCATCGAGTGCAATGGACCCGGGTGGTCTTCTCGCGGTGCCGGCTTGGGGTCAAGCCGATTTCATGGAGGGAGGGATGTTGAGCCCTCCTGCTTGGTACATTTACTGGGCTGCTCCTTGGGCCAGCCCATGGACTTCGCCCGTCGGAGACACCATCACTGAGTACATAAGCCAGGACGAAGGGGAGGGTATCCGTGGATCACGGTTGAACGCACCGCGTCTCCCTTCTCCTACCTCCATCCCTCTTCCCCTTGTTCTCCTGATCCCCCAATCCTGTAACTCCATTGATGCTTGTAATCCAACCTTGTATCCACTGTAAGAGCATATATCGTGAGAGAGGCAATCGGTACCTTACATCTGGTATCAGAGACCAGGACACTTCTTCCCTTGCGTTTCGTCAAGCTCGTCCGCATCTGGTAGCCATGGATCCATCGATGCAGTAGTATCCGCTCAATCGACGCCATGCTCGCTCCTACACCGCGCACACCAGGCCCCTCACCCGAGAAGGCGGACCTCCTGTCCCAGTTGGAACCAATCAGTAACCCCACTGTCAGCCACAACCACCATCCCAACCACCATCGCCGACCCTTCGCCGGAGAGCACTACCGATCAGTCGGCGCCGGTCCCCCGATGCCTCCTGCTCCACCACAGGCAGGAGGTCCACGACTCCAACACGGCCACATCCGTCTACCTCGACATGGCCATCAACCCACAACCACCAGCGGCTCGCCTCCATCACCGTGGCCAACCTCTGGAACACCAGGCGGCCATCGTGGCCGGCACCTGTCGTCCCGCGCAAGTTTGCCGCCTCACATTCCTTCGTTGGTCAGCTCAGCCCACTGCTCCCTGTCCAGGTTCCATCCCCCCACGCCTATCTCCGACAGCACTCGCCACATGTGCGATCTGGAAGAACCAGACAGTACGCGTCTCGTGGCAGCCACTCCTGACGTCGCCATCGAACTTGCCGTCCTCCCAGGCGTCTCCTCATTCATCAACAAGGCCCACGAGGCCTCTGCTGTTCGCACGGTGGTCGCTGGGCTGCATCACCATGGGCCTCTGACCTGTTCGACAGAATGCTTGAACCAGGACAACAGCACACTGTGTTCCTCATCTCCAATCACGACAGTGTCGTTGCTCCCAGCAGCCGTACCGATGCTCTTCACCGACGTCCTTCACTCGGTAACGACGTCGATTCGATGCAGCTGTTCCGGAACCATGACCTGGACGTCTCGCCGCCCACAAGGCACGAAGGGCTGCCGATACGCCGACACCATGCCATCAATTCTGGTGCATCTAGTGCAGAGCGGAATGAGGTTTCGACCCACTCCGTGGCCGTCATTTTCTCTGCTCTCATGAAAGGACACTGCAGATTCAGATTTCCGTGTGCGATTGTTCGGCATGTGAAGAAAATGGTGTCAAGCAAAGAACTCTCCAGCAATCTTGGTCTGCAGTTAGGCTATTGGAAGTCCTTCCCATCTTGGTGCTCCAGCTAGTATCACAGTGCATTGGGAAGTTTTTGAGCAGTTCAAGTCCAGAGCATCGTGGAGGTATCTACTCTAGGTGTGGTACCAGAACACCATGGTCCTCCAAGAAGTCATTACTGGATCCTATGTGTGGCAAGAACTATCCTATGATCAGGCGCTTAACGGATTGTCCGACTGAAATGGTGGCCAAACACTACAAATGGTGAGCCTCCTGATGACTACCATTCTTGTGTTGCTAATTTTGGTACACCTGCGACTATCTTGGATGATGACCTTGATTCATGGATTTTATTGGGCCTCAATTTCTAGTTATTGATAACAAGTTCAGGGAGTGGCTAGATGTTTTGCCTTTAAGAAATTATGGCGTGCTAGTAATCTTGCCCTCAATGCCAGGAGCATGGAATTTATGTAAGCACCACATGCTATACAATGACGCGGCTGTGGAATGCAGTTTCTAACACTAAAGTCAAGCATGTTGCTGCAAACAGTGGTGGCGGAAACTTTGAGTCTTGGAACCATTTCCTACACGGTAGGTTATCTGATCTATATAGATTTTATCAACATTGCATTGTGGGTTCAGAGGCGATACATGGGAAGCAACTTCACTACAAGGGCTTGCTGTCCTATTCATGTTGTGTACACCAGCCACGGGGAGGTACTGAATATCTTGTCCATGACTTGTTTTCTGCTGAATTTTATTGGACGAGGTTTGCATTCCTAAGGAAGCTGGATAGCAGTGGTTCCAATACTTCAGTTCTGAGTGTCATTACTTCTCTCCTACATAGCAGAAAAGCTTGTTTTGTTGGGAGTACCTTTGCTGACTGGGAAGTACCAGCCTATGGAATCAGTTACAAGAGGAAACTGCTTCCTGTTGTTTCCTGTACTTGTCTCGGTGGGCTCATCAGCAAGCGACAGTTTTATCCGCTTTTTCTGACAACAAGTATGTGCCGGTGATTCAGATTTGGCACTCCATTGAAGGCAGTGTTCACAAGAAGACGAGCGCACACTAATGCAGTACAGAGGAAGAATTCAAGAGCAACACTTGTGTAATTTGATCATCTATCTGGTAGTGAGTTTGTCCGAGAGCCTAATTGAGTGGGAGCAGTGCCTGATATAGTTCTTATGGTAATAACCTGGGTCGTCCTTTTGCGCGAGCACTATCAGGCGTTGATGGCATTGCATTTAGTGCCCATTATCTCTGGTAAAGAGTTTATTGCCGGGCCCTTGACTACAGTACTGAAAAAGGTACTCAACGGGAATGAGCAAGTGCCAAACAGGAATGACAACGGAACAGTCCAACTGGCTGCTCGGTTCAACTATTGGGTCACACGACATAAAGTTTATGACCTGGAGGTCTGGCATACATGGCAGAGCAGTTTCTCATTGGGCAAAACATTTGCCGGTCAGTTGATCACCAGTTGTCACTCTCTGAACCCGATGAGGTCAGGTATGCAGGAACACAAATGAGCCGTGATTGATAAGCATCATGGATGGAACTCCTTATGCCATCCTTGCTCAGGGCTCTTCTCAATTCATTGTGGATATTGGGTTGGGTGCTTTGTCATCGAAGCGCGGGCATGAGTGGTTTAGTCGACCACGATACTACCTTTTGAACCGACAGACCCTGCAGACGTGAGTACTACCTTGGCACTCTTCGACAGGCCGTCGACCATTTGATGGCATGAGGTGATCACACGAGAGCATGCCAGGGGTGGTATAAGTGCCCATTACCGGCCTCCGATCAAGAGCATTCTTAGGAGGGAGGGCTGTCATCGTGGTCGCTACCCGCTTTGCGCAAGGCTCTGTCGACACAAGTACTACATCAGCTTCAACATGACTAGACTACTTCCTCGACATTCGTTCGCTGGTCTTCATCGTCACACAACTACTTTCCAAGCGTTCAAGTCATTCCGCCTTCGGCTGCCACCGGTACTTCGAGCTAGCCAAGGACCATCGAGTGCAATGGGACCCGGGTGGTTCTCGACGGTGCGGCTTGGGTCAAGCCGGATTTCATGGGAGGAGGGATGTTGGAGCCCTCCTAGCTTGGTACCATTTACATGGGCTGCTCCTTGGGCCAGCCATGGCTTGGCCCTCGGAGACCCATCACTGTAGCTACATAAGCCAGGCACACAGAAGGGGGTATCCATTGGATCACGGTGAACGGCACCCGGCGGCTCCCTCTCCTACCTCCATCCCTCTTCCATATATTGCTCTTACAGTGGATACAGGTTGGATTACAAGCATCAATGGTAGTTACAGGATGGGATCAGGGAGAACAAGGG
>CM022303.1:677605563-677646664 GCA_011799875.1 Thinopyrum elongatum
TCCCAATCCACCATCGCCGACCCCTTCGCCGGAGAGCAATACCGACGCATCGGCGCCGGTCCCCGATGCCTCCTGCTCCACCACCAAGGCCGAGGAGGTCCACGACTCCAACACGGCCACCACCGTCTACCTCGACCTGGCCATCGACCACAACACCACCAGCGCACTCGGCCTCAAGCCCGTGGCCAACCTCTGGAACACCACGGCGGCCATCGTGGCCGGCACCTGTCGTCCCGGCGGCAAGTTTGGCGCCCTCAACATTCCTTCGGTGGTCAGCATCAGCCCACTGCTCCATGTCCAGGTTCCATCCCCCACGCCTATCTCCGACAGCACTCGCCACATTGATGCTGGAAGACCAGACGAGTACGCGCTCGTGGCAGCCACTCCTGACGTCGCCATCGAACTTGCCGTCCTCCCAGGCGTCTCCTTATTCATCAACAAGGCCCACGAGGCCTCTGCTGTTCGGCACGGTGCGTCGCTGGGCTGCATCACCATGGTGCCTCTGACCTGTTCGACAGAATGCTTGAACCAGGACAACAGCACACTGGTGTTCTCATCTCCAATCACGACAGTGTCGCTGCTCCCAGCAGCCGTACCGATGCTCGTCACCGACCTCCTTCACTCGGGTAACGATGTCGATTCGATGCAGCTGTTCCGGAACCATGACCTGGACGTCTCGCCGCCCACAAGGCACGAAGGGCTGCCGATACGGCCGACACCATGGCCATCAATTCTGGTGCATCATAGTGCAGAGCGGAATGAGGTTCAACCCACTCCGTGGCCGTCATTTTCTGGCTCTCATGAAGAGGACACTGCAGATTCAGATTTCCGTGTGCGATTGTTCGGGCATGTGAAGAAAATGGGTGTCATGAGCAAAGAACTCTCCAGCAATCTTGGTCTGCAGTTAAGGCTATTGGAGTCCTTCCCATCTTGTGCTCCAGCTAGTATCACAGTGCATTGGAAGTTTTTGAGCAGTTCAAGTCTGAGAGCATCGTGGAGGTGTCTACTAGGTGTGTACCAGAAACCAGGTTCCTCCAAGAAGGTCATGTACTGGATCCATATGGTGGCAAGAACTATCTCTATGATCAGGCGATTAACGGATGTCCGACTGAAATGGTGGCCAAAACTACCAAATGGTGAGCCTCCTGATGACTACCATTCTTGTGTTGCTAATTTTGGTACACCTGCGACTATCTTGGATGATGACCTTGATTCATTGGATTTTATTGAGCCTCAATTTCTAGTTATTGATAAGCAAGTCAGGGAGTGGGCTAGATGTTTTTGCCTTTAGAAATTATGGCATGCTAGTAATCTTGCCCATCAATGCCAGGAGCAGTGGAATTTATGTAAGCACCACATGCTATACAATGACGCGGCTGTGGAATGCAGTTCTGAACACTTAAGTCAAGCATGTTGCTGCCAAACAGTGGTGGCGGAAACTTTGAGTCTTGGAACATTTCCTACACGGGTAGGTTATCTGATCTATATAGATTTTATCAACATTGCATTGTTGGGTTCAGAGGCGATACATGGGAAGCAACTTCACTACAAGGGCTTGCTGTCCTATTCATGTTGTGTACTCCAGCCACGGGGAGGTACTGAATATCTTGTACATGACAGTGTTTCTTCTGAATTTTATTGGACGAGGTTTGCATTCCTAAGGAAGCTGGATAGCAGTGGTTCCAATACTTCAGTTCTGAGTGTCATTACTTCTCTCCTACATAGCAGAAAAGCTTGTTTTGTTGGGAGTACCCTTGTGCTGACTGGGAAGTACCAGCCTATGGAACAGTTACAAGAGGAAATTGCTTCCTGTGTTATCCATGAGAGTGAGTTTGAGAGCGGGTAAGAAAGTGTCGTGGGGATGGGGTAATTGGGTAGAGTAGCGGAGGAGGAGGGCTTTGAGGTGGTGGGGGGGGGTAATGTGGGAGAGGGGAGCTCCGTTGGCCTCTCGCTGCGGCACATTGAGTCACCCAAACACACAGTCTCATCTCAATTGGTGGTTGGCCCATGTTTGGTGCTATGCAATCTTTATTTAACGCAGCATGGCCGACCGATTACGCAATGACACCTTCTTGCCTTTTTCTCCAAAACCTTTTGCAATAGCAAAATCTTAAAATAAATCACCTGGGTTTTTAAAATAAAATTGGTAAACATTTTTTCAAATATTAAAGATTTTTTAAAACATAATTGAACATTTTGAAAAAGAATTGTGACTAACTTTGGAAAATACAAATCCAGTTATTAATCACTAATTAATTTGCGAAACTTTTGTGAATCTTTTCTATTGGTTTCTGACACAAGATCATTATCTAAAAAACTGTACACTCTTTTGTGGAAAATACAAATATTTCTTAGGAATTTTTTACAAACATTTTTTTGGAAAGCTTGAACGTTTTGAGACCTTCTTGACCTTTTTGTACACAAGAATAGTTTTTTTGAGAACATGAATATTGTTTAACGTTGAAAATAATTTAAAACATTGCATTTCTTGAACCCTGTAAATTTTTCAGAATTCCGAATATTCTTTTATTATCCGTATTTTAAACGCTCAATACATTTTTTAAAAAGCGGAAAATTTTCTTTTGGGGAACAGGATAAACAAACTTAAAAATTTGAATAATGGAATGGAAACTTCTAGAATATTTTCAAAAAACCGGTGAAACCAGACTGTACCATCCAGAACATTCAGAACCCGAAACTCATTATATAGTGTAGCTAAATGGACCAGAATAATGGATTAAATTTTCCTTGCCACACGGGTCCGTGTAAGGCGTTTGCGTTACTCTCGGCCCAGGCCGATGCGCGGTTTTCTGCTTCTGTCTTGTGTTTTATTTTTCTTCGGGTTTCTTCTCCTCTTTTGGGCTTTTCGGCTCGTTCTTTTGGTTTTTGTTCAATTTTATTGGCTCCTGGTTTCTTTTATTCTTTTTTTGATTCTTTTTCACAATTTCACTTGAACCGAAGCCATCGAGCAACCTCCGTGCCTCCTCCATCATCCTCGTACACATATCGTGCAATAAAAATATGTTAATTTTAAGAATATTCTGGAATTTAATAATTGATGAATTTTTTGAAAGTTGTCCATTGATTCAACAATAGTACAGATGTTTGCCTAGAATTTTGAAAAGTGTTTTTGCAAAAAAAAATATGACCAAAGAAAGGCTTCATGTCTTTGAATAAACTGGTCCACGAATTTTAATTCCCTTTACTTTTCAGATATATATCTACACTTTAAATTCATCATGAATTGATATACGTTTTCGTAAATCTAAATGTTAGCGAATTTAAATTTAAAATATATTACAATTTAAAAATTCTTGAATTTTGTGAAAATGGTAAAGCGGAAAAGTACACAAAGACAGTTAAAACAAGGAAAATGTAAAATAACAATACCAAAAGCAAAAAAGAATCCAAAAGACACCTATACGAAAAACCGCAATAATCGAAACGACTAATCAATAGAAGCGCGCCCAACTGCGCTGGAACTCCTGTGATATACAACTTAAACTTGCTGCCGATAAAGTGTTTGCTACCTACAATGTGGTGGCCGACAGAGGAACAACGCTCCCTCCACTGGTTTGATTGCCAAGCCATTGGATCCACCTGAAGAGAGAGATTCAACTCGGAAGCTGACGTGGTTTGCAATATAGGTCATGTTTATGCCCAGTCCGATCCATCTGACAAGGTTTTCACATGAGTCAGGTTTAGTTCGAAGATTGCCAACATGGTCATGTTGCGCTTGGGAGATTTGCACATCGCCAAAATTTGGCATCCATTGTTTGTTCAACACGGATGTTGTGCTGCAGGTCACAATAAACCGACGATGGTTTTCCAACATGGGATAGCTCGTCGACACCGCCGCCAATCGGTTCCTGTTGCTCGGGACACAAATGCCAATTGCCAAGCGAGTCGTTCCTTTGCTCCTGGCGGCGGAACTACAATAGTGGTTGATGTTGCGTTGGCTAACGAGTTCTAGTACCACACCTTGCATGTTACAATCGAACACCTACGTAATGGGGCACGACCTGCAGGGACGGCCACACTCCCGTTGGAGCAAGCAGCCGTCGTGGCGGTTGAAGTCTTGCAGCATGCCTAAAACAAAGCAATGTCCCCGTCACCATCGTAGAAGGTCTGACGAGATCCGAGGGGTGGGGGTGGTGGAATAAGAGGCAGTGAGATAGGGTCTCTCTCAGGAGCAGCAACGATGGGAGGACACATGAATGTTGGGTGTTGTGCGAGGGGCCGGGGAGAAGTGGGGGTCCATTTTGGTTGAAGACTTGAGAACGTAGGATGTCTTTCAAATAATAAGAGATAAGGAAGTGGTCTGTAGATCTACTGGGACAATGACAAATGGTGAAGGAGGGGCCGACTTGTGCGTGGTTTTCAACCGGTTGAATTAAGTGTTGGCGGGTCAGTTTGAGTATTGTAGTTCTGTATAAAAAAAGAGAACAATGCACTAATAGAAAACAGGCGTTGTACAGGCAGGCCAGCCCAGCCCATTAGTCCCGGTGTCAGTCAGAACCGGACACATGGGGGCATACGTCCCGGTTCGTGCCGCCCCAGGGGGCCGGCCAGGGCTCGTGGGGCATTGGTCCCCCGGGTTTTTGTCTGGCCCTTTGTCCCGGTCCATACACCGAACCGGGACCAACGGTGGCCTCGCTCCTGGCCCACATCCATTGTCCCAGCCTGTTTAGTCCCGGTTCCACCACCACCATGAACCGGTACCATGTTTTGTGCCTATATATACCCCTCGCCCCGCCGAGACAGAGCACCCACTACTCTTTTTTTTCTGGCCGGCGATGAAAGCGCACTTTGAAGAACTCTTGAAGTGCGACCACCACCGCCTCCGCCGGATGACACCATGTCCCAGCTCCTTAAAAAGGCAGTGGAGGGAGCGCTCCGGTCAGGGAACTACTTCAAACTGACAAAAGGTTACAAAAGACGAGAAGTGTGAACAAAATTCCCCAGCTCGGCGAACAGGCCACACCTCGTGCCCCCCCCCCCGCTCAGTTGTCTAAGCGATATCATCCAATCTGCCGGGGATGCTGTGCCCCCGGTACCATCCTGGTGATTACCTGCCCGACGATGCACATTTGATACAATGGAGGTGACGAACACAATACCGTACGGGAAGCCTCTCGTCAGACCCTGGTGATCCTCCTCTACCCAACGATGAGCGAATAATCCATAAGTTGGTACATGACACCTGCAAGTCTGGGAAGGATATTTTGACGCTGAGGTTAAAGGAGGCAGCAACGACCTCGTGGAACTTTATCCTGTTGTCGTTCCATTTGAGGAGTTCTTCCATTTTCAATCAAAAGATCTCGATAAATATCATCACTTGCTACTGTCTGTCAGTACTATACTTCTGTAATTAAGTCTCTCTATATAGGCTCAGCTCTTTCCGATCATTGCATTATATATAATTATCCTCACTATGTTCATCAGATTGAAGATCGCGATGCAAAAAAATGAACGAAATCTATGATATTGGGTTTCATTCACAATCTCATAGAACAATGGCGGTTAAATATATCCGAAACAACTGAGAGCCCAACTTGCTACAGTCCGTTGCTTAAAATCAAAACAAGATAAAATACTCTTTCCTTACAACTTCAAGTGATTGTTACTGTTCTTTCTGCATATTCGGTTTCCATTATTACTCGAGGTATAGTCATGTAATTGATGAGTTATGCCATGCGTGTGCGCTTCACTTTATTCTCCTAATTACCTTGAGCAGGGACTAGTACCCGTCTTAGAACTCAAAACGAAAAGATCCCAAGGAGTATTCGGGCCATGACTGAAATGCTCAAAAAAGTAAGTTCAATCGATCATTATCGCACCATATCGGCAACTTTGTTCATTCCGATATCACTATTTATTTTTTTTTGTCTCGCAGGTTTGAAGTGTTTCACCGTGGAAGTTTCCGGACGGCCGGGGGATCTGCGATTTAACACCCAGAAGTAAGTACCTACTATCTAGTTCCGCGCATCTCCCATTGATTTCTAGCTAGGTTTTCATCAATACCATTTATAATGCTTCTTGATTATCCTTTGTGATTGACCTCTATTTCTCGTAAGTGGTTGTGGCTGAAGGCGGGAATAAGTTTTGTGGATACTAACGTTTGCGAGTACATCTACAACGCACACGCTCTAATCAGGCTACTCTGAACAACAAATATGAAGTGCGTAAGCATAATATTCACCATTTTTATTTTATTACCATCATTTTGTGTTGGTTTCATTCATATATATGTCTTGACCCCCTTCTTCAATTAGATTTGGCAGGTGCTGGAATACCTCCTACCACCAGATCGCTTAAAGGCAATTCAAGGAATTGGCTGTATTCTTTCTTGACCACGTCATCAATCCAGCTGGCGAATACCATGTGGAACTTGACATCAGATGTTTAGGATCCTTATATTGTATATATTAGCTAGTATGTCGGATAGATATACGCAAACTTGTTGTTCGACCATCTCTCCGGATAAGGAGGAGGTTCGTCCCTTCTCTCTGTATATGTTCATGAACGTCTTGTGGTACTTTAATGGTTTTCCTTCTTTTGCTTACTAGCTAGCGTGTGAGTCCTCTCTATACGTAGAAGTTGACTTATCGTCGACCAAGACGGAGAATAAAAGAGACACGTCTCGCTATTAGCTACTAACGAACCACATATATGAAACCCCGAAATTACCCTACAAAAACCCCTAAAACCCCCAAACCCCCCCCCCCCTGTTCAAAAAAAAAAACAAAAACCCAGCTCCTGAGCTGCTTACTGTGGATGATTCTTTGGTCCCGTTGGTGTTCCAACCGGGACTAAAGGCTCCTCTCGTGGGCTTCGCCGCAGCGGCCACGTTGAGCCCATTCCTCTGTCCCGGTTCTGTATAAGAACCGGACTAAGAATTGGTTGGGCTTTATCCCGCCTTTAGTCCCGGTTCCCGAACCTGGACAAATGGCCTTCATAACCGGGACAACTGGGCCTTTTTCTATTGGTGATGCAATTCTTCTTCTTTTTGAAAATAAGAAAGGGAACGTTACAAATCAGCTGCCGGATTTTGTTCGCGTCTCATGGGATCGCTTCCTTGGTTCACACACGTCCCACGTGCGCCCATCCTGTTCTAGAAATATCTTTGGACGACCCGTCCCCTTCCTCGTGTGTGTTCAACCTCGTCCCCTTTTTTCCTCAGATCAATGACTGGTGTTTGAAAGGCGCCGGTTTTGATGCGGGTCAGGGCACCACTTCAACCACTCGCCACCGATTGCTTGGTAGATCGATCCCATTGCTGCAAGGTGCTGGCGGATGTAGGCCAGAGCACCGCTCACCCGTCGTCGCAAGCTTCTCGTCTCTACAACATCAGGGAGCTGTCCGCTCCCATGAAACGCATGTCGCTCATGCGGACCTGCCAGACGAACTGGTGTAGTGGATGGAGGTTGACGCAGCCGAGGCGGCGGAGGGCCGTATTGTCGGCGGAGAATGAGCCTGTCGACTAACATGCACACCAGCGGGGATTTTTGTCTCTCTAACATGCTTCTGTGCGAAAAGAACTTTGTAAAATTTCAGCAGAAGGCCTCTGTTCGGAAAATTCCGCAAAAATCTTTTCTGTCAAAATATTTACTAATTTTTTCTCGCAACACCCTTCTCTTGCAGAAAATTCTGCAACAAGATCCTTGTTGCCAAAAAAATTCGTTGTGCAGAAAACTAATAAGCATCTCAAACATTTTGCACCAAGCAGCCCTAATTGCAGGCCATTTTCCACAATCACTACTCTTGTTGCAAAATGAGGTGAGGCACGGTGGGGGACAGATCGGATGGCCGTCCCCGCATCCATCCCTGCCAGCTTAGGTGGTGGATGATTTTTGGTACTTATCTGCTGTTGAACGCATAGCGCGCCAATAAGAAAACGATTTATAATGCTAAACAATCAGTGGCACGATCGTGCCTGTCTGACCAGTGAGCAGAGAGCAATAGTTTAAAAAGAAAAAGAAAAGCAGAGAGCTTGACTGACCTATGAATTAACCTCAACAAAGCCAACCCTAAACAACAACTGAAGCCCTACCCCTACTAGCAGAGGGAATCTAGCAAGGCGATCTACTAGGCATGCTTTAAACTAGGCTTCAAGCCTGCCCTCCAACAGGGGGATTTCCTTTTACTACTACCAACATCAGGCCACATCTGCTTCCCATCCATCTCCAGTGGCCCACAATTAGTTGAGCCTACCTCCATTTATTCCATAGATTTCGCCACTGTAGCAAATCGTGCGGCGGAATATAACGATCGACCGCTCCCAGAATTACTAAGACGAGAAGTGGATTTGGTCGCCCTCCAACTAAGTTCGTACGTCGCTGCAAATCGATCTTTTTTTCTTACGTCTTCCCGATCTCCCGAGGATGGTAGTTGAGATCAGGCTGTCGCCTGTGCGCTCCTCCGGGCATGACCGAATCACTGCCGCCTCCCGGCGACCTGCTCCTCCTCCTCGGTCCCGCCCGCATCGGCCTGTGCGCCCTCTCGCCGCCATGCGCACAAGCGTCTCTCCCGCCGGTGGCTCGGCCATCCTCCTACCAGGCTCGTCCTCCGCGGCGTCGCGTTCCACAGCTGGAAACGGCGCTGCCGCGGTCTCCCGGGTTTCCCTCCCTCGAGATTCACGCACCTCCCCAGTGGGCTTGCCGCCTCCCTCCTGAACAGCGCCGGGCCTCCCTCCCCGCGTCAGCTCCTTGCTGCGCGCCGCCGTGTGGCTTCGCGTCCGAGGAGTTTCGTTCTCCGTGCTCCGCTCTCCTGGGTAAATCAACACGAAACACCTACGATGGTTCGAGCTCCAGCTCACCGTCCTATCTCGATTGTGCTGGACGCCCTCTTCTTCTTCGTGTGCCGGCTTGGCCTTGAGTTCCGCGGGCTCGAGCGGCTGTCCCCCTCGGGCTGCATGGTCCCCCGACCTCAAAGCATTGCCTCCCCCCCCTGCCCGCGCCTGCGCGTGCTCAGGATCAAGCTGACCAAATTTTGGACTAAAGGCATGGACCTGACGGTCCCTCAGCGTTGCTGCAGGAAGCTTGTCGTGGAGAATAATGGATGCGCATGTCGACATTGTCGCCCCTCACGTTAGAAGTGACGATGTCCCATGATCCTCTTACATTGGTAAAACATCTCCGTCCTGGGCAAAACCAATGATGAGAGGTTTCGTGGCACGTGCTTGTATGTCAGGGTGCCTGGTGAA
Source organism: Thinopyrum elongatum (assembly GCA_011799875.1). Lineage (NCBI taxonomy): Eukaryota > Viridiplantae > Streptophyta > Magnoliopsida > Poales > Poaceae > Thinopyrum > Thinopyrum elongatum. The sequence continues at coordinate 677,614,769 of CM022303.1, forward strand.
TGTGGTTTTGGTCTTTGGTGGCCCTGTAAGTTGCGGCTATCAAACGGCTAGAGACAGGACAAAGCCACTTCGTTCCCATTCATGCCTATACCAACAAGTGTGTCCCTCCTTTCCTTTATAATTTATTGGAGTTGCTACCAGACTAAATGTACTTCCTCCGTTCTTAACTATAAGACTTTTAGACATTTCCCCAATATGGACTACATACAGAGCAAAATGCAATGAATCTATACTCTAAAACTACGTCCATATACATCCGTGTGTAGTCCATATTAAATCTCTTGTAATTGACTTACATTTAGGAATGAGGGAGTTAATGCATGTGACATATACCTTGACAAATAAATGTTTTTTGCCAGAGTCGTATATTCTTCCTCACCGAGTGGCACTGGCAGGGCGGCTATCAGAAGCATATCGTTGATGCATTCTCTTTTTGAGCTACATCTTGAAACGCTGGGCATGTTTTTTCGAGCTTTCTGTTTTCATCTCATTGGAATGAAATTGCATTCATAGTGCTTGCAGAGGCTTAAGGTCTCCCTACAGAGATCAATGATGTTTCTCTGTATTACTGATATTATTTAATTTTGATCATCAATTTTGTAGTTACTCTTGATTGGTTTAGCAGAACCCAGGATGCCTGAACCAATTGTCGGTGTGATCCCTGAACTGTAAAACCGACACTATGGTCCTTGACCGCCCTCAAAGAGATGGAAGTTTGATGGCTTCGAAGGCGAGGATCATGAGTTTGAGTTCTTGAAATTGGTATTCAAGTCTGCACCAAATCTTGAAAGAGTTACCGTGAACTAGCTGTCACGGATGACTCTCAAGTAGTTGATATATGCACAAAACTATATGACATTTTCAGGGCCTATTTCCTTCCGTGGAATGTGGTGTTTTTGTCTTACTCTGGTGAGTATATGTTCTGCATGCATGTTAACATGCCCTCACGAATAGGGTGTAACTGTTAATCCTTATAAGTTTCTCTGATGTGCGTGATTATCATGCTTAATTTTTGTCATTGGTTAAAATTGTGCCCAAACCCTCATATCTCTATCATAGAAGCTGAACGAATGTGTCATAAATATTTAACTGGCTTCCTTAACTTAGTTTCCTTTTTTATGCAATCTTCCTCTGTTGATTTGCCCTCCTACTTTGCCATCCCTATTTAGTTGCACAAAAGATAGTTTCTTTTCTATGGTCTAGGTTTTACTGTTCATATTTGAATTTTAGTTAATTTTGGTGGGCACAAATTATTCAGCTCCATCAATATATTGTTTGGCGTAGTACTGTTTGTATTCCTCCTCTCCGTCCGCATTCATGCATTTGGATCTGCGAATGGCAACAATATTTACTGATACAGCAATCTTCATTGGCAAGTGACATACTTCCCGACTGGTTTCATTGCCTCCACTTCAGGGTTAATGCATGTCACCAAAATTGGGTTTGTCGACATTATTCTTCCATTTGTGATTCAGATGTGCATCAACTGATATCATGCCTGACCAACTACTATATATCAAGTAGTTTCCAGGATTTAGCGTTGGTTACTTTACCAATAACTGGAGATTTGCCGTGTTATTTTTTCACACTTCAATCGTGTTGCGTAGGTCCCCCCGACCTCGACACGCTGCCGAGTACTTTCCTACAGTAATGCACGTACTAGCTGCTCGATTACTTTCGCGAAGGTCGGCGGGTCGACTGTCCAACGTACGCACAAGCTAGCTAGCTTTGTCTCGTGGTTTTCTTGATGCGGCGAGATGTCCGAACTATACAACAAGGAGACACGAGATTGTTTGATGGCCACAGGTGCGTGTCGCACCTGTTCTTGTTTTTTCCTTTGATGATCTGAGTTGATTCAACAGGGGGGGACAGCAGTATTTTATATTGGTCCTACTATCCTATCCTAGTCCTAATACAAGAAAAATCCTACTTCTCTGGTTGGGTTGGCACCAATCCGGACCGGACTGTCTAAAGCCGGGGTTGCTTCCAACAATCACCCCCCCAACCACGATGTCCTCACTTCACATCTTGTACGCCGATCCTTCCCCGCATCTCCGTGAACTTCCGTCGTCCCAAAGACTTGTTAGGCTATACTGCACGCGGATCGTCGGTGCAAATGTAGTTTGATTCAAATCTTGCCCTTTCCACGCAATCCCCGTATGTAATGATGACCTTAATATCAATATGCTTACTTCTGTCAGATGCACTGGATTCTTACATAGAGCAAATCGTGGCTTTGTGTTGTCAACATAGAGCACCACTCCTTCTGGTTTCCTTGCCAGTGAGGTCACCGAGTAGCCTTTCTACCACATCACCTTGGACCCGCCCGCGGTTGCATCTGCAATCTATTCCGCTTCACAAGATGCAATGCGAGCCAGCACCTTTCTGCTTTTTTGCTGCCAACTCACTATGCTCTTCCCAAGACAAATATGCCACGCCCGAGGTACTTTTACGGTCGTCAATATCTCTTCCAAGTCGCTATCACTAATAGCCAAGAGCTCCAACGATCTCCTTTCCGCTTTCTCCCTCTCAAATAAGACACCAAAACCGAAGTTAGTTGTCCCGTTACGATTACCTGAGTATTTGTTTCACATTTGCCCAATGTTCTGTCGTGGGTGCTTCCATGAAGCACTCACTACAACCAACAACGAATAGGCCATTCCTTGGTCGCGTAATTTCACAAGATACCTGTAGGCTTTCCTACACACTTCTATAGGTCCTGGTTGCATCAACCGGCGGGTGCTTGGCTCCTCTTGATAAGTTTAAGTTTAAGTCGAGGCTCCATTTGGACCGTGACTTGGATTGCAGTCCTCATGCTCAGCTTTCAAGATCTTCTTTGCATATGCCTCCTGGCATCGTTGATTCCCTCCGGTTTTTGCTGTACCTCGATCCGCGAGATAGTACGTCAAGAGCCCTAGATCACCATCTTTGAAAAGCTCCTTCATTTGTAGCTGAATCTAGCAATCTCTCCTCATCTGCTCTCATTTATCACGAGATTCGTCAACATAGATACCCACGAGAAGCGATCTTGCCTTAACCTCGCTTATACCTAGCAAGCTCCATTGGACTTTTCTCAAACCAGAAGAAATTACTGTAACGTCAAGCTTGATGTGCCATGGCCGAGGAGCTTGGAATAGCCCTACAATGCTTGGTCGTTTCAACCCCTTGGTGTTCCTCTCCTTGTTTTGATGTACCCGGTGGTTGCTTCACATATACTCTTCCTTCAACTCTCCGTTCACAAAAAGCGGATTTTACATCCATGTGATGTCGCCTCCAAGATCTTGACCGCGCGAGCTATAACTATCCTCACATGCTTACCATCCTTGTGACTGGAGCGAACACTTCCTCGGCCCCCCGACTTCTCCACCCATACAACCTTGCTCTTGCACGTATCCCCCTTTGGCTACGAGCCTTGCTTTTGCTTCACCAAGTTCCCTTCGTCATCTTCTTGACTTTGTATGGTCGTTGGGTGGATCCCAGCTCCCATGTTTTGTTGTCTTGGATCATCACAACTCCTCGTCCATAGCATGGACTCCAACACTCCTTCTGTGTTTGCAATCTTCAAATTTCGTCGTTTTCCCTCGACCCTTAGCAAACACCGCCGTCCTCTTTCTTCCTTTAAATTTTCACAGGAATTTTAACTTTTGGAAGCGCTCCTTTGGCATATAAATCCACCACTGGTCGAAGACGTATTTGGTGTCGCGGACGTTCCTTTGTCTCCTGTTCAGGTCGAAGACGAAGTAACATCTCTTGGAGTTTGCCAAACTCTCGTTTTCACAGGCGATTCAGACTCTTCGATCTATCCGAAGTGTCCCTGGGACGAACTAGCCGTAGCTGGCCGTGTCTTCTCCTGTACGTACACCAGTGGGGAACCACCAAACTGGTGTTTCTTCACCATCGACGTGGGTGTCTTGGTTGACCAAGCCTCTCTCACCCACGTGGGCTTCCCAGCCTAGATGAGCCACCCAGGTCGAGCGCCCACTTTTCGCGCTGCCCTGGGGCGTTTCTTACTTCTTGTTTCTTCCCATCAATCAGCCGCTCCTGCCGCGAGTGCGCGTGAGCCTCAACGGGCGTATCTGCAGCGTCTACCTGTCGCGCCTCCTGTCCGGACATCGTCCGTCCCGAGAGTTTCTCGCGCTGATCATAAATTACCTGCAATGCTCGGATTCGTCGTAAACAACGTGAAAAATTTTCATCGGAGACGGGTATACCGGCTCTGTGTAGTGCCTAATTCCATGCCTTGCTTCTTCAAACCTCACGTCGCGCGTCACAACAAAACCACCTTATTGGTATGCGGGGTTGCACGCACGGTATGCCTTTTTGCCTTTTTCATGCCAACCAACACCATTGGAGTCTCCGAGCCGCCAATTTGCTAGTATGCCGTCACTTCCTTCACAATGTTCCAACGCACCCAAAGTTCAAGATGATAAACCGTGGGCTTGTGTCCATACCATGCTCGTGACGGTGTCATCCCAACCCACACTCTTGGTTGGAGCCCTGTTTCAGTAAGTAAACAGGCCGTTTTATTGACCGCCGCACCCCCAGTACTTGCCCGGCCTGCCTTTCCCTATCAACCATGCTTCGTGCCAATCTCGCCACCCCACCCTACAGGTTTGATTCCTCCGTTTCCAACAACTGCCGTTTTGTTTGCGGTGAATATTGGTCGCCGTAATGATAACCGCTTGATCCCTTGAGCTTACCATATTCCGTGAATGCACGAGACTTGAACTCACCCCCCCCGATCGTGTACGGATGGCCTTCAGCTTGGCTTCAGATTCGACGTCGGACTTCGGACTTCGGCGCCGCCATCTTTAATTATCCTGAAGGCTTGCAAATCTTGATCCTTCGTCTTCAACAAAACACAATCCACATGAATCGCTGAAGTCGTCGACGACGAGGCAAGAAGTATCTGTTTCCGGCAGGGGTGGCCGGTGTATCGGTCCGCACAAGGTACTTCCGTGGACCAACTCAAGAGCTTTACTTTTTTTACTCAGCTCTAAAAGTTTCCCTCTCGTGGGACCGGGGCTTCGCTTTGTTTCCCAATGAGACAACCGGTCGCACACTTGGTCGACATGATTTGATGACGAGAACCACGACCATCTGTCCTTTTGTCAGTTTGCCGAAGAGCTTGGAATTTAGATTACCGTAGCGTGCGTGCCCTTCCCACGCCGGTCGTCCACATGCTTGACAGATACATACGCGTCTCCACACAGCCAAGTTTGAGATGTAAGCCGGTTTGGTGACCTCTGCACCTTCCCATGATAGCATCCTCTGCCGATCATACCCCCATAATAGCCATCTTCGAGCACATCTTGCAACCCCGCTCCTCGACTGAACCAAGACTTATGATGCTACTCTTTATAGCTGGGAATATCTTACCATCCGTGAGTAACCTTGTGACCATGCATTCTCAAATCAAACCAGGACATCTACCTCGCCCTGCGATGTTCCACGTTCGTTCCGTCGCCGAACCGAAGCCTTCCTCCCACCGAAACATCTGAGCCTCAGAAAACGGTCCTTGTCCGCCTGTCAGGTGATTGCTAGCGCCGTGTTGAGGTACTCATACGTCCGCGCGTGTTCATCCTCTTCTTGGCATGAGATAACTTCCCGCCTCTTATGAGCGTGACAACCTCTGGAGCCGGCGCCTTTGGAGCTGCATCCGCCTCCCTGTCGCTCGCATACTTCGACCATGAGCATCATGTCTCCTCATCGCCTCCTTTGGCCATGAGAGCTTTCGTCTTCGGTGTTTCTTGCACTCCGACTTGAAGTGCCCCCCATGATGCATAGTTGTGACCTTGCTCTTGCGCTTGTCGAACTTCTTCTTCCTTCTTCGGAGCGCGTCAACCCCCGGCGTTCTCTTACTTGTTCTTTTGGGCGACGATCTTGGCGATGTTGCTGCAGAGCCCTCGCCTCCTCTTCGTTGAGTCCAACGCCCCTGCACTGAGCCCGCGTGAGCATCACAAGCTCGTCGTTTCCTCCCGTCCCCAAGACGGTTAACCGCATACGCATCATCTTGAGCCTTGTACCGCCGACGAGATCATCGATGAGAGAGTCGCGAGATCGACGCACTGCTCGATCGCCGGAACAATTTGCATGTACCGGGGAGAGGGCCTGCGCGCAAGAACCCGCCGGGCAACCGATGTCTCCGTGAGGTTGTCTTTTCTCCAAGCGCAACGGATCCGATTGACGAGAGTAGCGACACCGTGAAGCGAACTCATCCCCGGGACTCCATTGTCGCCCATGACCAAGTCTCATAGTTCCTTAGGAGAGTTTGGAGATTGGCTTGCTGAACGCGGGTGTGTCCTCGACCATGAATCCCAAGGTATCCAAACGCCTCTTTCGTCGCCGGTGTTCTTTGGCGATTAGGTGTTGAAGGACATCCATCGGCATCACCGAGTAAATCGGCCGACCTCCGGCCCTTGCCGACCCTCTGCCGGTTCTCGTCCCCTTTTGTTTTCCTCCTTCTTGAACGCTTCGCCCTCCTGGATCCACCGCGTCCCTAGCTCGTTTGGCGCGGATACCACACTCCATGATGTGCCTCCAGACCCCGAAGTTCTCGCCTATCAAACCTGGGTACGCCTGAACTCAGCCGAGCAGCAATACTTTAGCCGCACCGGAGTACTCCGCCAGCTGCCTTGTTCTATCCTCATCTGTCCGCCATGATCCTCCGTTACTAGAAGAATCAACCTTGCTCTGATACCATTGTTGGCGTATGTCCCGACCTCGCGACGCTGCCCGAGTACTTCCGACAGATGCCGGCTACGAGCTGCTCTGATTACTTTCCGAGGCGCCTGGTCGCCGGCAACGTACAAGCACAAGCTAGCTGCTTTGTCTCGATGGTTGCTTGAGCTGCGAGATGTACGAACAGTACACAAGGCGACACGGCTTGTTTTTGATGGCCAACAGGTGCGTGTCGACCTGTTTGTTTATTTCCTTTTGATTGAATCCTGAGTTGATTACAACGGGGATACAGCAGTATTTATATATTGGTCCTACTAGTCCTCTTCCTAGTCCTAGTACACTACCATCCTACTCGGTGATTTGCACCAAATTCCGTACGCGACTGGTTAGCCGTGGTTTTATTCCAACACAATGCCTCTAGCCTTGCTTTGCTATTTTGAGACAGCTCATAAATTCCCAGAGTGCTACAATAATCACCAACGTTTAGTAATTAATGCTCAGCAATGTCTTCAGTTGTCGAAGTGTTTGAACTTATTGTGCCGAATAGCCTCAAATCCATATGTTTAATTGCCAAAGTTACTGTGCTTGACCTAGTCAATCATGTGCACCAAGTTTCCTCTGTTCAGAGGCCTGTGAGTTCTATTGCTTTTCACTGTTTTCATCACTTTTGAAATGCTCTTCCTCATATTTGAACGCAATGAACCTCAGTCTCTGCCTCTCTGGTTCGCTCACTATCTTACTTGGACAAGTGCCCATTGGCCCCCCTCTCCAGAAAATTATGCAGCCGATATGATAAGATGCATCTTTGTCTGTTTTGACTATTCTTTGGCACTTTTTATCTCATAATAGTGCTCGATGCTAGAGTACTACTACTGTGTTGTAGAGGAAGTTTGAACTATGAGGGAAGAACTTGGGTCATCATGTTGGCCACTTTTTTAAAATCACAGTACAACACAGACCATTCATAGTAACACCGCACATATACTCACCCCCTATGAACCACACACGCATGCCCCCTACCCAATGAGAACCTCTGAGAGCTTGATCCGCACCATCATCTTAGATTGTCGAAGTCGCCACCGACATCTGCTTGTCGACTGGACCTTCTTCCCTCCTCCCATGCACGCACATCGCCAAAGCCTAAAATAATCTAGTAAATGCGAGCACCATGTCAAATCTAGGACTTAAACTCTAGGGAAAATGCGACTAACTGTGTCAAGTCCCCTAGGAAATACCCAACAAATTCTCGGTGTGATCCCATGAACTGGAAAAAAACCAAACTTATTCCTTACCCGCCCTGAAGAAAGGAAGTTGGACGGCTTCGAAGGCGAGGATCAATGAGTTTATTTTCTTTGACATTGTTTATGAGCGCTTGTATGAGATCACACCATACGATCGCTCATCTGTTCTGGCGCAGGCTCTTTTCTTCCTCATGCTCTGGGCGGTTTGGTTGGCCGGCTTGACTCATATGGTTGCGCCGGGTGCAACGCCAGGGCTTCGAGCGTTTTAATGTTCGCGTAGGAGGCAACTTTGAGGTTGGCTTGTGGTGTGGCGGCTACGTGCCCGTGGGGTGGCGCTGAGTCCAATCAAATCTAGGTACACGGGCTGGCCCGCAAGTTAGATTCTGGCGGGCCTCCCTTGTTATGGCTCCTGGCGCCCCTGCCTTGAACGGCGGGCGGTAGCTGGCCAACTGCCTCGTGGGTGGTTCGAACTATATAACATGGGGCTAAATAGGTTGGGCAGAATCGCTTCACGATGATCGACATGCTCCGGGGCAGGCGGTGTAAGGGGCTTGAGATTGAGGTGGTGGTCCGCCTGCTGCATGAGCGGTGTGCTGCGGCTTCTCAGGTGGGGACGACATCTCAGCGTGCTGTTAACAGGCCGACTTGTGTCCGCGCTGGTGCAAACTTCTGTCCTTGGTGCTCTCCCTCTCCGGCCTTAGTTCGTTCATGGTGTCATGATTCCGAGTTGAGCTCCCTGGCACGGCTGTGGCATCGACAGATAGGCACCGTCCGGGCACGAGCATGGTGGCGTGTCGAGCCTCAGCTAGGTCGTGGGCCCTATGCATGACGGGGCTTGCCTCGGCGGTGGCTGTCGGCAAGTCCATTGGTTTTGTCCACCCCCTTCCCACCCCGACACCGGGACCGTTGGGACGCAGGGTTGTGTTGGCGCCTCCTACGGTGGATGTGCTGACCCAAACCCGGTGGTTGATGTCGGGCTTGGAGTGGAAGTAGTGCCTTCCATTCTTCCGAACCATTGGTGGCGGGTTGCGATGTAGATGGTTTGCGGTGTCTCGGGACATGGATCCAGGCGGCATCCCGAGGATAGCATCTCATGGTTGGCTCTCCCTGCAGGCGCCCATGGGGGTCGCGGTGGCTATGCCTTTTGGTTTGCCTGGGCGACGAGGGTAAGCGGCGTTTGGCTCGGGCTGGCTTGTGTCGTTGGCGATGGCGACATCCAGATCTGGACCTATAGGCCTTGTGCTCATCGCGGTTTGTCGCTGATAACCTTGTGGTGGCATGGGTCCTCTGACGAGCGAAGCTCTGCACTTTGGCGATGACGTGCGACCACCTTTGGGTGTCGCTTTCCTTTGGGAGACATTGTGTGTTTCTTCTCCGAGTCCAAGGTTTCCTGGTGAAGACCCAAGTCCTATCTCAGACTCACCTCGCGGTGACGTTTTTGTGTCGTTCCCCTCCTCCCCCTCTCTCGGAGGGCGTTTGTTGGGCCTTACATGTCCTAGGGCATATCCGCGACGTATTTTTCAGGCCTAGCCTTGGTTATAATTTTCGGTCAACGTGACTAGTTATCCGGTAATCTACTTTGGGCCAGATGGCCTACGCACTACTATGTATCGTTCGGTCGTTACTATGCTTTGTTCTTTATCTGTAAAGAGAGCTTGTTTCGACAACAATACGAATTATACGACTTCCACTAAACATTACTATGTACACAAGTACAGAAAATACTCATGGTAGTACATATACTTGGCTTTTCCGATCAAGGACTGAACTAGGTACCAGATTGATGCGTGTGTTGACTACCAAACAACCAACAAAGCAGGGAGACCACTACAGAAATTAAGCCCCTAGCTAGCGGGCGACAGAAAGGCTTGCCGCGTACGTGCCGTGGCTAGCGCTCCTCGCCTGCTCCTCGGCGTAACGGGCGACATGCGCGTGATTAATCCATCAAAATCCGATCTTGTTGCCTTGCAAGGCCCGCGGCTTTCCCTTTTGAACTGTTTATTTTTAAATGTCCTTGTAGACAAGTTAATGATTTCTTGTCCGGTAAGTCTAACACTTAGAACCAGTCGGTTTGGGATTGGTGATCGCGACACAATCCCTGCCTCTGGTCCTAATATATCTACTGCCTACCATATGTGGCCAAAGCATAATACCCGAAAACTCCTAGGGTTTTGCCTCGTCGCTCACAACTTGCGTCGCCAACCCACCAGTAGTCTACTCTATCCGAGCGCCGTGTGCATCGGCGCGGGGAGAGTGCAGGTCTCCTGACCATTCAGTCTTTACGATCCTGCACTGGTAGAGGACGAATTAGGTTTTTGGGAAGCGCTCTGCCTCGCTGCTCAAGTCGTTATCACGGTCTCTTCCGTCCAGTCGGGCGGTGCTACTCATCGTCGTCAACAACAGATCATCATCAACATCATCACACAACACCGTCGCTCCTTCCTGGCTGTCCACTACCGAACGGTCAACTCAATAGTGATCTGTTCATGGCTCTTTCCTGAAATTGCTTTTTGGGTGGGTCCATGCTCTTGTACATGAATTGCTGCTCTTTCTAGTTTGCTAGATTGTTTGCATGCTATTTGCTATCCTAGTCATGAATGAAGTTACTGGAATTGATCATTAACTTAGCATCTATCAACATAGCAATCTTCTTGCTATGTTTATCTTTGCTCTGGTAAGTGTATGTTCTGCTGCTCCTGTTATCCTTGTCCGTTTGTTGAAGCCCTAAAGCCAATAGTTAGCGTTTATGCTTCAGTTCTGAACAACACATGATGCCAATTTAAAAAGTCGGACTGCAACAGGTGTGTTTCGCCAGTTATTAGCGCAAGTAATGATATCTACGCTTAATCTATGTGCACGCATCTTTCACATCTATAGTAGTACGGAACGGGCAGTAATTTTTTTGATCCCTTCAGCCACAACTCCTTAACCATGGCTGCCCTTTGTTAGACTACCATGTTTCATATCTCACACAACCGATCTGTATAGTTAGTTTGCTGTGTATAGGAGATCACACGCGCTGTCATCTCAATAGTATTAATGTGATTTATACTGATTGATTGTAATACTTGATGTATCAAGCATAGTTTGCATAGAAATAGAAATGGGCCGGTGGTTGATGACCATGGGCAATCATTCCTAATCCTAGCCATCCTTCCATGGTAACAAGAGCCTAGTCCTATCACCACGCCATGACTTCCGTTGCAACCTCACCAGCCACCACGTTCCTTGTTCCCTCACCCATCTCAACGCCGGCATGCTAGGTCCCGGCGGCTCTGTGTTCGCGGGCCTCCAGCTCGTTGAGGACTCGGCTCCATCTCTGCTGGGGCAGATCATCACCGTGAAGCTCAACCGCGACAACACCTGATATGGAAGGCGCATGTCCGTCCCCCTCCTTCGCGCCCACAAATTTGTGGCTATGTCCGATGAATCGAATCCAGCTCCCTCCAAAACTGTCCGTTAACGACCGCGGACGGCGCCCGCGATGATTTGACGACGTGGCTACAACCACGTGGTACGCTCGGATCAACTGATCCTCTCTGCTCTACACCGACCCTCCGCCTGAGGTTCTGGAATCTGACGCTCGTGCTGGCCCCTCCCGCCGCGGTGGTGGTCCGCGGTCGAGAGGATGTTCTGCGTCGCTCTCGCTCACCAAGTCACACACCTCCAACTTCAATTTGGGTTGATCCATAAGAAGGACCATGAGCATGGTCGATTACTATGCCATGTGAAAGCCCTTGGGAACATCTTAGCAGCCATCGCAAGCCCCTCAGTGATGACGAGAGGACCACCTACTTGAAATTTACCCGGGCCTAGGGGAACTCAATCGTACAAGCCATTCATACCTCCATCAGCCTTTAAGGCGGCAACATGCCACTGGAAGAGCTCTACTCCCACATGCTCGACTACGAGGCGCTCCGGGAGGCACCAACACCAGCTACCAGTCACGCCCGCTGCTAGTAGGCAACGCAGAGCAAACCGTGTCCGAGGCCCGTTGTAACGCGTCCGGGTGGCCTCCTAAATCAGGGGCGAAGGTGGCCCTCCTAATGGTGGAATGGAGGCCATGGTGCGCGCAGGAACGCAGCAAAACCCTAATATGCAACATGTCAAACTTTGGCGGCAAGGTCGGTTCATGCGCATACAAAGTTAACAACAGATTTGAATGTCAGCTCCACAGGGAGAAAGAACCACGCCAAGCCACAACCATTTCAACACACCGGCCACCGGGCTTCTGACTGCTTGGTAACGTGGACTCAGGGGCTCGGACCACATCACTGGAGACGCTGAGAAGCCAGCATCCGTGAAACCTACAATGGAAAGGATCCATTCCCCGCGGCCAACTCGACTGGTATGAAAATCTCTCACATTGGAATTCTCATATTCATATGCTGCACAATCGATCTTTAGAGCCTTAAATGATGTTCTTCTTGTCCAACGACACAAAAAATCCTCCTCTCCACTCATCGTCTTACCAATGATAATAATGTCTCCGTTGAACTTTTTCCCAATGCTTTTGTTGTAGGGATCTGGCTTTGAGGAAGGTAACTAGTTCGCGCGCTCCGCGGGGGGGGGGGGGTGTGGGGGGGGGGGTCAGTTAGAAGGTCTCTATCCAATCTATTGGCAGCCGTCCGAGTCAACATAGGGCGCCTTGTCTATCTCCGTCAGCCAAGTTTTTACTCTCGATGGCACTGTCGCTTGGGGCCATCCGTCGTCCTTCGTCGATCACGTCGTCAACCGCTTTGGTCTCCCTTATGGAGATAAGAAAAATAACATCAGTTTGTGAGCATTGCCAACAAGCAAAAGCCTCAGCTATCCCTTCCTCGTTCACATAGAGAGGTCCTTCGGTCCCATTGGGCACTCGTTTTCTCGATGTTTGGGGGCCTGCGTGACTCTTAGCAGGAGTTTCAAATATGATGTTAGTTTTTCGACGACTTTATAAGTTGACTTGGCTGTGTTTGTCTTCGGAATAAAAAAAGGATGTTGAACAAGTTTTTTCTTCAGTGGCAAGCTCAATGTTTGAACAATTAATTGCATCGTAAATTCTGCATGTCCAATCCGACTGGGGTGGTGAATAACCCAAAAGGTTCATCCTTTCTTCCAGAAAATAGGTATTGCACACCACGTCTCATGTCCACACACACACCAACAGAACGGATTAGCAAGAACGAAAACATCGTCACATATTCGAAACACCGGCCTCACACTTTTAGCCCAATCCTCATGCCAATCAGATTTTGGGATGAGGCTTTCAAAAACCCTGGGGCGTGTTTCCTTATAAATCGCATGCCTAGCAAAAAACCCATCAACATGTCCACACCTCTGAGCGTCCTTTTCAATGAAAGAACCTGACTATGCATTTCTAAGGGTTTTCGGTAGTGCATGTTGGCCTTGTCTTCGCCTTACAATAATCGAAACTTCTTGCGTCTCAAAGATTGTTTTTCCCTTGGGTACAGTTCCTGCATAAGGTACAAGTGCCTTCATATCTCTTCCAGACGAATCTATATCTCACGCGACGTCGTGTTTTATAGGCAAGTCTTTCCCTATTCCATATATAATGCCCTTCTAAAACCAGCCGTCCCTACATAATCATCTCCTCATTTCCCCACGTCATATCCCATACTCCTCTATGCCTTCCTGTTGTGCAGCTAATGATGGAGAAAAATGATGAGATCACAATTCATCCCGATCTTGTTACGTGTGGTACTTGTTGTTCCTTCTGTGCAGGTACGAGGCAGCCAAGCTATGATGCCACCTGTGATCTTGTCAGCCGCCCTCCTGCATGGGCCCATGCAAAAATGCTGGCGGCCCCCAGCGCGCCGCTCTCGCTCCCTGCGCGTGGCAGCTTCGCCCCCACTCGAGCTGCAACCTCATCCTGATGGCCGGCTTCTCCTGTAAGCGCTTCAGGGCAGCGGACGCGGCTTCGTCTCCGTCCGGCGACTTCTCCCTGGCCATCAAGACACGACGCGGCTACGTCTCATGTCGTTGCTAAATTTCATCACCTGGACGGGGCTTCGCCTCTGGTCCGGCGGCACCGCCACGCACGCCCCCCCCTCCACGACAATACATGGCGGGCCAAGGTTGTTACGGACGGAATCGTTCCCTACGGCGTCACCCGTCCAGCAAGTCCGGCATCACTGCTGTTGCGATCCGTTCGGCAATCACATGTTGAATCGGGCCACTAATTCCGCGCTGGCGTGACGCATGGACGAGGAATACTAGGAACACTCATGTTCCAACAAGACTTGGACCACGCCGGGTCATTCTGTGCCACCACCACGAAATGCAATCCTCCTCGACTGCACGTGGGTCGTTCAAAGCTCAACAAAAACGGGCTGATGGCAAGTGTTGAACGGTAACAGGCGCATCTCGTTGCCAAAGGATTTAAACAACATTTGGTGTTGATTAAGCGGAGACATTCAGTCCTGCATCAAGCACGCGACAATTTGCCTGGTTCGTCCCTGGGCAATCCCAAAGGTTTGGTGTCTTCGGCAGCTTGAACGTACAGATGCTTTTCTTCACGGTGTCCTGGAATAGGACTGTCTATACTGATTCTCCACCGCCGGCTCTGTTGATCCAGACTCCTCGCAATGTCTGCAGTTGGATAAACGCCTCTACGGTCTCAAGCAATCCCTCGAGCATGGTTGTCTCGTCTCAGCTCCAAAACTGTTGGCGTTGGTTTTTCGTTCGTCTTCGGGCAGATACCTATCTCTTCAATCTATGCAAGGGGAGTAACTATGTACATGCTCATTTACCGGCGATGCTATCATCCTATCCTGTTCTTCGCGAGTGCTGCTCACTATCTTATTGCTGCGCTTCACAAGAGATTTTGGCGGTCAATAACCTCGGAGATCTCCACTATTTTCCTTGGGATCGAGGTGGGTGCGCTCTTCAAGACATGATTTGTGCGTAGCGACCAAGTATGGCTATAGCGATCTCTTGAAGAAGGAGGGCAATGATGAGCTGCAAGCCGGTTCCAACTCCATTGTGCACTTCCGAGAACGTTTGAGTCGAGACAAGGGAGCAAACACTTTCAGAAAAGAGACGACCAATACAGAATCGTTGTTGGGGGGGGCACTTCAATATTTGATAATTACCTAGACCCAACATCAGCTTCGCCGTGAACAAACTGTGTCATTACATGCACCACCTATAGAACAACATTGGGTGAGTCGCCAAAGGATTCTTCGATATATCAGAGGAACCAGCAACTGGGCTTGAGATCACCAGTCCTCCTCTTCCTTGTTGAGTGCGTTTTCGGACGGCCGACTGGGTAGGCTGGCGATGATCGACGTAGACCAGTGGATTTGTGGTGTTCTATGGAGGAAATCTAGTGTCCTGGAGTGCAAGACAGCAAGGACTGCGTCTCCCGGCTTCCACGGAACAGAGTACAAGTTCACTAGCAGTCCCGGCAGAGATTATGGTTTCAATCGTTGCTTCGTTAGCTAGGCATTACTCCAGCGACAAACACCAGTCCTTGGTGTGAATAACATGGTGCTAATGTTACTTGTCCAGCCAACCGGTTTTCACACGCCCGAACAAAAACACATCAGTTGATTTTCACTTTGTTCGAGAATGAGTGCTTCGGAAGGAACGCCTCAGATCCGGTTGCGGTGCAACTCATGATCAGTTTAGCAAATGGGCTGACGAAAGCGATCAATGCACCCAACTCAGGCGGCTCTGCAACGATCTCAATCTTGCAGGATGAGATCAAAGGGGGTTTAAGACTACCATGTTATGCCATATCCCACAAGCGATCTGTGATTAGTAGTTGCTGTGTATGTAGAATCACACGAGCTTCATATCAATCATATTAAGTGATTTAATACTGATGGATTGTATACTTGATGTACAACATATCTGCATATAATAGAAGAAAAATGGCCTGTGGGTGAATGACTCACGGGGCAATCATTCCTACTCCTATCATCCTTCACACCCTTTTTGTTATGCAATCTTCTGTTGCTCCGGGCCTTCCTGTTTTGCTTTGGCTATGCATTCCAGTAGCCAAAATGGTTTCCTAAATTAAGCTGAAGCTAACTAGTTGTCTCATCTGAATTTTCGGGCCTTTCGGTTTGGTAATAAATGATCCATTTCCCAGTTTTAAATTGCTGTTTAAGAATTACTCCTCTGTAAAGATATAAGACCGCGTTTTTCGACAAAAGAAATATAAGAACCGTTTAAGGGAGTAGTTTGCCTATTTTCCCCTTTGCCGGTTGGCAGCAAATCTTGCTGACGTGACCACTATACCATTGTATTGAGTCATTGACGCAAGCTTGTTTCAATTTGTCCTCTTCCTCAGGGGTTCTGCATGGTCTACCGAAATTATCACTGGACAATGATTCTCAGCATCCTTTTCAATCTCAATTCTTTGTCCGCATCGGCAAGATCAGCCTTCCCCATGCTGAAAACTCCATACATTTTGCATAGTTCAGGATATTTTTTGCTTGGTTTTGCTTTTACCGTGAACTTATTAAGTGAATTGTTTGAGTGTTGCCATTGCCAATCAATCATGGATGGTATATATTGTATTCGTCCAACCCTATCTCTCTAGTCATGTGTTCCAACTGATTCGCTAAGCCCACGTTCTATGTTTGACAACCGACGTGTTTTCTTCCTTCAACATAGTGGTAAAAATCCTAGATCATGTTCAGCAGCTACTTCATCATTATCGACGTTGAATATATTAGGAGTAGTACTGGCCCATTTACTGGTGCAGCAAACCAGGCCAAATTACTGAACCAATGGTGTTATAATGTAGTTGGTCATCGTCGGAATGATGATCTTGTCATGTGCCACAGGAATCCCAATCTGGAGGATGAAAATCAGTCCTCCACAAACATCTTTGATTGACATGCTTGAACCCTGTAAGGAGGTACGTGCATGTAATGCAGGAGGCATTACTGAGCGAAAGATGGTTGCTGGCCTGGCATATATGCACACTAGGAAGAGACCAAAAATCAGCATCAACATAATTCGGTTTTCAGTAAGGACCAAAATTTTATAGCTGGCTACGGAAATAGCGGCAGCCATAGATGGTTCTAATTGTACATGTTGTCTTTAAGATGATTGCCCCTCAAAACGCTATAATCGAGGTCCGCTATTTCAACATTAGTGGATGAACTCTAAAAAATAATTTCTCAAATATTTGGACTAATTTGAGAAGATGCGTAGCTATAATTTCTAAAGAATATAAATCAAGTTCATAGTCAAACACTGTTGTGATACCGAGCGACTAGGAGACTGAGAGGAGCCTAATGCCATGCCACCACGGGGAGACCGGTCTGCGCAGCGCTAGGGAGGTCCAATAGGAGCAGCAGTCGTCCATAGAAGGCGCGTTAATTGATGCGTTTCTTCCTCCCTCTCTGGTGGTAGGCAGCGCAACTGCGAAGTCATACATCAGTCAGCCAATGCTTTTTCATACACTGCATTGCATACCTTCAGTGGGGAGACCAAAATCTTCACAGCGAGGCAACGAAGAAGTGCGGAAATCCGTGGCAACTCCGCTTTGGCATACAGCCAAACATCAACGTAAGAGGGAATCCACATCCATCCCTCTGCCAATGTAGTCAGTTGGCCCTGCAGTGCACTTCACCGCACACCACACAAACATCTACATCTATCGTCCCTTGGTGAATCCCACCCGACCAAAGAGCAGGGGGCCACCTACTGGTTCGCTTCCTGTTTCTAAGCAGCTATTGTTGATGTTTTCTGGTGTTGGTTTGGTAAGATGAGAGAAAACCGACGCGCGTTTTATTATCGCTACCAAAAACGGCATATCCTTGAGCAGATGCTCAGTTTCACATGCGCATTTGCAACCGATGCGTGATCGAGGCCAAAGGAGGAGGAAAGAAAAGTTCGCTGAAACAAATGCCAGAAAAACGAGAAGAATATTTCTATTTGCTTATTTTCGATCGAATTGATTGGATTTCCCTTTTCTATTTGGGGCTTGGTTTTTCGCTATTCCTTCTTGTGAGAAAGCTCTCTCGACGCACTACACGAGCGCTTGAGAGGGGAACCGCAATTGATCAGGAGGATAATTGGTTCCTAGCCGTCCCACATGCTAGCAGAGATAATCATCTCCGCACAAACCTTTCTTCTCCAGCTCCATAGCAGGATCCCATGGACCAGGGTCCACAGATGTGATGTGATCGTGAGTTCATGACCATTTCATCTCATTTCAATCTTTTTCTACGTACAATGATAAGCGCTCTACATAACGAATACTCGAAAGCAAAAAGACAACACATCATGTTTCCTTCTTGAGAGATCGAGTGTCCACCCAATCCTTAAACTTACCACAGCGTGGTGTGTATGGCCACAGACGTGTGTTTATTAGACTGTATTTTGTCATAGAGCTTCTATGTATTCCGTATATTGTATTTGTGTATAATATGTTACCCTTATATATACAAAGAGCCACACCCCGCATTAGGTGTCCGTGCAGTTTCCTAAATCCTAGTTTTCACATGGTATCAGTTTAGGTTTCGATTGCTTCCGCTCTGTCCCGATCGCCCTCGACCCCGACGTCCCCGATGGCATCCGGCCCGCGCCGCCGCGCCCCCGCCACCCGCCGGTCGTTGCGACTCCCCGTTGCCGATCGCGACCGTAACCCGCGCCCCGAGGTGCCGTCCCAACGCGTTGCATGCGGCGTGCATGTCGTGATGGCCTGCAGCTGCGCGTACGGCGCCCGGCCGCGGCTGCGTACGGTGCCTGCCTGTGACCCTCCAAGGCCCTGCCAAGCCACAAATCGCGTCCCTGATTTCTCCAAGGCCGCAGCTCGCGACCGCGTCCCTGCCAAGTCCTCACGCGGCCGACCACCTTCGCCTGCGACACTCCAGCAAGTGTTAGGAGCCCTCCTAGCTTGGTACATTTACATGGACCTTGGCCCGTCGGAGACCCATCACTGCAGCTACATAAGCCAGGCACACGAAGGGAGGGTATCCAGTGTATCACGGTGGAACGGCACCCGGCGCTCCCTTCTCCTACCTCCATCCCTCTTCCCCTTGTCTCCCTGATCCCCAATCCTGTGAACTCCATTGATGCTTGTAATCCAACCTTGTATCCACTGTAAAGCAATATATCTTGGAGAGGCATCGTACCTTACATCTGGTATCAGAGACCAGAACCACTTCTTCCCTTGCTTTCGTCAAGCCGTCCGCATCTGTAGCCATGGATCCACATGCAGGAGTATCTCGGCAGATCGACCCAGCTCGACGCCTACACCGACGCCACCAAGGCCCTCACCGAGAAAGTGGACGCTCTGTCGTCAGTTGCATCAGTACACCCGCTGCAGCCACAACCACCATCCCAATCCACATCGCCGACCCCTTCGCCGGAGAGCATACCGACGCGTCGGCGCCGGTCCCCGATGCCTCCTGCTCCACCACCAAGGCCGAGGAGGTCCACGACTCCAACACGGCCACCACCGTCTACCTCGACCTGGCCATCGACCACAACACCACCAGCGCACTCGCCTCAAGCCCGTGACCACCTCTGGAACACACGGCGGCCATCGTGGCCGCACCTGTCGTCCCGGCGGCAAGTTTGGCGCCCTAACATTCCTTCGGCGGTCAGCATCAGCCCACTGCTCCATGTCCAGGTTTCCATCCCCACCCGCAACGCTAGCATTAAGGCTATTGAGTCCTTCCCATCTGTGCTCCAGCTAGTTCACGTGCATTGGAATTTTTTGAGCAGTTTCAACTCACGAGAGCATCGTGGAGGTTCTACAGGTGTGACCAAAACCATGGTTCCTCCAAGAATGTCATGAACTGGACCCATATGGTGGCAGACTATCTTATATGATCAGGCGATTAACGATGTCCGACTGAAATGTGCCCAGAAACTACCAAATGGTGAGCCTCCTGATGACTACCATTCTTGGTGTGCTAATTTTGGTACACCTGTGACTTTTTTTTAGAAAAGGATGATCCCCCGCCTCTGCATCTGGGAGATGCATACGGCCACTTTATTTATTATTCTCGAGACCTTCCAGAAGTTACAACAATATGCCATGAATCACCATCTTGGCAACATTATGCCGCTACTCTATCCATATAGATGAAAGGGGTGCTACTGGGGCCACTACCAGACAACTCACCTCAAGGTACACCTGCGACTATCTTGGATGATGACCTGATTCATTGGATTTTATTGAGCCTCAATTTCTAGTTTTGATAAGCAAGTCAGGGAGTGGGCTAGATGTTTTTGCCTTTAGAAATTATGGCTGCTAGTAATCTTGCCCATCAATCCAGGAGCAGTGGGAATTTATGTAAGCACCACATGCTATAACATGACCGGCTGATGGAATGCAGTTCTGAACACTTAAGTCAGCATGTTGCTGCCAAACAATGGTGGGCGGAAACTTTGAGTCTTGGAAACATTTCCTACACGGGTAGGTTATCTGATCTATATAGATTTATCAACATTGCATTGTTGGGTTCAGAGGCGATACATGGGAAGCAACTTCACTACAAGGGCTTGTTGTCCTATTCATGTTGTGTACTCCAGCCACGGGGAGGTACTGAAATCTGTCCATGACAGTTTTTCTTCTGAATTTTATTGGACAGGTTGCATTCCAAGGAAGCTGGATACAGTGGTTCCAATACTCAGTTCTGAGTGTCATTACTTCTCTCCTACATAGCAGAAAAGCTGTTTTGTTGGGAGTCCCCTTGTGCTGACTGGGAAGTACCAGCCTATGGAACATTACAAGAGAAACTGCTTCCTTGTTTCCATGTACTTGTCTCGGTGGCTCATCACAAGCGCAGTTATCCGCTTTTTCTGACACAAGTATGTGCCGTGATTCAGATTTGGCACATCCCTTGAAGGCAGTGTTCACAGAGGCAGCGCACACTAATGCAGTACAGAGGAAAGAATTCAAGAGCACACTTGTGTAAGCTTGAGCATCTATCTGTTAGTGAGTTTGTCGCAAGCCTAATTGAGTGGGAGCAGTGCCCTGATAAGAGTTCTTATGGGATAAAACCTGGGTCGTATCCTTTATGCGCGAGCACTATCAGGGCGTTGATGGCATTGCTATTGAGTGCCCATTATCTCTAGGTAAAGAGTTTATTGCTGGGGCCTGACTACAAGTACTGAAAAAATGTACTCAACGGGAATGAGCAAGGTGCAAACATAGGAATGACAACGGAACAGTCCAACTGGCTGCTCGGTTCAACATATTGGGATCACACTGACATAAGTTTATGACCTGGATGGTCTGGCATACATGGCAGAGCAAGTTTCTCATATGGGCAAAAACATTTGCCGGTCAGTTGATCACCAGTTGTTCACTCTCTGAACCCGATGAGGTCAGGTATGCAGGAACAAATGAGCTGTGATTGATAAGCATCATGGATGGAACTCCTTATGCCATCCTTGCTCAGGGCTCTTCTCAATTCATTCTGGGATAGTTGGGTGGGTGCTTTGTCAGCGAAGCGCGGGCCATGAGTGGTTTAGTCACCACGAGTACTACCTTGTTGGCACCGACAAGACCCTGCAGACAGTGAGTACTACCTTGGCATCTCTTTCGACAGGCCTCGACAATTATGGCAGAGGTGATCAACAAGAGACACATGCCAGGGTGGTATAGTGCCCATTACCGGCTCCGATCAAAGCATTCTCAAGAGGGAGGGCTGTCATCGTTGTCGCTACCCGTTTGCGCAAGGCTCTGTCGACCACAAGTACATCAGTTTCAACAATGACTACTTCCTCGACATTCGTTCGGCTGGGTCTCATCGTCCAACTACTATTCCCAGGTCTTTCAAGTCATTCCCGCCTTCGGCTGCCACCGGACTTCGAGCTAGCCAAGACCATCGGTGCAATGGGACCCGGGTGGTTTCTCGACGGTGCCGGCTTGGGTCAAGCCGGATTTCATGGAGGGAGGGATTTTAGGAGCCCTCCTACTTGGTACATTTACATGGGCTGCTCCTTGGGCCACCCATGGACTTGGCCCGTCGGAGACCCATCACTGTATCTACAGCCAGGCACCAAAGGGGAGGGTATCCAGTGGATCACGGTTGAACGGCAACCCGGCGGCTCCCTTCTTCTACCTCCATCCCTCTTCCCCTTGTTCTCCCTGATCCCCAATCCTGTAACTCCATTGATGCTTGTAATCCAACCTTGTATCCACTGTAAGAGCAATATATCGTGAGAGAGGCATCTGGTACCTTACATCTGGTATCAGAGACCAGGAACCATTCTTCCCTTGCGTTTCGTCAAGCCGTCCGCATCTAGTAGCCATGGATCCATCATGCAGAGTATCTCGAGCAGATCGACGCCATGCTCGACGCCTACACCGACGCCACCAAGGCCCTCACCAGAAAGTGGACGCTCTTGTCGTCAGTTGGACCATCAGTACACCCACTGTCAGCCACAACCACCATCCCATCCACCATCGCCGACCCCCTTCGCCGGAGAGCAATAACCGACGCACTCGGCGCCGGTCCCGATGCCTCCCTGCTCCACCACCAAGGCCGAGAGTCCACGACTCCAACAGGCCACCACCGTCTACCTCGACTGGCCATCGACCACAACACCACCAGCGCACCTCGGCCTCAAGCCCGTGGCCAACCTCTGGAACACCACGGCGGCCATCGTGGCCGGCACCTGTCGTCCCGGCTGCAAGTTTGGCGCCCTCAACATTCCTTCGTGTGTCAGCACAGCCCACTGCTCCATGTCCAGGTTCCATCCCCCACGCCTATCTCCGCCAGCACTCGCCACATTGATGCTGGAAGACCAGACGAGTACGCGCTCGGTGCAGCCACTCCTGACGTCGCCATCGAACTGCTTCCTCCCAGGCGTCTCCTCATTCATCAACAAGGCCCACGAGGCCTCTGCTGTTCGGCACGGTGCGTCGCGGGCTGCATCACCATGGTGCCTCTGACCTGTTCGACAGAATGCTTGAACCAGGACAAGCACACTGGTGTTCTCATCTCCAATCACGACAGTGTCGCTTTGCTCCAGCAGCCTTACCGATGCTCGTCACCGACGTCCTTCACTCGGTAACGACGTCGATTCGATGCAGCTTTCCGGAACCATGACCTGGACGTCTCGCGCCCACAAGGCACGAAGGGCTGCCGATACGGCCGACACCATGGCCATCATTCTGGTGCATCATAGTGCAGAGCGGAATGAGGTTCGACCCACTCCGTGGCCGTCATTTTCTGGCTCTCATGAAGAGGACACTGCAGATTCAGATTTCCGTGTGCGATTGTTCGGGCATGTGAAGAAATGGGTGTCATGACAAAGAACTCTCCAGCAATCTTGGTCTGCAGTTAAGGCTATTGGAGTCCTTCCCATCTTGTGCTCCGCACTAGTATCACAGTGCATTGGAAGTTTTTGAGCAGTTCAACTCGAGACATCGTGGAGGTATCTACTAGGTGTGTACCAGAAACCAGGTTCCTCACAGAAGGTCATGTACTGGATCCATATGGTGGCAAGAACTTCTCTATGATCGGCGATTAACGGATGTCCGACTGAAATGGTGGCCAAAACTACCAATGGTGAGCCTCCTGATGACTACCATTCTTGTGTTGCTAATTTTGGTACACCTGCGACTATCTTATGATGACCTTGATTCATTGGATTTTATTGAGCCTCAATTTCTAGTTTTGATAGCAAGTCAGGAGTGGGCTAGATGTTTTTGCCTTTAGAAATTATGGCATGCTAGTACCTTGCCCATCAATGCCAGGAGCAGTGGAATTATGTAAGCACCACATGCTATACAATGACCGGCTGTGGAATGCAGTTCTGAACACTTAAGTCAAGCATGTTGCTGCCAAACAGTGGTGGCGGAAACTTTGAGTCTTGGAACATTTCCTACCGGGTAGGTTATCTGATCTATATAGATTTTATCAACATTGCATTGTTGGGTTCAGAGGCGATAACTTGGGAAGCAACTTCACTACAAGGCTTGCTGTCCATTCATGTTGTGTATCCAGCACGGGGAGGTACTGAATATCTTGTCCATGACATGTGTTCTTCTGAATTTTATTGGACGGGTTTGCATTCCTAAGGAAGCTGATACATTGGTTCCAATACTTCAGTTCTGATTGTCATTACTTCTCTCCTACATAGCAGAAAAGCTTGTTTTGTTGGGAGTACCCTTCTGCTGACTGGAAGTACCAGCCTATGGAACATGTTACAAGAGGAAACTGCTTCCTGTGTTATCCTGTCTTGTCTCGGTGGGCTCATCAGCAAGCGACAGTTTATCCGCTTTTTCTGACAACAATTATGTCCGTGATTCAGATTTGGCACATCCCTTGAAGGCAGTGTTCACAGAGGCGAGCGCACACTAATGCAGTACAGAGGAAAGAATTCAAGAGCAACACTTGTGTAAGCTTGAGCATCTATCTGGTAGTGAGTTTTGTCGCAGAGCCTAATTGAGTGGGAGCAGTGCCCTGATAAGAGTTCTTATGGGATAACAACCTGGGTCGTATCCTTTATGCGCGAGCACTATCAGGGCGTTGATGGCATTGCTATTTGAGTGCCCATTATCTCTAGGTAAGAGTTTTATTGCTGGGGCCTTGACTACAGTACTGAAAAATGTACTCAACGGGAATGAGCAAGGTGCAAACAATAGGAATGACAACGGAACAGTCCAACTGGCTGCTCGGTTCAACATATTGGGATCACACTGACATAAAGTTTATGACCTGGATGGTCTGGATACATGGCAGAGCAAGTTTCTCATATGGGCAAAAACATTTGCCGGTCAGTTGATCACCATTTTGTCACTCTCTGAACCCGATGAGGTCAGGTATGCAGGAACACAAATGAGCTGTGATTGATAAGCATCATGGATGGAACTCCTTATGCCATCCTGCTCAGGGGCTCTTCTCAATTCATCTGTGGATAGTTGTGGTGGGTGCTTTGTCAGCGAAGCGCGGCCATGAGTGGTTTAGTCGACCACGAGTACTACCTTGTTGAAGCCGACCAGACCCTGCAGACAGCGTACTACCTTGGCATCTCTTTCGACAGGCCGTCGACAATTATGATGGAGAGGTGATCAACAAGAGAGCACATGCCAGGGGTGGTATAGTGCCCATTACCGCTCCGATCAGAGGCATTCTCAAGGAGGGAGGCTGTCATCGTTGTCGCTACCCGCTTTGCGCAAGCTCTGTCGACCACAAGTACTACATCAGCTTCAACAATGACTACTTCCTCGACAGTTCGGTCGCTGGGTCGTCATCGCCACAACTACTATTCCCGGTCGTTCAAGTCATTCCGCCTTCGGCTGCCACCGTGATCTGATGAGCTAGCCAAGGACCATCGAGTGCAATGGGACCCGGGTGTTTCTCGACGGTGCCGGCTTGGGGTCAGCCGGATTTCATGGAGGGGGATTTAGGAGCCCTCCTAGCTTGGTACATTTACATGGGCTGCCCTTGGCCAGCCCATGGACTTGGCCCGTCGAGACCCATCACTGTACTACATAAGCCAGGCACCCAGAAGGGAGGGTATCCATGATCACGGTTGAACGGCACCCGGCGGCTCCCTTCTCCTACCTCCATCCCTCTTCCCTTGTTCTCCCTGATCCCCAATCCTGTAACTCCATTGATGCTTGTAATCCAACCTTGTATCCACTGTAAGAGCAATATTCGTGAGAGAGGCATCTGGTACCTTACATCTGGTATCAGAGACCAGGAACCACTTCTTCCCTTGCGTTTCGTCAACCCGTCCGCATCTAGTAGCCATGGATCCAATCGTGCAGAGGTATCTCGAGCAGATCGACGCCATGCTCGACGCCTACACCACCCACCAAGGCCCTCACCGAGAAAGTGAACGCTCTTGTCGTCAGTTGGACCATCAGTACACACCCACTGTCAGCCACACCACCATCCACAATCCACCATCGCCGGACCCCTTCGCCGGAGAGCAATACCGACGCATCGGCGCCGGTCCCCGATGCCTCCTGCTCCACCACCAGGCCGAGGAGGTCCACGACTCCAACACGGCCACCACCGTCTACCCGACCTGGCCATCGACCACACACCACCAGCGCACTCCCTCAAGCCCGTGGCCAACCTCTGGAACACCACGGCGGCCATCGTGGCCGGCACCTGTCGTCCCGGCGGCAAGTTTGGCGCCCTCAACATTCCTTCGTGGCAGCATCAGCCCACTGCTCCATGTCCAGGTTCCATCCCCCACGCTATCTCCGACAGCACTCGCCACATTGATGCTGGAAGACCAGACGATACGCGCTCGTGGCAGCCACTCCTGACGTCGCCATCGAACTTGCCGTCCTCCCAGGCGTCTCCTCATTCATCAACAGGCCCACGAGGCTCTTTGTTCGGCACGGTGCGTCGCTAGGCTGCATCACCATGGTGCCTCTGACCTGTTCGACAGAATGCTTGAACCAGGACAACAGCCACACTGGTGTTCTCATCTCCACACGACAGTGTCGCTTCTCCAGCAGCCGTACCGCTCGTCACCGACCTCCTTCACTCGGGTAACGACGTCGATTCATGCAGCTGTTCCGGAACCATGACCTGGACGTCTCGCCGCCCACAAGGCACGAAGGGCTCCGATACGGCCGACACCATGGCCATCAATCTGGTGCATCATAGTGCAGAGCGAATGGGTTGACCCACTCCGTGGCCGTCATTTTCTGGCTCTCATGAAGAGACACTGCAGATTCAGATTTCCGTGTGCGATTGTTCGGCAGGTGAAGAAAATGGGTGTCATGAGCAAAGAACTCTCCAGCAATCTTGTTCTGCAGTTAAGGCTATTGGAGTCCTTCCCATCTTGTGCTCCAGCTAGTATCACGTGCATTGGAAGTTTTTGAGCATTTCAAGTCCGAGAGCATCGTGGAGGTATCTACTAGGTGTGTACCGAAACCAGTGTCTCCAAGAGGTCATGTCTGGATCCATATGGTGGCAAGAACTATCTCTATGATCAGCGATTAACGGATTCCGACTGAATGGTGGCCAAAACTACCAAATGTGAGCCTCTGATGACTACCATTCTTGTGTTGCTAATTTTGGTACACCTGCGACTATCTTGGATGATGACCTGATTCATTGGATTTTATTGAGCCTCAATTCTCGTTATTGATAACAAGTCAGGAGTGGGCTAGATGTTTTTGCCTTTAGAAATTATGGCGTGCTAGTAATCTTGCCCATCAATGCCAGGAGCAGTGGAATTTATGTAAGCACCACATGCTATACAATGACGCGGCTGTGGAATGCAGTTCTGAACACTAAGTCAAGCATGTTGCTGGCCAAACATGGTGGCGAAACTTGAGTCTTGGAACATTTCTACCACGTAGGTTATCTGATCTATATAGATTTTATCAACATTGCTTGTTGGGTTCAGAGGCGATACATGGGAAGCAACTTCACTACAAGGGCTTGCGGTCCTATTCATGTTGTGTACTCCAGCCACGGGAGGGTACTAATATCTGTCCATGACAGTGTTTCTTCTGATTTTTATTGGACGAGGTTGCATTCCTAAGGAAGCTGGATAGCAGTGGTTCCAATACTTCAGTTCTGAGTGTCATTACTTCTCTCCTACATAGCAGAAACTTGTTTTGTTGGAGTACCCTTGTGGACTGGGAAGTACCAGCCTATGGAACAGTTACAAGAGGAAACTGCTTCCTGTGTTATCCATGTACTTGTCTCGGTGGGCTCATCAGCAAGCGATAGTTTATACCGCTTTTTCTGACAACAAGAATGTGCCGGTGATTCAGATTTTGGCACATCCCATTGAAGGCAGTGTTCACAAGAGGCGAGCGCACACTAATGCAGTACAGGAAAGAATTCAAGAGCAACACTTGTGTAAGCTGGAGCATCTATCTGGTAGTGAGTTTTGTCGCAGAGCTAATTGAGTGGGAGCAGTGCCCTGATAAGAGTTCTTATGGGATAAAACCGGGGTCGTATCCTTTATGGCGAGCACTATCAGGGCGTTGATGGCATTGCTATTTGAGTGCCCATTATCTCTAGGTAAAGGTTTATTGCTGGGGCCTTGACTACAAGTACTGAAAAATGTACTCAACGGGAATGAGCAAGGTGCGAAACAATAGGAAGACACAGGACAGTCCAACTGGCTGGCCTTCAACATATTGGGATCACATGACATAAAGTTTATGACCTGGATGGTCTGGCATACATGGCAGAGCAAGTTTCCATATGGGCAAAAACATTTGCCGTCTATGCCGGCAGTGATCACCAGTTGTCACTCTCTGAACCCGATGAGGTCAGGTATGCGAACACAAAGAGCTGTGATTGATAAGCATCATGGATGGAACTCCTTATGCCATCCTTGCTCAGGGGCTCTTCTCAATTCATCTGTGGTAGTTTGGATGGGTGCTTTGTCAGCGAAGCGCGGGCCATGAGTGGTTTATTCGACCACGAGTATACCTTGTTGAACCGACCAAGACCCTGCAGACAGCGAGTACTACCTTGGCATCTCTTTCGACAGGCCGTCGACATTATGATGCAGAGGTGTCAACAAGAGAGCACATGCCAGGGTGGTATAGTGCCCATTACCGGCTCCGATCAAGAGCATTCTCAAGGAGGGAGGGCTGTCATCGTTGTCGCTACCCCGCTTTGCGCAAGGCTCTGTCGACCACAAGTACTACATCAGCTTCAACATGACTACTTCCTCGACAGTTCGTCCGCTGGGTCGTCATCGTCCACATAACTATTCATCCCAGGTCGTTCAAGTCATTCCCGCCTTCGCGTGCCACCTCAGCGACTTCGGCTAGACCAGGACCATCGAGTGCAATGGGACCCGGGTGGTTTCGCGACGGTGCCGGCTTGGGTCAGCCGGATTCATGGAGGGAGGATGTATGAAGCCCTCCTAGCTTGGTACATTTACATGGGCTGCCCTTGGGCCAGCCCATGGACTTGGCCCGTCGGAGACCCATCACTGTAGCTACATAAGCCAGGCAACAAGAGGGGAGGGTATCCAGTGGATCACGGTTGAACGGCACCACGGCGGCTCCCTTCTCCTACCTCCATCCCTCTTCCCCTTGTTCTCCCCTGATCCCCAATCCTGTACTCCATTGATGCTTTTAATCCAACCTGTACTCCACTTAAAGGCAATATATCGTGAGAGAGGCATCTGGTACCTTACATCTGGTATCAGAGACCAGGAACCACTTCTTCCCTTGCGTTTCGTCAACCCGTCCGCATCTAGTAGCCATGGATCCATCCATGCAGGAGTATCTCGAGCAGATCGACGCCATGCTCGACGCCTACACACCGACGCCACAAGGCCCTCACAAGAAAGTGGACGCTCTTGTCGTCAGTTGGACCATCAGTACACCCACTGTCAGCCACAACCACCATCCCAATCCACCATCGCCGACCCTTCCGCCGGAGAGCAATACCGACGCATCGGCGCCGGTCCCCGATGCCTCCTGCTCCACCACCAAGGCCGAGGAGGTCCAGACTCCAACACGGCCACCACCGTCCTACCCGACCTGGCCATCGACCCACAACACCACCAGCGCCTCGGCCTCAAGCCCGTGGCCAACCTCTGGAACCCACGGCGGCCATCGTGGCCGGCACTGTCGTCCCGGCGGCAAGTTTGGCGCCCTCCAACATTCCTTCGTGGTCAGCATCAGCCCACTGCTCCATGTCCAGTTCCATCCCCCACGCCTATCTCCGACAGCACTCGCCACATTGAGGCTGGAAGACCAGACGAGTACGCGCTCGTGGCAGCCACTCCTGACGTCGCCATCGAACTTGCCGTCCTCCCAGGCGTCTCCTATTCATCACAAGGCCCACGAGGCCTCTGCTTTGTCGGCACGGTGCGTCGCTGGGCTGCATCACCATGGTGCCTCTGACCTGTTCGACAGAATGCTTGAACCAGGACAACACACACTGGTGTTCTCATCTCCAATCACGACAGTGTCGCTGCTCCCAGCAGCCGTACCGATGCTCTTCACCGACCTCCTCACTGGGTAACGATGTCGATTCGATGCAGCTGTTCCGGAACCATGACCTGGACGTCTCCCGCCCACAAGGCACGAAGGGCTGCCGATACGGCCGACACCATGGCCATCAATTCTGGTGCATCATTGTGCAGAGCGGAATGAGGTTCACCCACTCCGTGGCCGTCATTTTCTGGCTCTCATGAAGAGGACACTGCAGATTCAGATTTCCGTGTGCGATTGTTGGGCATGTGAAGAAAATGGGTGTCATGAGCAAAGAACTCTCCAGCAATCTTGGTCTGCAGTTAAGGCTATTGAGTCCTTCCCATCTTGTGCTCCAGCTAGTATCACAGTGCATTGGAAGTTTTTGACAGTTCAAGTCTGAGAGCATCGTGGAGGTGTCTACTAGGTTGGTACCAGAAACCAGGTTCCTCCAAGAAGGTCTGTACTGGATCCATATGGTGGCAAGAACTATCTCTATGATCAGGCGATTAACGGATGTCCGACTGAAATGGGGCAAAACTACCAAATGGTGAGCCTCCTGATGACTACCATTCTTGTGTTGCTAATTTTGGTACACCTGCGACTATCTTGGATGATGACCTTGATTCATTGGATTTTATTGAGCCTCAATTTCTAGTTATTGATAAGCAAGTCAGGGAGTGGGCTAGATGTTTTTGCCTTTAGAAATTATGCATGCTAGTAATCTTGCCCATCAATGCCAGGAGCAGTGGAATTTATGTAAGCCACCACATGCTATACAATGACGCGGCTGTGGATGCAGTTCGAACACTTAAGTCAAGCATGTTGCTGCCAAACAGTGGTGGCGGAAACTTTGAGTCTTGGAACATTTCCTACACGGGTAGGTTATCTGATCTATATAGATTTTATCAACATTGCATTGTTGGTTCAAGGCGATACATGGAAGCAACTTCACTACAAGGCTGCTGTCCTATTCATGTTGTGTACTCCAGCCACGGGAGGTACTGAAATCTTGTACATGACAGTGTTTCTTCTGAATTTTATTGGACGAGGTTTGCATTCCTAAGAAGCTGGATAGCAGTGGTTCCAATACTTCAGTTCTGAGTGTCATTACTTCTCTCCTCATAGCAGAAAAGCTTGTTTTGTTGGGAGAACCCTTGTGCTGACTGGGAAGTACCAGCCTATGGAACAGTTACAAGAGGAAATTGCTTCCTGTGTTACCATGTACTTGTCTCGTGGGCTCATCAAGCAAGCGACAGTTTATCCGCTTTTTCTGAACACAAGTATGTCCGGTGATTCAGATTTTGGCACATCCCATGTGAAGGCAGTGTTCACAAGAGGCAAGCGCACACTAATGCAGTACAGAGGAAATATTCAAGAGCAACACTTGTGTAAGCTTGAGCATCTATCTGGTAGTGAGTTTGTCCAAGCCTAATTGAGTGGGAGCAGTGCCCTGATAAGAGTTCTTATGGGAAAAACCTGGGTCGTATCCTTTATGCACGACACTATCAGGGCGTTGATGGCTTGCTATTGAGTGCCCATTATCTCTAGTTAAATAGTTTATTGCTGGGGCCTTGACTACAAGTACTGAAAAAATGTACTCAACGGGAATGAGCAAGGTGCAAACAATAGGAATGACAACGGAACAGTCCAACTGGCTGCTCGGTTCAACATATTGGGATCACACTGACATAAAGTTTATGACCTGGATGGTCTGGTATAAATGGCAGAGCAAGTTTCCATATGGGCAAAACCATTTGCCGGTCAGTTGATCACCAGTTGTCACTCTCTGAACCCGATGAGGTCAGGTATGCAGGAACACAAATGAGCTGTGATTGATAAGCATCATGGATGGAACTCCTTATGCCATCCTTGCTCAGGGGCTCTCTCAATTCATCTGTGGATATTGGGATGGGTGCTTTGTCAGCGAAGCGCGGGCCATGAGTGGTTTAGTCGACCACGAGTACTACCTTGTTGAAGCCGACCAAGACCCTGCAGACAGTGAGTACTACCTTGGCATCTCTTTCGACAGGCCGTCGACAATTATGATGGCAGAGGTGATCACAAGGAGCACATGCCGGGTGTGGTATAGTGCCATTACCTACCGGCTCCGATCAATAG
>CM022303.1:677646689-677682759 GCA_011799875.1 Thinopyrum elongatum
AGCATTCTCAAGGAGGGAGGGCTGTCATCGTTGTCGTACCCGCTTTGCGCAAGGCTCTGTCGACCACAAGTACTAATCAGCTTCAACAATGACTACTTCCTCGACAGTTCGTTCGCGGTCGTCATCGTCCAACTACTATTCCACCAGGTCGTTCAAGTCATTCCCGCCTTCGGCTGCCACGCGACTTCGAGCTAGCCAAGGACATCGAGTGCAATGGGACCCGGGTGGTTCTCGAGTGCCGGCTGGGGTCAAGCCGGTTTCATGGAGGGAGGGATGTTAGGAGCCCTCCTAGCTTGGTACATTTACATGGGCTGCTCCTTGGGCCAGCCCATGGACTTGGCCCGTCGGAGACCCATCACGTAGCTACATAAGCCAGGCACACAGAAGGGAGGGTATCCAGTGGATCACGGTTGAACGGCACAGGCGGCTCCCTTCTCCTACCTCCATCCCTTTCCCCTTGTTCTCCCTTGATCCCCAATCGTAACTCCATTGATGCTTGTAATCCAACCTTGTATCCACTGTAAGAGCATATATCGTGAGGGAGGCATCTGGTACCTACATCTGGTATCAGAGACCAGGAACCACTTCTTCCCTTGCGTTTCGTCAAGCCCGTCGCATCTAGTAGCCATGGATCCATCATGCAGGAGTATCTCGAGCAGATCGACGCCATGCTCGACGCCTACCCGACGCCCCAAGGCCTCACCGAGAAAGTGGACGCTTGTCGTCAGGTGGACCATCAGTACACCCACTGTCCGCACCAACCACCATCCAATCCCCACCATCGCCGACCCCTTCGCCGGAGAGCAATACCGACGCATCGGCGCCGGTCCCCGATGCCTCCTGCTCACCACCCAAGGCCGAGGAGGTCCACGACTCCAACACGGCCACCACCAGTTACCTCGACTGGCCATCGACCAAACACCACCAGCGCACTCGGCCTCAAGCCCGTGGCCAACCTCTGGAACACCACGGCGGCCATCGTGGCGGCACCTGTCGTCGGCGGCAAGTTTGGCGCCCTCACATTCTCGTGGTCAGCATCAGCCCACTGCTCATGTCAGGTTCCATCCCCCACGCCTATCTCCGACAGCACTCGCCACATTGATGCTGGAAGACCAGACGAGTACGCGCTGTGGCAGCCACTCCTGACGTCGCCATCGAACTTGCCGTCCTCCCAGGCTCTCCTCATTCATCAACAAGGCCCACGAGGCCTCTCTGTTCGACGGTGCGTCGCTGGGTGCATCACCATGGTGCCTCTGACCTGTTCGACAGAATGCTTGAACCAGGACAAAAGCACACTGGTGTTCTCATCTCCAATCACGACAGTGTCGTGCCTCCAGCAGCCGTACCGATGCTCGTCACCGACCTCCTTCACTCGGGGGGTACGACGTCGATTCGATGCAGCTGTTCCGGAACCATGACCTGGACGTCTTGCCGCCCACAAGGCACGAAGGGCTGCCGATACGGCCGACACCATGGCCATCAATTCTGGGTGCATCATAGTGCAGAGCGGAATGAGGTTTGACCCACTCCGTGGCCGTCATTTCTGGCTCTCATGAAGAGGACACTGCAGATTCAGATTTCCGTGTGCGATTGTTGGGCCATGTGAAGAAAATGGGTGTCATGAGCAAAGAACTCTCCAGCAATCTTGGTCTGCAGTTAAGGCTATTGGAGTCCTTCCCATCTGTGCTCCAGCTAGTATCAAGTGCATTGGAAGTTTTTGAGCAGTTCAAGTCCGAGAGCATCGTGGAGGGGTTCACTAGGTGTGTACCAGAAACCAGGTTCCTCAAGAAGGTCATGTACTGGATCCATATGGTGGCAAGAACTATCTCTATGATCAGGCGATTAACGGATGTCCGACTGAAATGGTGGCCAAAACTACCAAATGGTGAGCCTCCTGATGACTACCATTCTTGTGTTGCTAATTTTGGTACCACCTGCGACTATCTTGGATGATGACCTTGATTCATTGGATTTTATTGAGCCTCAATTCTAGTTTTGATAAGCAAGTCAGGAGTGGGCTAGATGTTTTTGCCTTTAGAAATTATGGCTGCTAGTAATCTTGCCCATCAATGCCAGGAGCAGTGGAATTTATGTAAGCACCACATGCTATACAATGACGCGGCTGTGGAATGCAGTTCTGAACACTGTTCAAGCATGTTGCTGCCAAACAGTGGTGGCGGAAACTTTGAGTCTTGGAACATTTCCTACACGGTAGGTTATCTGATCTATATAGATTTTATCAAAATTGCATTGGGTTCAGAGGCGATACATGGAAGCAACTTCACTACAAGGGCTTGCTGTCCTATTCATGTTGTGTACTCCAGCCAAGGGGAGGTACTGAATATCTTGCATGACAGTGTTTCTTCTGAATTTTATTGGAGAGGTTTGCATTCCTAAGGAAGCTGGATAGCAGTGGTTCCAATACTTCAGTTTGAGTGTCATTACTTCTCTCCTACATAGCAGAAAAGCTTGTTTTGTTGGGAGTACCCTTGTGCTGACTGGGAAGTACCAGCCTATGGAACAGTTACAAGAGGAAATGCTTCTGTGTTATCCATGTACTTGTCTCGGGGGCTCATCAGCAAGCGAAGTTATCCGCTTTTTCTGACAACAAGTATGTGCCGGTGATTCAGATTTTGGCACATCCCATTGAAGGCAGTGTTCACAAGAGGCGAGCGCACACTAATGCAGTACAGAGGAAGAATTCAAGAGCAACACTTGTGTAAGCTTGAGCACTATCTGGTAGTGAGTTTGTCGCAGAGCCTAATTGAGTGGGGAGCAGTGCCCTGATAAGAGTCTTATGGGATAAAACTGGGTCGTATCCTTTATGGCGAGCATATCAGGGCGTTGATGGCATTGCTATTTGAGTGCCCATTATCTCTAGGTAAATAGTTTATTGCTGGGGCCTTGACTCACAGTACTGAAAAAATGTACTCACGGGAATGAGCAAGGTGCAAACAATAGGAATGACAACGGACAGTCCAACTGGCTGCTCGGTCAACATATTGGGATCACACTGACATAAAGTTTATGACCTGGATGGTCTGGATACATGGCAGAGCAAGTTTCTCATATGGGCAAAAAAATTTGCCGGTCGTGATCACCAGTTGTCACTCTCTGAACCCGATGAGGTCAGGTATGCAGGAACACAAATGAGCTGTGATTGATAAGCATCATGGATGGAACTCTATGCCATCCTTGCTCAGGGGCTCTTCTCAATTCATCTGTGGAGTTGGGTGGGTGCTTTGTCAGCGAAGCGCGGGCACCATGAGTGGTTTAGCGACCCCGAGTAACTACCTTGTTGAAGCCGACCAAGACCCTGCAGACAGCGAGTACTACCTTGGCATCTCTTTCGACAGGCCGTCGACAATTATGATGGCAGAGGTGATCAACAAGAGAGCACATGCCAGGGGTGGTATAGTGCCCATTACCGGCTCCGATCAAGAGCATTCTCAAGGAGGGAGGGCTGTCATCGTTGTCGCTACCCGCTTTGCGCAAGGCTCTGTCGACCACAAGTACTACATCAGCTTCAACAATGACTACTTCCTCGACAGTTCGGTCCGCTGGGTCGTCATCGTCCACAACTACTATTCCCAGGTCGTTCAAGTCATTCCCGCCTTCGGCTGCCACCGCGACTTCGAGCTAGCCAAGGACCATCGAGTGCAATGGGACCCGGGTGGTTCTCGACGGTGCCGGCTTGGGGTCAAGCCGGATTTCATGGAGGGAGGGATGTTAGGAGCCCTCCTAGCTTGGTACATTTACATGGGCTGCTCCTTGGGCCAGCCCATGGACTTGGCCCGTCGGAGACCCATCACGGTAGCTACATAAGCCAGGCACACAGAAGGGGAGGGTATCCAGTGGATCACGGTTGAACGGCACCCGGCGGCTCCCTTCTCCTACCTCCATCCCTCTTCCCCTTGTTCTCCCTGATCCCCAATCCTGTGACTCCATTGATGCTTGTAATCCAACCTTGTATCCACTATAAGAGCAATATATCGTGAGAGAGGCATCTGGTACCTTACATCTGGTATCAGAGACCAGGAACCACTTCTTCCCTTGCGTTTCGTCAAGCCCGTCCGCATCTAGTAGCCATGGATCCATCCATGCAGGAGTATCTCGAGCAGATCGACGCCATGCTCGACGCCTACACCGACGCCACCAAGGCCCTCACCGAGAAAGTGGACGCTCTTGTCGTCAGTTGGACCATCAGTACACCCACTGTCAGCCACAACCACCATCCCAATCCACCATCGCCGACCCCTTCGCCGGAGAGCAATACCGACGCATCGGCGCCGGTCCCCGATGCCTCCTGCTCCACCACCAAGGCCGAGGAGGTCCACGACTCCAACACGGCCACCACCGTCTACCTCGACCTGGCCATCGACCACAACACCACCAGCGCACTCGGCCTCAAGCCCGTGGCCAACCTCTGGAACACCACGGCGGCCATCGTGGCCGGCACCTGTCGTCCCGGCGGCAAGTTTGGCGCCCTCAACATTCCTTCGGTGGTCAGCATCAGCCCACTGCTCCATGTCCAGGTTCCATCCCCCACGCCTATCTCCGACAGCACTCGCCACATTGATGCTGGAAGACCAGACGAGTACGCGCTCGTGGCAGCCACTCCTGACGTCGCCATCGAACTTGCCGTCCTCCCAGGCGTCTCCTCATTCATCAACAAGGCCCACGAGGCCTCTGCTGTTCGGCACGGTGCGTCGCTGGGCTGCATCACCATGGTGCCTCTGACCTGTTCGACAGAATGCTTGAACCAGGACAACAGCACACTGGTGTTCTCATCTCCAATCACGACAGTGTCGCTGCTCCCAGCAGCCGTACCGATGCTCGTCACCGACCTCCTTCACTCGGGTAACGATGTCGATTCGATGCAGCTGTTCCGGAACCATGACCTGGACGTCTCGCCGCCCACAAGGCACGAAGGGCTGCCGATACGGCCGACACCATGGCCATCAATTCTGGTGCATCATAGTGCAGAGCGGAATGAGGTTCGACCCACTCCGTGGCCGTCATTTTCTGGCTCTCATGAAGAGGACACTGCAGATTCAGATTTCCGTGTGCGATTGTTCGGGCATGTGAAGAAAATGGGTGTCATGAGCAAAGAACTCTCCAGCAATCTTGGTCTGCAGTTAAGGCTATTGGAGTCCTTCCCATCTTGTGCTCCAGCTAGTATCACAGTGCATTGGAAGTTTTTGAGCAGTTCAAGTCTGAGAGCATCGTGGAGGTGTCTACTAGGTGTGTACCAGAAACCAGGTTCCTCCAAGAAGGTCATGTACTGGATCCATATGGTGGCAAGAACTATCTCTATGATCAGGCGATTAGCGGATGTCCGACTGAAATGGTGGCCAAAACTACCAAATGGTGAGCCTCCTGATGACTACCATTCTTGTGTTGCTAATTTTGGTACACCTGCGACTATCTTGGATGATGACCTTGATTCATTGGATTTTATTGAGCCTCAATTTCTAGTTATTGATAAGCAAGTCAGGGAGTGGGCTAGATGTTTTTGCCTTTAGAAATTATGGCATGCTAGTAATCTTGCCCATCAATGCCAGGAGCAGTGGAATTTATGTAAGCACCACATGCTATACAATGACGCGGCTGTGGAATGCAGTTCTGAACACTTAAGTCAAGCATGTTGCTGCCAAACAGTGGTGGCGGAAACTTTGAGTCTTGGAACATTTCCTACACGGGTAGGTTATCTGATCTATATAGATTTTATCAACATTGCATTGTTGGGTTCAGAGGCGATACATGGGAAGCAACTTCACTACAAGGGCTTGCTGTCCTATTCATGTTGTGTACTCCAGCCACGGGGAGGTACTGAATATCTTGTACATGACAGTGTTTCTTCTGAATTTTATTGGACGAGGTTTGCATTCCTAAGGAAGCTGGATAGCAGTGGTTCCAATACTTCAGTTCTGAGTGTCATTACTTCTCTCCTACATAGCAGAAAAGCTTGTTTTGTTGGGAGTACCCTTGTGCTGACTGGGAAGTACCAGCCTATGGAACAGTTACAAGAGGAAATTGCTTCCTGTGTTATCCATGTACTTGTCTCGGTGGGCTCATCAGCAAGCGACAGTTTATCCGCTTTTTCTGACAACAAGTATGTGCCGGTGATTCAGATTTTGGCACATCCCATTGAAGGCAGTGTTCACAAGAGGCAAGCGCACACTAATGCAGTACAGAGGAAAGAATTCAAGAGCAACACTTGTGTAAGCTTGAGCATCTATCTGGTAGTGAGTTTGTCGCAGAGCCTAATTGAGTGGGAGCAGTGCCCTGATAAGAGTTCTTATGGGATAAAACCTGGGTCGTATCCTTTATGCACGAGCACTATCAGGGCGTTGATGGCATTGCTATTTGAGTGCCCATTATCTCTAGGTAAATAGTTTATTGCTGGGGCCTTGACTACAAGTACTGAAAAAATGTACTCAACGGGAATGAGCAAGGTGCAAACAATAGGAATGACAACGGAACAGTCCAACTGGCTGCTCGGTTCAACATATTGGGATCACACTGACATAAAGTTTATGACCTGGATGGTCTGGTATACATGGCAGAGCAAGTTTCTCATATGGGCAAAAACATTTGCCGGTCAGTTGATCACCAGTTGTCACTCTCTGAACCCGATGAGGTCAGGTATGCAGGAACACAAATGAGCTGTGATTGATAAGCATCATGGATGGAACTCCTTATGCCATCCTTGCTCAGGGGCTCTTCTCAATTCATCTGTGGATAGTTGGGATGGGTGCTTTGTCAGCGAAGCGCGGGCCATGAGTGGTTTAGTCGACCATGAGTACTACCTTGTTGAAGCCGACCAAGACCCTGCAGACAGTGAGTACTACCTTGGCATCTCTTTCGACAGGCCGTCGACAATTATGATGGCAGAGGTGATCAACAAGAGAGCACATGCCAGGGGTGGTATAGTGCCCATTACCGGCTCCGATCAAGAGCATTCTCAAGGAGGGAGGGCTGTCATCGTTGTCGCTACCCGCTTTGCGCAAGGCTCTGTCGACCACAAGTACTATATCAGCTTCAACAATGACTACTTCCTCGACAGTTCGTTCGGCTGGGTCGTCATCGTCCACAACTACTATTCCCAGGTCGTTCAAGTCATTCCCGCCTTCGGCTGCCACCGTGACTTCGAGCTAGCCAAGGACCATCGAGTGCAATGGGACCCGGGTGGTTCTCGACGGTGCCGGCTTGGGGTCAAGCCGGATTTCATGGAGGGAGGGATGTTAGGAGCCCTCCTAGCTTGGTACATTTACATGGGCTGCTCCTTGGGCCAGCCCATGGACTTGGCCCGTCGGAGACCCATCACTGTAGCTACATAAGCCAGGCACACAGAAGGGGAGGGTATCCAGTGGATCACGGTTGAACGGCACCCGGCGGCTCCCTTCTCCTACCTCCATCCCTCTTCCCCTTGTTCTCCCTGATCCCCAATCCTGTAACTCCATTGATGCTTGTAATCCAACCTTGTATCCACTGTAAGAGCAATATATCGTGAGAGAGGCATCTGGTACCTTACATCTGGTATCAGAGACCAGGAACCACTTCTTCCCTTGCGTTTCGTCAAGCCCGTCCGCATCTAGTAGCCATGGATCCATCCATGCAGGAGTATCTCGAGCAGATCGACGCCTACACCGACGCCACCAAGGCCCTCACCGAGAAAGTGGACGCTCTTGTCGTCAGTTGGACCATCAGTACACCCACTGTCAGCCACAACCACCATCCCAATCCACCATCGCCGACCCCTTCGCCGGAGAGCAATACCGACGCATCGGCGCCGGTCCCCGATGCCTCCTGCTCCACCACCAAGGCCGAGGAGGTCCACGACTCCAACACGGCCACCACCGTCTACCTCGACCTGGCCATCGACCACAACACCACCAGCGCACTCGGCCTCAAGCCCGTGGCCAACCTCTGGAACACCACGGCGGCCATCGTGGCCGGCACCTGTCGTCCCGGCGGCAAGTTTGGCGCCCTCAACATTCCTTCGGTGGTCAGCATCAGCCCACTGCTCCATGTCCAGGTTCCATCCCCCACGCCTATCTCCGACAGCACTCGCCACATTGATGCTGGAAGACCAGACGAGTACGCGCTCGTGGCAGCCACTCCTGACGTCGCCATCGAACTTGCCGTCCTCCCAGGCGTCTCCTCATTCATCAACAAGGCCCACGAGGCCTCTGCTGTTCGGCACGGTGCGTCGCTGGGATGCATCACCATGGTGCCTCTGACCTGTTCGACAGAATGCTTGAACCAGGACAACAGCACACTGGTGTTCTCATCTCCAATCACGACAGTGTCGCTGCTCCCAGCAGCCGTACCGATGCTCGTCACCGACCTCCTTCACTCGGGTAACGATGTCGATTCGATGCAGCTGTTCCGGAACCATGACCTGGACGTCTCGCCGCCCACAAGGCACGAAGGGCTGCCGATACGGCCGACACCATGGCCATCAATTCTGGTGCATCATAGTGCAGAGCGGAATGAGGTTCGACCCACTCCGTGGCCGTCATTTTCTGGCTCTCATGAAGAGGACACTG
Organism: Thinopyrum elongatum; assembly: GCA_011799875.1. Taxonomy (NCBI): domain Eukaryota; kingdom Viridiplantae; phylum Streptophyta; class Magnoliopsida; order Poales; family Poaceae; genus Thinopyrum; species Thinopyrum elongatum. The sequence continues at coordinate 677,655,245 of CM022303.1, forward strand.
CAGATTCAGATTTCCGTGTGCGATTGTTCGGGCATGTGAAGAAAATGGGTGTCATGAGCAAAGAACTCTCCAGCAATCTTGGTCTGCAGTTAAGGCTATTGGAGTCCTTCCCATCTTGTGCTCCAGCTAGTATCACAGTGCATTGGAAGTTTTTGAGCAGTTCAAGTCTGAGAGCATCGTGGAGGTGTCTACTAGGTGTGTACCAGAAACCAGGTTCCTCCAAGAAGGTCATGTACTGGATCCATATGGTGGCAAGAACTATCTCTATGATCAGGCGATTAGCGGATGTCCGACTGAAATGGTGGCCAAAACTACCAAATGGTGAGCCTCCTGATGACTACCATTCTTGTGTTGCTAATTTTGGTACACCTGCGACTATCTTGGATGATGACCTTGATTCATTGGATTTTATTGAGCCTCAATTTCTAGTTATTGATAAGCAAGTCAGGGAGTGGGCTAGATGTTTTTGCCTTTAGAAATTATGGCATGCTAGTAATCTTGCCCATCAATGCCAGGAGCAGTGGAATTTATGTAAGCACCACATGCTATACAATGACGCGGCTGTGGAATGCAGTTCTGAACACTTAAGTCAAGCATGTTGCTGCCAAACAGTGGTGGCGGAAACTTTGAGTCTTGGAACATTTCCTACACGGGTAGGTTATCTGATCTATATAGATTTTATCAACATTGCATTGTTGGGTTCAGAGGCGATACATGGGAAGCAACTTCACTACAAGGGCTTGCTGTCCTATTCATGTTGTGTACTCCAGCCACGGGGAGGTACTGAATATCTTGTACATGACAGTGTTTCTTCTGAATTTTATTGGACGAGGTTTGCATTCCTAAGGAAGCTGGATAGCAGTGGTTCCAATACTTCAGTTCTGAGTGTCATTACTTCTCTCCTACATAGCAGAAAAGCTTGTTTTGTTGGGAGTACCCTTGTGCTGACTGGGAAGTACCAGCCTATGGAACAGTTACAAGAGGAAATTGCTTCCTGTGTTATCCATGTACTTGTCTCGGTGGGCTCATCAGCAAGCGACAGTTTATCCGCTTTTTCTGACAACAAGTATGTGCCGGTGATTCAGATTTTGGCACATCCCATTGAAGGCAGTGTTCACAAGAGGCAAGCGCACACTAATGCAGTACAGAGGAAAGAATTCAAGAGCAACACTTGTGTAAGCTTGAGCATCTATCTGGTAGTGAGTTTGTCGCAGAGCCTAATTGAGTGGGAGCAGTGCCCTGATAAGAGTTCTTATGGGATAAAACCTGGGTCGTATCCTTTATGCACGAGCACTATCAGGGCGTTGATGGCATTGCTATTTGAGTGCCCATTATCTCTAGGTAAATAGTTTATTGCTGGGGCCTTGACTACAAGTACTGAAAAAATGTACTCAACGGGAATGAGCAAGGTGCAAACAATAGGAATGACAACGGAACAGTCCAACTGGCTGCTCGGTTCAACATATTGGGATCACACTGACATAAAGTTTATGACCTGGATGGTCTGGTATACATGGCAGAGCAAGTTTCTCATATGGGCAAAAACATTTGCCGGTCAGTTGATCACCAGTTGTCACTCTCTGAACCCGATGAGGTCAGGTATGCAGGAACACAAATGAGCTGTGATTGATAAGCATCATGGATGGAACTCCTTATGCCATCCTTGCTCAGGGGCTCTTCTCAATTCATCTGTGGATAGTTGGGATGGGTGCTTTGTCAGCGAAGCGCGGGCCATGAGTGGTTTAGTCGACCATGAGTACTACCTTGTTGAAGCCGACCAAGACCCTGCAGACAGTGAGTACTACCTTGGCATCTCTTTCGACAGGCCGTCGACAATTATGATGGCAGAGGTGATCAACAAGAGAGCACATGCCAGGGGTGGTATAGTGCCCATTACCGGCTCCGATCAAGAGCATTCTCAAGGAGGGAGGGCTGTCATCGTTGTCGCTACCCGCTTTGCGCAAGGCTCTGTCGACCACAAGTACTATATCAGCTTCAACAATGACTACTTCCTCGACAGTTCGTTCGGCTGGGTCGTCATCGTCCACAACTACTATTCCCAGGTCGTTCAAGTCATTCCCGCCTTCGGCTGCCACCGTGACTTCGAGCTAGCCAAGGACCATCGAGTGCAATGGGACCCGGGTGGTTCTCGACGGTGCCGGCTTGGGGTCAAGCCGGATTTCATGGAGGGAGGGATGTTAGGAGCCCTCCTAGCTTGGTACATTTACATGGGCTGCTCCTTGGGCCAGCCCATGGACTTGGCCCGTCGGAGACCCATCACTGTAGCTACATAAGCCAGGCACACAGAAGGGGAGGGTATCCAGTGGATCACGGTTGAACGGCACCCGGCGGCTCCCTTCTCCTACCTCCATCCCTCTTCCCCTTGTTCTCCCTGATCCCCAATCCTGTAACTCCATTGATGCTTGTAATCCAACCTTGTATCCACTGTAAGAGCAATATATCGTGAGAGAGGCATCTGGTACCTTACATCTGGTATCAGAGACCAGGAACCACTTCTTCCCTTGCGTTTCGTCAAGCCCGTCCGCATCTAGTAGCCATGGATCCATCCATGCAGGAGTATCTCGAGCAGATCGACGCCTACACCGACGCCACCAAGGCCCTCACCGAGAAAGTGGACGCTCTTGTCGTCAGTTGGACCATCAGTACACCCACTGTCAGCCACAACCACCATCCCAATCCACCATCGCCGACCCCTTCGCCGGAGAGCAATACCGACGCATCGGCGCCGGTCCCCGATGCCTCCTGCTCCACCACCAAGGCCGAGGAGGTCCATGACTCCAACACGGCCACCACCGTCTACCTCGACCTGGCCATCGACCACAACACCACCAGCGCACTCGGCCTCAAGCCCGTGGCCAACCTCTGGAACACCACGGCGGCCATCGTGGCCGGCACCTGTCGTCCCGGCGGCAAGTTTGGCGCCCTCAACATTCCTTCGGTGGTCAGCATCAGCCCACTGCTCCATGTCCAGGTTCCATCCCCCACGCCTATCTCCGACAGCACTCGCCACATTGATGCTGGAAGACCAGACGAGTACGCGCTCGTGGCAGCCACTCCTGACGTCGCCATCGAACTTGCCGTCCTCCCAGGCGTCTCCTCATTCATCAACAAGGCCCACGAGGCCTCTGCTGTTCGGCACGGTGCGTCGCTGGGCTGCATCACCATGGTGCCTCTGACCTGTTCGACAGAATGCTTGAACCAGGACAACAGCACACTGGTGTTCTCATCTCCAATCACGACAGTGTCGCTGCTCCCAGCAGCCGTACCGATGCTCGTCACCGACCTCCTTCACTCGGGTAACGATGTCGATTCGATGCAGCTGTTCCGGAACCATGACCTGGACGTCTCGCCGCCCACAAGGCACGAAGGGCTGCCGATACGGCCGACACCATGGCCATCAATTCTGGTGCATCATAGTGCAGAGCGGAATGAGGTTCGACCCACTCCGTGGCCGTCATTTTCTGGCTCTCATGAAGAGGACACTGCAGATTCAGATTTCCGTGTGCGATTGTTCGGCCATGTGAAGAAAATGGGTGTCATGAGCAAAGAACTCTCCAGCAATCTTGGTCTGCAGTTAAGGCTATTGGAGTCCTTCCCATCTTGTGCTCCAGCTAGTATCACAGTGCATTGGAAGTTTTTGAGCAGTTCAAGTCTGAGAGCATCGTGGAGGTGTCTACTAGGTGTGTACCAGAAACCAGGTTCCTCCAAGAAGGTCATGTACTGGATCCATATGGTGGCAAGAACTATCTCTATGATCAGGCGATTAGCGGATGTCCGACTGAAATGGTGGCCAAAACTACCAAATGGTGAGCCTCCTGATGACTACCATTCTTGTGTTGCTAATTTTGGTACACCTGCGACTATCTTGGATGATGACCTTGATTCATTGGATTTTATTGAGCCTCAATTTCTAGTTATTGATAAGCAAGTCAGGGAGTGGGCTAGATGTTTTTGCCTTTAGAAATTATGGCATGCTAGTAATCTTGCCCATCAATGCCAGGAGCAGTGGAATTTATGTAAGCACCACATGCTATACAATGACGCGGCTGTGGAATGCAGTTCTGAACACTTAAGTCAAGCATGTTGCTGCCAAACAGTGGTGGCGGAAACTTTGAGTCTTGGAACATTTCCTACACGGGTAGGTTATCTGATCTATATAGATTTTATCAACATTGCATTGTTGGGTTCAGAGGCGATACATGGGAAGCAACTTCACTACAAGGGCTTGCTGTCCTATTCATGTTGTGTACTCCAGCCACGGGGAGGTACTGAATATCTTGTACATGACAGTGTTTCTTCTGAATTTTATTGGACGAGGTTTGCATTCCTAAGGAAGCTGGATAGCAGTGGTTCCAATACTTCAGTTCTGAGTGTCATTACTTCTCTCCTACATAGCAGAAAAGCTTGTTTTGTTGGGAGTACCCTTGTGCTGACTGGGAAGTACCAGCCTATGGAACAGTTACAAGAGGAAATTGCTTCCTGTGTTATCCATGTACTTGTCTCGGTGGGCTCATCAGCAAGCGACAGTTTATCCGCTTTTTCTGACAACAAGTATGTGCCGGTGATTCAGATTTTGGCACATCCCATTGAATGCAGTGTTCACAAGAGGCGAGCGCACACTAATGCAGTACAGAGGAAAGAATTCAAGAGCAACACTTGTGTAAGCTTGAGCATCTATCTGGTAGTGAGTTTGTCGCAGAGCCTAATTGAGTGGGAGCAGTGCCCTGATAAGAGTTCTTATGGGATAAAACCTGGGTCGTATCCTTTATGCGCGAGCACTATCAGGGCGTTGATGGCATTGCTATTTGAGTGCCCATTATCTCTAGGTAAATAGTTTATTGCTGGGGCCTTGACTACAAGTACTGAAAAAATGTACTCAACGGGAATGAGCAAGGTGCAAACAATAGGAATGACAACGGAACAGTCCAACTGGCTGCTCGGTTCAACATATTGGGATCACACTGACATAAAGTTTATGACCTGGATGGTCTGGTATACATGGCAGAGCAAGTTTCTCATATGGGCAAAAACATTTGCCGGTCAGTTGATCACCAGTTGTCACTCTCTGAACCCGATGAGGTCAGGTATGCAGGAACACAAATGAGCTGTGATTGATAAGCATCATGGATGGAACTCCTTATGCCATCCTTGCTCAGGGGCTCTTCTCAATTCATCTGTGGATAGTTGGGATGGGTGCTTTGTCAGCGAAGCGCGGGCCATGAGTGGTTTAGTCGACCATGAGTACTACCTTGTTGAAGCCGACCAAGACCCTGCAGACAGTGAGTACTACCTTGGCATCTCTTTCGACAGGCCGTCGACAATTATGATGGCAGAGGTGATCAACAAGAGAGCACATGCCAGGGGTGGTATAGTGCCCATTACCGGCTCCGATCAAGAGCATTCTCAAGGAGGGAGGGCTGTCATCGTTGTCGCTACCCGCTTTGCGCAAGGCTCTGTCGACCACAAGTACTATATCAGCTTCAACAATGACTACTTCCTCGACAGTTCGTTCGGCTGGGTCGTCATCGTCCACAACTACTATTCCCAGGTCGTTCAAGTCATTCCCGCCTTCGGCTGCCACCGTGACTTCGAGCTAGCCAAGGACCATCGAGTGCAATGGGACCCGGGTGGTTCTCGACGGTGCCGGCTTGGGGTCAAGCCGGATTTCATGGAGGGAGGGATGTTAGGAGCCCTCCTAGCTTGGTACATTTACATGGGCTGCTCCTTGGGCCAGCCCATGGACTTGGCCCGTCGGAGACCCATCACTGTAGCTACATAAGCCAGGCACACAGAAGGGGAGGGTATCCAGTGGATCACGGTTGAACGGCACCCGGCGGCTCCCTTCTCCTACCTCCATCCCTCTTCCCCTTGTTCTCCCTGATCCCCAATCCTGTAACTCCATTGATGCTTGTAATCCAACCTTGTAGACAACTTTAATTGACCATATCCGGGCGCTAGGAACAGTAGAAGAATGCTTCAAAAGGGCCTGCCTTCAGCAATTTATTTTCCAAGGGTTACGAACTGGAAGGAAATAAATATTGGAGTTGATTTCTTCGACTACCAGTCTTGAATGAATTCTTAGTCAGTTGTTGAAAAGGAATCTTAACTTTATGCACATTAGCACAATCATTCCTACAAATTACAAGTTGCGTGGATTACGAACTGCAGGCAAAATCAATCCTTTCGCATGGTCGGAACCCGGCAGTCTTGCCGACCGGCTGGCTTTCAGGCGTCCCATGCGAACATGCGATAGATAACAGTCATGTTGCAGGTGACCAGGGGCCTGCCTGCGTCTGCGCTGCTGTACATGTGCGCAATTAATTCTATCTTGGAATGAAGTGTGCATTGGGTTTCTAAAGGGGGTTTTATTGACTTGAATGCCGGTCTTCATTACTTGACTGCAATCCACACGCTGCATGGTGGGGAGCCATTGCCTGTCAAAGGTCTTGGGCTGGACACTCGTCTCCTCAAAAAGGAACTTGATGGATGTTTCTTTTTGCTATTGTGTCGAGTATAGCAGGGTCGCTTACTCATGTACGTACAAAAGATGAATGGTCTGAACTCACACAGTCACCATCACTTCCCGTGTACCATGGCCCATGGCTCTTGCTAAGTGGAGCGAGAGAAAGCTAGCTTGTGGCGCAGCACATTCTCCTCCTCCTGATCCATCCTTGGTTTGATTCCCTTTTTTGCGCACTTTCTCTCTCGCTGAATGAGAGCTTTGTCACAGAGATAATCGTGAAACCAATCGCAAATAGAAAGGGCTCCGATCTAATCTTGATATTGGAATAAAGCAGTAATTTCTTTCTTTTTCTTTGCATTTTTTTCGACAAACCTTCTTTCCTTCCTCCTCCTTTTGGCCTCGATCCCACTGCAACGGTTGCAAATGCAACAAAAGACATGTGCTCGACGGATATGCCTTCTTCGGTGTGCATAATACAACACGTGCACACATCGGTTCTCCTCCTCTAACCAACCAACAACCAGCACGCACAGCACCACATAGCTGCTAGAAAACAGTAAGGAACCCATGTCTGAGTGGTGCTGACTTACCTAGTACGAATGACAATGTATGAAGGTATGTGTGTGAGGGTCAAGGTGCATTGCCAGGCAACTGCTTCCATTGGCAAGGGATGGATGTGATTACCCCTCCTACGTTCTTTTTTAATATCTGTCCTGCCAAAGGAGTATTGCCCCGCGATTCCCACAACCACCTTTTTCTTCCCTTGCTGCAACCATTGTTGATCTCTCTTTCTTCCATCTAAAGGTAGCAATGCCGTGTTGGTGAAAAAAGCATCTTGGTTCGACTTGAATGACTTCTCCTTTCTCGCTGCTACAAGGGTCGCTTGCATCCTTGAAGTCTCCGCTTGCGTTCCCTCCTGCGACACGCAGCAGAGGAGGGCCGCATCATTCATCTGTTGCACCCGCTGCTCTGGCATGGCCTTTGACCGTCGTCCGTCCCTGTCCGGCCTTGGCATCGCATAACACTCAAGTGCCATGACCCACCACCGAGTAAATGAAGCCAATTGTTGACTATAACTTGATATTCTTTAGAGTCATCCTCTAATTTCGGTTAAATTATTCGAATGGTATTATATTTTTCTTGGGTCACTCGACCTCAAGTTTTAAAAATAGCGCGACTACCAGTCGTTATGTGTCAAGAGCGGGCAATCATAATGCTCACGGCATACGCGTGTGCGGTTTGGCACAAGATTTATTTTTATGTTCAGATGTTCCCATTTTACGCAACCCTGTACACAATAGTCCACAATGTCTGTACACGGTGATTCTAACTACATTACGACAGAAAATCAGATTGACGACAGGTCTGGTTTTGGAATGCTGGAACTGATTCTCACCGGCTTTTACCACCGTGTTATCATTTGCACATGCAGAAATTGCTACATCTGATTTTTTACCTGATAGGTGTTGAACGAATATGTTGTGCAACCTCCTCATGTCCTCGTGACAGCCTTCAGGTGAATGGGATTTATCGCGGGAGTTCCCAAACAAAAAAATAGACTAGGATCTCTAGTTTTTTAGTTGTCATATGGTTGTACTACTTCCTCTTATCTCCTCTTATCCTCTTCTTTCTCCTCAGTCTTCTGTCATCTTCAACTATCTTGTAAACGCTGTACCAGGATGTCCTCGTGGCTATATTACATGCACGCCGTGCTCTGGAAGGGTACGCGTTCCTCCCATGGTATACCAGAGCCGAATCTTCCCATCTACTAGCCTCCTCCTCTCCACCGCGGCTTCCTGCCATGGCCTCATCTCCGCCGCCGTCGCTTCCTCCCCCTCTCTCCGGCCGATCCACCAACGCCTCAATCACCACCCCCCCAACTATGTCAATTGGCGCACCCAGATCACCCGGCAGTTTGAGAGGACTTGGAGTCTTCGTGTACATTGTGGAATCATGGCGGGCCGGCCGGTTCGTCTGTCAGCAAGGACAGGATGGAAAGGAGAACCATCCCCAATCCTCTCCATGCCGTCTGGTTCCGAGAGGATCAGCAGGTACTACTCTTCGGGTATCTTCATTGAATACACCTAAATCCAAAGCGGTGCTATCACTGCAGCGTGACTATCATCGCGCATGCACTGAAGCTCCGGACGGGTTGGCGTAACATATTCTCGTCGACGTCCTGTCCCGCCCCAGACACACATCCGCCTGTGCCCCTCACCACGCGCAAAAATGGAACTGCAATCGTTGGCTACCTTCTTCGCACATATGCGTGGGACTCGGCCTACGAGCTTGCCGGCTGGCAGTGAATGATAGCTTAATTCTTACAACTCCTCAATGCGTCTTGACATGGAGTACCTACCAGCCGCTGGTGTCCCGCCCTCACACCCAGGACCAACTTCCGGTCACCCCTCGATGGTGTTTCGGGCAGATGAGCAGACTTGATCAGAGGGTGGTCCATCTTTCCCAGGCCGCGGAGTGTAGATTTCAAGTCATCTGCCAACGCCGCCATCCCGCCGAGGTGGTGGGCCTCTTGCTACCCGTGGGCCACCCCGGAAACGGCAAGGGCAAGGCGCCAGCATCAGCGTCGCCAACAACAACAACCACGGCGGCTGGCCGGCCTTCCTCCTCCAAACAGAGTCCGGCGCACCCAACGATCACGCCCTTATACATCATGTGCCAGATCTGTGGCAGCCATTTCAACCTAACTTCGTATGAAAGACTGCTGGTATCGGTTTTGATGCGCGATGCAAATACTCATCTCAAGATTGAGAAATGGCCGAGCTGCTTATGGCTTCTACGGCGTCCGACACCAACTGGTACGTCACACGGCGCCAGACAACCACCACCCGTTGAGCTCTGAGAAGGTTGACCATGCGCGAGAAATACCAACTGCAAACGATCACAGCCACACGGCAATGTGGAGAGGTATGAATTAAATCACGAGTTGGTCCTCAATGTTTAAAACCCCTCATCGGAAAATTCATCTTGGAAAATTTTGCATGTCCCTATGTTTTCAAAGGAGTCCTTCTTTCTGTTCATCGACATTGCTATTGACAATCATGTCTTTCTTGAATTTCACCCGTTACTCTTTTTTGATCAACGGTCAGGCAACGAAGAAGGTTGCTCTATCGAAGTAGATCTTTCGTGGGCTTTACCCCTTGATTCCGGAGATTAGAGACTCAAAAAACAGTTTTTAATGTGCCACGCAACAGTGGGTCTTCAAAAAATGATGGCATGATCATTTAGGGACATGCTCTTTTTCTTTTATGTTGCAGGCGCTTGCTCGGAAAAATAAGCTCCCATTGTTGGAGGCGTGATGTTTGAAACAATTTGTGATTCATGTCAAAAGGCCTCAAAGCCATCAGTTGCCTTACATCCAGTTTCTACCAGCTTCTCTTACCAACGGCGTTTGCACTTGTTTTCGTCTCTGATGTGTGGGGGCCTGCCCCCTCCTCTATTGGTATACACACGTATTAGTGAGTTTCATATGATGACGTTGTAGCACATTTTTCATGGATCTAAACTTCTTAATGAAGATCCGTGTGTGTTTCACAATTTTTTCTCTCAACTTTCAAGCTTTGTTGAACACCAATTTGATTGTAAATCTTGCTCTCCCATCCAGATTGGGGAGAGAGTAGAGAGAAATTAAACTCTTTCTTTTCCCTAGAAACATTGGCATATCCCATCATGTTCTTGTCCACATGTTCACCACAAAACTGGGCTGCTGAGAAAAGCAACACACAGACCTCGTGAAGTTGGTCCTAGCACTGTTACTGGTGTCCTCCATTGCCCCTTAAGTTCTGGATGAGGCTTTTCTGCTTGCGGCCGATCACTCATCAATATGCTCCGCTAGTCATGTCACAACTATAAACTCTTATTGAGCGCTCCTCCACCCTAAAACCGACTACCACTCTTCATGTTTGAATTGCGTCTTGTTGGCCAACATCTTCGCCCTACAATCATCGCGAAGCTCATTGTTTCGTCTCTAAACAATGTGTTTTTTCCTGGGTTATAGTGCTCAACACAAAGGTGTCAGTAGTCTTGATGTCTTCTAACTGTTCGCATCTATCTCCTCTCGAGATGTTGTCTTTGACGGAGACCAAATTCCCGTTTCTAATCTTCATCCCCAATGCCACCCGGAGCTCTCTCCTTCGCAAAGAATTCTTCTCTTGCCCTCTAACCTTACTGGAATTACCCAATGGGGGTATAATTTAGTGACTCAATGTTGACTAATGCTCATAACCACGTCATAGTTGTGTGATTTTTGGGGAAAAAAGAAACATGCAGATGTGAAACCGTGGAAGACCGGTGCAGAAAACGCAAACACGATGCATGAAATCGTCCCACACGTCACTTTATGTGTCCAGAGTTGGGGAGTCAGATCGCTTCTCTACCCTCGGGATCGATTCCGCAGCAGGGCGAACACCGTCCGTCCTCGGATCTGCGCCTACACACAGGGCGGCAGCTCGCAGATTCCGCGCTCGCCTGGCGTGGCTGACACACAGCCGCGGCTCTTGCATCCTGCACACAAACACGTGCCCACCCCAACTGCTGGGTGTCTCCTCCGCTCGCCACCCACTTTGAACTACGCCCCGACGGCGCTCACCGAGACTTCTTGTCTGGCCCTGATAGGCCCCTCCCTACATGCGCCGCCCGTCGACCCGTTGCCTACCCCATCGGTCCTGTGAGCCGCGCGGTCGTTTCCTGACGCCGATAACGCCCCGTCTCCGTGATCGCATATATCCGGCTCGTCGGATCTGCCTTGGCCCACCTCATCATCGCGGCTGAATGGGCCGTGCGGTGGACTTGTCCCTGTAGTCCGCCGATCCTCTGCGTCTCCGTCTGCCCCGCAACACTTGATGACGTCCATCACGCCCAGATGCCACAGAAGTCCCGTCTGGCTCGGATTTGTATGAGGCTGGCCGGGGGGGCTCTAATTCCGCAGTCTCTGCACCTACTACCCCTCATGGCGAGTTGGGTTTCCCTGCTCCGACTATACCTGCTCAGCCTCCTGTTTGCTTCACGTACACGTCTCCAAAAAGGGGTACCTAAACCATTATTACAAGCCAGCTAACGAAGTTCAGTCTTGCCTGTTCTACAGAATGAACTCAAGGTTCCCGTGGGGAGGCACTGCCAGTGATCAATTGAAAGAAGCATGGAGAAGAACACATGTCACTTCCTGAAAAATAAACATGGCCACTTGGTTCCTCCCGTCAAAAGTAAAAAATTTGATTAATTCAATGGGTTTTCAGACATCAAAAGGAAAATCTGACGAACCATAATCACTAAAAAGCTAGACTTGTTGGGGCGACGACCAGTCTGTATTAGACACATGGTCATAGACTATGATGGACAAAACCTTAGTGTCCTGTTGTTGAAGCTGCAACTATTTCATCTGTTTGTCTATTGTTGTTTCTAGGGGATGGAGTCTTCGACATGCTAGATTGTCAGAATGCGTTTTCTTCCCATGGCGTTTCTGGAAGAGGAAGTGATGAAGACAACCTCATGGGTTTGAGAACAAAAACAAACCTTTCCATGTATGCAAACTTGATAAAGCTCTATATGGACTGAAGCAACTCCCCGGGGGCCTGGTACTCAGACTCATTCAGTAATTACAAGCCCTGGTTTTGTTCCTCTGAGTCTGACACTCTTTGTTTTTCATTTCAATAGCTACAACATCAATATTTTGTTCTTATATATGTTTTGATGATCTTATAGTCACACTTCATCTGGATGATGCAATATCAGGACTATTGAAGGATTTGAGTGGCAGACTTTTCTTCTAAAGGACTGGAGCTTGCAATTTCTTCCTGGATCTGAGGTCAAGAAACAAGAGAGATACCCTTCATACTGCTCGATCAGGAGTAAGTACTGCATCTGACCTGGTAACGGGACAGTTGGTTCAGGGAGGAGCAACCTTCGACCACCCCCGTTATCTAGCACAGAAAACTTTCACTTGCAGGAAGGAACCGTTGAGCAGGATGACGATCACCAGTAACATAAGCTTGGTAGGAGGCACTTAGTATTTGACCTTACAGCACCTGATATTCCTTTTGCTGTGAACAAATTTGTTCAGTTTCTATTCTCATGCACCCACTAAACGACTCATGTCTTAGGCGCTGCTAAAAACGCATTGTGAATTGTGAAAAATACCATGGACCTTGGCCTTTACTTTCACAGCAATGTTCATTCCACACTTGTTAGTTGCTTTCTCTGATTCTGACTCAGGGATTGTAGATGACAAGACGCTCTAAAAAACTGGTGGGTTTTGTAGTATTTGTTTGTCCCAAACTTTATATCATGAGGTGTGCAAAGACAAGCCACTGTGTCAAGACTCAAGTACCAGAAGCTGAATACAAGGTCCTGGCCAATGCTACAGCCTGAATCATTTTGGGTTTCAGTCCATGTTTGATGGAGCTTGGTGAAAAAACCTCAAGCCCAACATGCTTGTGGTGTATAACCTTGGTGCACTTATCATATCTGCTAATCCTGTTTTTCATGCAAGGACAAAAATATTGAAATATGATTTTTCAATTTTGTTATAAACAGTTGTCCAATAAACAAGTTGGAAATTCGTTTTGTTCTCTGAGATCAGGTTGGCGGATGGATTCACAAAAGCTTTGCCACAAGAATTTCCGAAGTAGTTCCTTCTTGGAAGCACTAGCCTTCGTCCCCGGCCAGGGACCCGTTGCGGTGTGCCCTGCTGTATGTGGTCGAAGGAGGGTTGTTAACGAAATATGTTTGCACTTCTCCGCTGTCCTACGTGACAGCGTTGAGGTGATGGAGATCTCTATCGACAGAGGAGTCCAAACCGAGAAAATAGACCCCCTAGGAACTCTAGTTAGTTTTTCATATGTCTACCCTCTGTCTTTGAACCTTTCCTCTTTATTCTCCTCTTATCTCTTCTCTCCACGTCTTCGTATCTGTAACGATTCTCTTGTTAGCTGTACCAGGAGGTGCGCCCTGGCTATTACTTAACACGTAGCCGTCGCCTGTGAAGGGTACGACGTTTCCTCTCTACAAGAGGGTGTGCATTGAAAATCCGTCTTCAAATAACCAATTACAAATGTGAGTATACAAACATGAACAAACATTGAGTATGTGCATGGCCACATAGGTCTGGTCAGCCAGGACTTGCTCGTTCTCACGCGTGTTTCCAATGCGCTTCGTGGTTTGCGTGGTGGTTGCTGGGTTTTGTGGCTTCGGTAGTCAGCAACAAACATCTTCCTTTCTCTGTTGGCTGGCGGAGGTGGAAGCAGGTGATTGGCGAAGAAATTTATGCGTCAGCTCTGTTGGCAAGTTGGGGATTCCATGATTGTATCGCCTTGCAAAAAAATATCGATTTTATAAGACGATTTATCTCCCGGCTAGATGTCGAATAATCTTCTGAATTAAATTAGACTTTTGTGTTATTAAGGGCTTTTAAACCGTTTGAAGCCTTTCGATAATTACTGTTTCAATAATATTTTTCTATTCTAGCCTATTGGCTGTACCATCTTACCAAGTCCCACCAACAGTACATTAACACTTTGTCTTCACTTGGTATCTTCCTGAATTCTCGACATTCCCCTAGCGTTGGCCTTTAGCAGTCATGCTACCAAATTCCCTCTTGCACAGCTAGAGAGCGAACCACTCTACTGTAGTGCACCTTGATCTCGGTACCGGTGTCATGTAATTCTGAAGATCTTGATGTCATATTATACCATGTAACCCGAATTGCGATATACATACCAAATTTTGCAGTTTGTGAGTGGACAAGACATAAGCAACTCCTATGATGATGTACTGAAGTCTGGCTTGACCGACAATTCATCTCAACCAATTGCAGTTTGTGTGTTGAGCCAACATAAGTGCATTTTCTACAGGTTTTTATGGGGCTTTAGTTTAAGCCCCGACGAACTGTATATCCTGAATGGTAGATATCTCCCACCCTTGCCGTAGGTTTCGATCCCAACCATGCTTCATGGTTTGCTATCAGAACCCCAGTTTTTTTATGGATCTATAATCTCATGTCTCCTTATCTTGTTCACCTTCACTCACTAATACCATGGTTATAACCCCCGCCTCAGACTTATTCCCCGGATTTACATCATCTCACAACCTCACTGTGTCCGTCCCGGGCTAAGTTTTCTAAAATGATGAATATCAAAACTTATGGAACATATGGCCCGCGCCTCTACTATGAAAAACAGTTTAACAATGCTTCAGAATTTCCTCGCAATTATTTTCTAGGCGCCAGAAATGGAAAACACATTACAAATCTGTATGATTATTTCCTATGCGTACGTACCATTTGCAAATGGATTCCTTTGCCCAGTTTCAAGGAAATGAAGCTAATTTTATAAGCAGTCACTCGCTCATGCTACAATTATAAAGTAGGTGGTGGATTATGAATGGCAGGGGCAAAATCATCCTTTGGCGGACGGACGGGCAGTCTCCGCCGACCGTGGACTGTGGGCCTCCATGATCCAAACCTACATACACCTAATTGTGTCATGTGTGTGCCTCATGCCTGATACAACGCTATTGTGTCATGTGTGGTGCCTCACACTTTTTGTTTCTGTGATGCAGCCACCATTTATTTCCTCCTGGGAAATGAGAGGGAGACGTAACTGGATACGCCTGGCATAATGCTCCCGAACGGGAAGCTCTCCTTTTAACTAGCGGTGGTTGTGCGATTCTCACTTGATATGAAAATGCTATTGTTGTTATCGCAACCTGGTTTGTGTCATGTCAAGCCAAATCACGTTTCGCAATATTCTGTTGTGTTATTGTTATTCGCCATATCAGCCTAAATTCTTCATAACGTCTCGCGCGGTTTGGATATGAATATTAATATAGATTGCAATACATGGCATAGTAGTCCTGTGATTTTGTGGCAGACTTGGAGTAACACAGACTAGCAGATTTAGAATATAGATACAACTCGATCCTTTCACGAATTGAGTCATCTGTTTTTTTCCGATAAAGTGGATTTTATTGACTTGAACACTGGTGAAAAGAGATTTTGGGAACTGCACGACACCCTAACTGCGGTTGTGGCCTCTTTGGTATATAAGGTTAGCATATTGTACCACAATACAATAACGGATCATACATAGAAGCTCCTATACAAAATACAGTCTAACAACCCTCCCTCAATCTGACTGTGGCCGAGTACAAAGCAATTAATATGCGTCTACAACCTTCAAACTGAGGTTTTGAAGGTGGGGCTTCTGTGAAGCTTCAACAAGTTGATCTTTGGAGGAGATAACACTTGATATGAGAAGCTTCTGTGGCAACCCGTTCCCTCACAAATGATCGTCAACTCGATGTGTTTGGTACGAGCTGGAAAACCTGAGTTAGATGAGAGATCATGTCGCCCCAATATATACAAAATCACACCAAGACCGTGGCTGCTCTTGACGAGACTCCTAACCCTCTATCAAGAGAGACTGTACCCAATGATCTCAGCGTGGCATTGGGCCGCGCTTATACTCAGCTTCATGTGCTCACTCCGAGAGACTTGGTCCTGCTTGCGCGCACCTCCAGGCGATCAAGTTGTGACCAAAGAAGACAGCATGCGCCCCGCTTGATCGCCGTCATCGAGACCTTCTCCCAGCCCAATCACACAGATGAACGCCGATAGAGCACTCGGAGGTAGACCGAAGTGCAAACCATAGTGAGACAGTATGAGAGAGATAACGCAGTATGCGCTTCCCATGACCATTGTGATTCGAGGAGCCTGAAGATACTGGCCCACGGTTTTTACCCGCCTAAGAGATGTTCGTGCGCCGTGTATATGTCAAGTACTGCAAACCCACCAACATACTGCGGTACTCTTAGCATCATCTGAAGGAAGCAAGGCACCATCCAATGCTGATAACCGATCAGTCGCAGACCATAGGGGTGGTAGCATGCTTGCACTGTAACACCTGCACGTCGCAAGCAATTCCAAGAATACTTATGCTGAGTGAGATTCAGGCCAAAGCAGGATACCGTGGAACCTCAGAACCAAGAAAGTAATGGAGAGCACCCAGACCTTGACAGCAAAATTACCACTCAGAGCATACATCAGACGATATCGCAGCAGGCAACCGAGAGCTTATAAGAATAGATGTCTCAACAAAATAAACGCAGTACATAGTAACCCCTCAGGGACGATGGGAACATGGAACCGAGATGTGTCAGCATGGGACGGAGCAAACCCAGATACGTTGTAAGAATCACGAGCCAAGTCCGGCATTCACCCTGCACGGGAGCCTTCTTAAGTCCATAAAGCGCCTTAATCAGCACACACAGATGATGCGGATGAAGAAGATCAAAAAAACCTGGAGGTTGCCGCATGTAAGACCTGCTTCCTCCAGTACCCCAGAGAAGCCATTCTGGACATCAAGCGACGGCAGGACCACCCTTTGGCACAGTCCAAGGACAGAAGTTAGAAAACGAATGGGTGTAGGTTCACAACTGGACTGAAGGTATCCTCATAATCAAGACATAACCGTTGTTTAAAACCTTTAGCCCCTGCCGTGCCTTGTACCTGTAATAGCCAATATCCATCAGCATGCTTCTTTACTCTAAACAACCCCTTGGATCAATGATGTTGCACCAGACCACGAGGAACCAAACTGCCAGTATTTTCCTCTATAGTGCCGAACTCCTCTCCATTCAATGCCCAATGAGGTATCCGAGAGCCGCCTGAAAATGCTGAGGCTCATCAGTGGGGTCAGCATCTGTCGTGCCATACACTCTGCAATCCATGCAACCGTGCCGTCAGTACGCTCTTCGGCCCAAAATACCACTCTGACTCGCATAACGAGCCACTCAGAACCGTGGTTAGTGCGGCGGAGGTGGCGTGGAGACGGGGTCAGCGAAGGGGTCGGCGAAGATAACGATGACAACTCAGACTGCTCCCAAGATGCAGAACCAGTCACCCACCAGATATGGCCAGTGTGAGGGAGTCGGCTCAGGCGAGGACGCCCGCTCGGCTGACACGAGCGGGGACCGCCGGCTCTGACTCGAGCACGGCTGGCCCTTCGTGTGGACGCCGCGCGGTCGAGGATGCCGCTTGGCCGGCGCGTCGGAGCCCTTAGTGCCCGCTCGGCCACCCCGTCGGCAGGCAGTGACGGAGTGACGTCGCGAGCGGGCTCGACGGACATCCGAGAGGACGCGGAGCTGCTCATCCAGAAGCTCGAGGTGTGCTCTCCCCCGTCATACCTTCAACAATGCTAGGTAGCAACAAGGGGGTTTAATGCAACACAACAAATTGACTAGGCAAAGGTAAGTAATTTTTAGGTGGCAGTTAGAGTGGTGGAGGTGAACGGAAGTGCGGAAAAGATAAAACATTCCATCAACACCACATCACTTGAGATGTAGACGACGGTTAGAGGTACTGAAGACACTTGTACCCTTATGAAGAGAACTATAACAAAAACACGCACTGTTTAGACCAAAACTCCAACTTGCCGTTGTTATTGGACGAAATGTGGCCAACACGCACACCCAAAACCTTAAGAACGTATAATCAGAACTTCATTCAGCAAGAGTTCAGTGGTGTTTCATCTGACGGAGTCGGTCGGAGTCTGTTAATGAAAAGCAGCGGTGGAAAATGCATCACTCCAAAACCCGAAAGGAAACGGAGGCATGGCAACGAAAGCAGACCAGTCTCACTATATGCGATGCTTACGCTCAGCTACACCGTTTTGCTATCGTGTATGAGGACATGACACACATGTGTAATTCCAAGCTTATTAAAGAATGCAATGAGGTTGTGGTACTCACCCCCCCCCCCCAATCGGATTGCACATGAATGTTTTATGACTGAGAAGACGCTCAACATGCGTCTGGAATTGCAAGAAGACATAAAAAAACAATCAGACTTACGTTTAAGAAGATAAAGCCAATTGAACCAACTGTAGCATCATGAAACTGACATCGTAATTATGACCACTAACAGAGGTTTGGGCATGGCCCCATACATCCGAAAACACAGTTCGTGGTTTATTGACTACACGACTCGACTCATAAAAGGAAGCTGATGACTCTTGCCTGATCTGACAGGCATCACAAACTGCATCAACATGCTTATTTGACACTATGAAGCTCATGACGATGAAGTACATGGCGAACAATGGGAGTAGCAGGATGACCAAGGCGCGCATTCCCAATTGACTGAGACACCGAACAACCGCTGAAAGCACTAGGAATGGTGGCACATCAAGTGCAATAGACCATTTTACGCATCGACCTCTAAGAAGTAACGTCCCTCGTGTCC
This sequence comes from Thinopyrum elongatum, assembly GCA_011799875.1. Classification (NCBI taxonomy): domain Eukaryota; kingdom Viridiplantae; phylum Streptophyta; class Magnoliopsida; order Poales; family Poaceae; genus Thinopyrum; species Thinopyrum elongatum. The sequence goes on from CM022303.1 coordinate 677,673,982, forward strand.
CCGGTCCTTAACAAAAAAAATGAAAGGATGAAATTCATCAAGAACATATTATCACAAGTAAAATTAGGAACTGAAAGCAAGCTACGTGAAACAGTGGAACACGAAGGACATTAAGAAGACATAATTGTGTGATCACGTGTAGAAGTGATCTGACCAATATGGTAGATTTGGCATACCTTCCCCTTAGCGGTGCGAACATGATCATGTCCACGGTACGGCTCCTATGTAGAGAGCTTGCCCATCTCACTCGTCAGTGTTGGTAGCTCCCGTATCCATGTACCAGTGTTGCATCAACCGGATAGGAAGTATTGCCCTTGCTCGTGACTCGCCAGGGCAGCCTGCTTCTTATTACCCTTAACATTGTTCCTGATCCCCAAGAAATCCTACTTGAAGCGGACGATGACACCGGGAGGCAAGGTGGCCATCAAATCCATACACTGGCAGGGACCTGAGCACCACATGAAGGGCATCAGGCACGGACTCACCTCCCCGTGGGTAGTGGTGTTTGCGAATTAGGTGTCGGTCGGCGGAGGTTTGCCACCAGTGGTGGCTTGTAGGGCTTGCCCTTCACACCGTTGCAGCGTTGGCGGAAGGGAAAACTCGGCGTAGACACGAGCCTGGATGCGTTGTTCCGTGGCAAGAAGACGCGCATCCACCTCACGCAGCTGGATGGGAGTGTCACGACCATTGATATTCTCCACCAATTATCATAGTCGCCACTGCATCCATTGAGCACATAAGAGGTGAACCTTCTAGATCAAGAGCCTTGCCGATGGAGGCAAGTGTCTCAGCCATACCCGTCACCTTGTTGAAGTAGTCAGTGACGGAGGTCATGAAGCTTCACCTCCCAAGCGTAGTCGAATAGCATGAGCACGCGCCTGGGACTGCGAAGCAAAACTGGTATGAAGCGCCGTCCAAACGTCCCGAGACGTAGCGGCAAAGATGACCACGACGAGACTCCCTCCGTGAGAGAGGACTGGATAGCAGATATGGATGGCTTGATCTTGACCACCCACGCATGTGCCCCAGATGATATGACGAGGGCACGGCAGAGTACCATCAACAGCCCAGCAAGTCGCACTGCGGAGAAGCGCAGCACCTGTGCACGCCACACAGATAGTTAATCCGTCGTGAGCTTCACCGGAATGAGTGTCGTGAAGTAGAACGGTGCTGCAGCGGCGACATGATCCTGCGAGGCCGTCGCATCGTAGCCCTGATGTGGACCACACCCAGGCGCCGCGAGATATGAACGAGCTCCGTCGAGGAAGGCGGCAGCCCGGAGATACGGTGTCGGGGAAGCACCATAGGACGGAGCAGATGCACCATAGAACGACGCGATCGAGGAGCCGGCTGGTACCACTTGTAGTCGCCGTGTAGCGCTGTAAGCACCGCAGCATTCGCAGGTACGTCCTAGGAATCCGTGACGATGCACTGTACGCACGCGCGGGCGACGCGTTGTCCGCGGTCGGGAGCGAGGCCCATAACGCGGCCGGGGCGGGGCGTTGTGTAACCGTACGCAGCCACCTGCGGCTGTGTGTAAGGTACCGGATGCCTCTCTCACGATATAATTGCTCTTACAGTGGATACAAGGTTGGATTACAAGCATCAATGGAGTTACAGGATTGGGATCAGGGAGAACAAGGGGAAGAGGGATGGAGGTAGGAAAGGGAGCCGCCGTGCCATTCTTCAACCGTATCCACTGATACCCTCCCCTTCTGTGTGCCTGGCTTATGTACTGCAGTGATGGGTCTCCGAACCAAGTCCATGGGCTGGCCCAAGGAGCAGCCCATGTAATTGTACCAAGCTAGGAGGGCTCCTAACATCCCTCCCTCCATGAAATCCGGCTTGACCCCAAGCCGGCACCACCGTCGAGAACCACCCGTTCCCATGCACTCGATGGTCCTTGGCTACTCAAAGTCAGGGTGGCAGCCGAAGGCGGGAATGACTTGAACGACCTGGGAATAGTAGTTGTGGACGATACGACCCAGCCGAACGAACTGTCGAGAAGTAGTCATTGTTGAAGCTGATGTAGTACTTGTGGTCGACAGAGCCTTGCGCAAAGCGGGTAGCGACAACGATGACACCCTCCCTCCTTGAGATATGCTCTTGATCGGAGCCGGTAATGGGCACTATACCACCCCCTGGCATGTGCTCTCTTTGCTGATCACCTCTGCCATCATTTGTCGACGGCCTGTCGAAAGAGATGCCAAGGTAGTACTCCTGTCTGCAGGTCTTGGTCGGCTTTCAACAAGGTAGTACTCGTGGTCGACTAAACCACTCATGGCCCGCGCTTCGCTGACAAAGCACCCACCCAACTATCCACAGATGAATTGAGAAGAGCCCCTGAGCAAGGATGGCATAAGGAGTTCCATCCATGATGCTTATCAATCACACTCTTTTGTGTTCCTGCATACCTGACCTCATCGGTTCAGAGAGTGACAACTGGTGATCAACTGACCGGCAAATGTTTTTGCCCATATGAGAAACTTGCTCTGCCATGTATACCAGACCATCCGGTCATAAACTTTATGTCAGTGTGATCCCAATATGTTGAACCGAGCAGCCATTGGACTGTCCTTGTTCATTCCTATTGTTTGCACCTTGCTCATTCCCGTTGAGTACATCTTTTCAGTACTTGTAGTCAAGGCCCCGCAATAAACTCTTACCTAGAGATAATGGGCACTCAAATAGCAATGCCATCAACGCCTGATAGTGCTCGCGCATAAACGATACGACCCAGGTTTTATCCCAAAGAACTCTTATCAGGGCACTGCTCCCACTCAATTAGGCTCTGCGGACAAACTCACTACCAGATAGTATGCTCAACTTACACAAGTGTTGCTCTTGAATTCTTTCCTCTTACTGCATTAGTGTGCGCTCGCCTCTTGTGAACACTGCCTTCAATGGGATGTGCCAAAATCTGAATCACCGGCACATACTTGTTGTCAAAAAGCGGATAAACTGTCGCTTGCTGATGAGCCCACCGAGACAAGTACATGGATAACACAGGAAGCTGCTTCCTCTTGTAACTGTTCCATAGGCTGGTACTTCCCAGTCAGCACAGGGTACTCCCAACAAAACAAGCTTTTCTGCTATGTAGGAGAGAAGTAATGACACTCAGAACTGAAGTATTGGAACCACTGCTATCCAGCTCCTTAGGAATGCAAACCTCTCCAATAAAATTCAGAAGAAACACTGTCATGACAAGATATTCAGTACCTCCCCGTGGCTGGAGTACACACATGAATAGGACACAACAGCCCTTGTAGTGAAGTTTCTTCCCATGTATCGCCTCTGAACCCAACAATGCAATGTTGATAAAATCTATATAGATCAGATAACCTACCCGTGTAGGAAATGTTCCAGACTCAAAGTTTCCGCCACCACTGTTTGGCAGCAACATGCTTGACTTAGTGTTCAGAACTGCATTCCACAGCCGCGTCATTGTATAGCAGTGGTGCTTACATAAATTCCACTGCTCCTGGCATTGATGGGCAAGATTACTAGCACGCCATAATTTCTAAAGGCAAAACATATCCCACTCCCTGACTTGTTATCAATAACTAGAAATTGAGGCTCAATAAAATCCAATGAATCAAGGTCATCATCCAAGATAGTCGCAGGTGTACCAAAATTAGCAACACAAGAATGGTAGTCATCAGGAGGCTCACCATTTGGTAGTTTTGGCCACCATTTCAGTCGGACATCCTTAATCGCCTGATCATAGAGATAGTTCTTGCCACCATATGGATCCAGTACATGACCTTCTTGGAGAACCTGGTTTCTTGTACACACCTAGTAGATACCTCCACGATGCCTCTCAGGACTTGAACTGCTCAAAAACTTCCAATGCACTGTGATACTAGCTGGAGCACAAGATGGGAAGGACTCCAATAGCCTTAACTGCAGACCAAGATTGCTGGAGAGTTCTTTGCTATGACACCCATTTTCTTCACATGCCGCAACAATCGCACACGGAAATCTGAATCTGCATGTCCTCTTCATGAGAGCCAGAAAATGACGGCCACGAGTGGGTCAACCTCATTCCGCTCTGCACTATGATGCACCAGAATTGATGGCCATGGTGTCGGCCGTATCGGCAGCCCTTCGTGCCTTGTGGCGCGAGACGTCCAGGTCATGGTTCGGAACAGCTGCATCGAATCGACGATCGTTACCCGCGTGAAGGAGGTCGGTGACGAGCATTGGTACGGCTGCTGGGACAGCGACACTTGTCTGATTGGAGATGAGAACACCAGTGTGCTGTTGTCCTGGTTCAAGCATTCTGTCGAACAGGTCGAGGCACCATGGTGATGCAGCCCACGCGCACCGTGCCGAACAGCAGAGGCCTCGTGGGCCTTGTTGATGAATGAGGAGACGCCTGGGAGGACGGCAAGTTCGATGGCGACGTCGGAGTGGCCGCCACGAGCGCGTACTCGTCTGGTCTTTCCAGCATCAACGTGGCGAGTGCTGTCGGAGATAGGTGTGGGATGGAACCTGGACATGGAGAGTGGGCTGATGCTGACCGCGGAAGGAATTTTGAGGGCGCAAACTTGCCGCCGGGACGACAGGTGCCGGCCACGATGGCCGCCGTGGGGTTCCAGAGGTTGGCCACGGGCTTGAGGCCGAGTGCGCTGGTGGTGTTGTGGTCGATGGCCAGGTCGAGTGTAGACGGTGGTGGCCGTGTTGGAGTCTTGGACCTCCTGGCCTTGGTGGTGGAGCAGGAGGCATCGGGGCCCGGGCCCGCGTCGGTAGTGCTCTCCGGCGAAGGGGTCGGCGATGGTGGATTGGGATGGTGGTTGTGGCTGACATGGGTGTACTGATGGTCCAACTGACGACAAGAGCGTCCACTTTCTCGGTGAGGGCCTTGGTGGCGTCGGTGTAGGCGTCAGCTGGCGTCGATCTGCTCGAGATACTCCTGCATCGATGATCCATGGCTACCAGATGCGGACGAGCTTGACGAACCGCAAGGAAGAGTGGTTCCTGGTCTCTGATACCAGATGTAAGGTACCGGATGCCTCTCTCACGATATATTGCTCTTACAGTGGGTACAGGTTGATTACAAGCATCAATGGAGTTACAGGATTGGGGATCAGGAGAACAGGGGAAGAGGGATGGAGGTAGGGGAAGGGAGCCGCCGGTGCCGTTCAACCGTGATCCACTGGATACCCTCCCCTTCTGTGTGCCTGGCTTATGTAGCTACAGTGATGGTCTCCGACGGGCCAAGTCCATGGGCTGGCCCAGGAGCAGCCCATTTAAATGTACCAAGCTAGAGGGCTCCTAACATCCCTCCCTCCATGAAATCCGCTTGACCCCAAGCCGGCACCGTCGAGAACCACCCGGTTCCCATTGCACTCGATGGTCCTTGCTAGCTCGAAGTCACGGTGGCACCGAAGGCGGGAATGACTTGAACGACCTGGGAATAGTAGTTGTGACGATGACGACCCGCCGAACGAACTGTCGAGGAAGTAGTCATTGTTAAGCTGATGTAGTACTTGTGGTCGACAGAGCCTTGCGCAAGCGGGTACGACAACGATGACACCCTCCCTCCTTAGAGAATGCTCTTGATCGGAGCCGGTAATGGCACTATACCACCCCTGGCATGTGCTCTCTTGTTGATCACCTCTGCCATCATAATTGTCGACGGCCTGTCGAAAAGATGCCAAGGTAGTACTCACTGTCTGCAGGGTCTTGGTCGGCTTCAACAAGGTAGTACTCGTGGTCGACTAAACCACTCATGGCCCGCGCTTCGCTGACAAAGCACCACCCACCCAACATCCACAGATGAATTGAGAAGAGCCCCTGAGCAAGGATGGCATAAGAGTTCCATCCATGATGCTTATCATCACACAGCTCATTTGTGTTCCTGCATACCTGACCTCATCGGGTTCAGAGAGTGACAACTGGTGATCAACTGACCGGCAATGTTTTTGCCCATATGAGAAACTTGCTCTGCCATGTATCCAGACATCCATGCCATAAACTTTATGTCAGTGTGATCCCAATATGTTGAACCGAGCAGCCAGTTGGACTGTTCCGTTGTCATTCCTTTTTGTTTGCACTTGCTCATTCCCGTTGAGTACATTTTTTCAGTACTTGTAGTCAAGGCCCGCATAAACTCTTTACCTAGAGATAATGGGCACTGAAATAGCAATGCCATCAACGCCCTGATAGTGCTCGCGCATAAAGGATACGACCCAGGTTTTATCCCATAAGAACTCTTATCAGGCACTGCTCCCACTCAATTAGGCTCTGCGACAAACTCACTACCAGATAGATGCTCAAGCTTACACAAGTGTTGCTCTTGAATTCTTTCCTCTGTACTGCATTAGTGTGCGCTCGCCTCTTGTGAACACTGCCTTCAATGGGATGTGCCAAATCTGAATCACCGGCACATCTTGTTGTCAGAAAAAGCGGATAAACGTCGCTTGCTGATGAGCCCACCGAGACAAGTACATGGATAACACAGGAAGCATTTCCTCTTGTAACTATTCCATAGGCTGGTACTTCCCAGTCAGCACAAGGGTACTCCCAACAAACAGCTTTTCTGCTATGTAGGAGAGAAGTAATGACACTCAAACTGAAGTATTGGAACCACTGCTATCCAGCTTCCTTAGGAATGCAAACCTCGTCCAATAAAATTCAGAAGAAACACTGTCATGGACAAGATATTCATTACCTCCCCGTGGCTGGTGTACACACCATGAATAGGACAGCAAGCCCTTGTAGTAAGTTGCTTCCCATGTATCCCTGAACCCAACATGCAATGTTGATAAAATCTATATAATCAGATAACCTACCCTGTGTAGGAAATGTTCCAAGACTCAAAGTTTCCGCCACCACTGTTTGGCAGCAACATGCTTGACTTTAGTGTTCAAACTGCATTCCACAGCCGCGTCATTGTATAGCATGTGGTGCTTACATAAATTCACTGCTCCTGGCATTGATGGGCAAGATTACTAGCACGCCATAATTTCTAAAGGCAAAAACATCTAGCCCACTCCCTGACTTGTTATCAATAACTAAAATTGAGGCCCAATAAAATCCAATGAATCAAGGTCATCATCCAAGATAGTCGCAGGTGTACCAAAATTAGCAACACAAGAATGGTAGTCATCAGGAGGCTCACCATTTGTAGTTTTGGCCACCATTTCAGTCGGACATCCGTTAATCGCCTGATCATAGAGATATTTCTTGCCACCATATGGATCCAGTCAATGACCTTCTTGGAGGAACCTGGTTTCTGTTACACACCTAGTAGATACCTCCACGATGCTCTCGGACTTGAACTGCTCAAAAACTTCCAATGCACTGTTACTAGCTGGAGCACAAGATGGGAAGGACTCCAATAGCCTTAACTGCAGACCAAGATTGCTGAGATTTTCTTTGCTCATGACACCCATTTTCTTCACATCCGAACAATCGCACACGGAAATCTGAATCTGCAGTGTCCTCTTCATAGAGCCAGAAAATGACGGCCACGGAGTGGTTCGAACCTCATTCCCTCTGCCTACTATGATGCACCAGAATTGATGGCCATTGTTCGGCCTGTTCGGCAGCCCTTCGTGCCTTGTGGGCGGCGAGACGTCCAGGTCATGGTTCCGGAACAGCTGCATCGAATCGCTCTACCGTTACCCGAGTGAAGACGTCGGTGACGAGCATCGGTACGGCTGCTGGGAGCAGCGACACTGTCGTGATTGGAGATGAGAACACCAGTGTGCTTGTTGTCCTGGTTCAAGCATTCTGTCGAACAGGTCAGAGGCACCATGGTGATGCAGCCCAGCGACACACCGTGCCGAACAGCAGAGGCCTCGTGGGCCTTGTTGATGAATGAGGAGACGCCTGGGAGGACGGCAAGTTCGTGGCGACGTCAGGAGTGGCTGCCACGAGCGCGTACTCGTCTGGTCTTCCAGCATCAATGTGGCGAGTGCTGTCGGAGATAGGCGTGGGGGATGGAACCTGGACATGGAGCATGGGGCTGATGCTGACCACCGAAGGAATGTTTAGGGCGCCAAACTTGCCGCCGGGACGACAGTGCCGCCACGATGGCCGCCTGGTGTTCCAGAGGTTGGCCACGGGTTGAGGCCGAGTGCGCTGGTGGTGTTGTGGTCGATGGCCAGGTCGAGGTAGACGATGGTGGCCGTGTTGGAGTCGTGGACCTCCCCGGCCTTGGTGGTGGAGCATGAGCATCGGGGACCGGCGCCGATGCTCGGTATGCTCTCCGGCGAAGGGGTCGGCGATGGTGGATTGGGATGGTGGTTGTGGCTGACAGTGGGTGTACTGATGGTCCAACTGACGACAAGAGCGTCCACTTTCTCGGTGAGGGCCTTGGTGGCGTCGGTGTAGGCGTCGAGCATGGCGTCGATCTGCTCGAGATACTCCTGCATCGATGGATCCATGGCTACCAGATGCGGACGAGCTTGACGAAACGCAAGGGAAGAAGTGGTTCCTGGTCTCTGATACCAGATGTAAGGTACCGGATGCCTCTCTCACGATATATTGCTCTTACAGTGGATACAAGGTTGGATTACAAGCATCAATGGAGTTACAGGATTGGGGATCAGGGAGAACAAGGGGAAGAGGGATGGAGGTAGGAGAAGGGAGCCGCCGGGTGCCGTTCAACCGTGATCCACTGGATACCCTCCCCTTCGGTGTGCCTGGCTTATGTAGCTACAGTGATGTGTCTCCGACGGGCGAAGTCCATGGGCTGGCCCAAGGAGCAGCCCATGTAAATGTACCAAGCTAGGAGGGCTCCTAACATCCCTCCCTCCATGAAATCCG